>JAPCYP010000060.1:2400000-3000000 GCA_035048595.1 Echinosophora koreensis | reverse complement strand
ATGTTGACATATCAGTCTGCAGTGCTTTTCTGTGTGCCGTACGGCTGGAGGAAATTGTGAAGAACACAATTTGATAGAGATAAACAGGGGGAAAAAAGAAGAAGCAAGAGGCGGTAGAAACAATGACATGTAAATTACACTATGTAATGACACGTGGATCAATGAACAGTGAAATTATTGGGTTTTGTATATATTATATGATGATATGATATGATGATTATATGATATGATACATACATCAAGAGAAAACAACCTTTTATGAAGCTGGCAAATAAAAATTAGGAAAAACATATAATAACAACACTGCTGTTTACCACTCCAGATCCCTATCCAACAACACCATGTCATTATAAAATGTGGATTTTTTTTTTACAGATGTGAAATTATTGATATTCGACAATTTGTATAATTAATAGATCAATTTTATGGAACTAATAGTTACATTTAATTGCAAGTAAATGTGTGAGAATTCAAAACAATATTTAAGGAATCAGGTGATTGGTGGTGGTAAGTTATGGGCTAGTAGTTTTTCATGGGCTTATAGAAGCATCGAGAATTTATCGGGTGATTGGTGGTTTAAGTTGGTTCCTCAACCTTGCATATAGCTTGTTACTCTTGGGTTGAAAGTTTACTTTGTCTCCTGCTTAGAGCTGTCAAAATGGGCTGGCCCGGCCCATTCTGGCTAAGATATTTTTAGGCTGGATCAGGTTGGGCTAAGATCAAGTCGGGATGTTAATTTCCTAGCTCAACCCAGGCCTATGCGGGCTGCAGGTCAAACGGGTTGGCCCATGGGCCGATAACTTTTATAAAAAAAAAATTTGTTTTTGTTTTTAAAAAATCATTTCTTTAACTAAAAATTCCATTACCATTCATATGGTTATGAATTAATATTTAATATGTTATTCACCAAAAATCTCATTGGTTATAATAGACCACCATAAGGATGAGAAATTGAGGATATGTACCATGGTTAATTGGTTATAATAAATCTTCATCGTCATAAAAAAGCATACATTTAAGTTTAACCATAACACCAAAGGCATACATTTAAGCTGTGCAGATAGAAAAGTGTATGTTGAATGTTAAGTTACGCGTTTTCATCCAAGAGCCCTAGGAGGAAGGTTTTATTATTTGTTTAGTATCAAGATAAAACTCCCCGAGAAATGTATGTTGGACGATACAACATCTTTTATTCTTTTAGAGAGTAAGACAACATATTTTTTAAAATGTTATCTACTTAAGTTTTTTGACAATTTTAATTAGTAAAAATATATTATTCAAAACAGTTGGAGGTGGAATTACTATCTTATAAACAATAATGTATTATTTTTCTAAACGGTGAGAATGTGGAGTATAAAAATGTACTTCTTCAGTTCAATTTATATTTTTTTTATTTTCAAAGTTCGGGCTAGCAGGCCAGCCCACATTGGGCCAATGAATTTTCGGGCCGGGCTGGGTTGGGCCAAAATTACTTCGATCATGCATTTTAGGGGTGTAAGTGGACCGGGTAAACCCGACCAACCCGAACCGAACCAACTCATAAAAAACCGAAGGTGGTTGGTTCGGGTAAAAAACCGAACCGAACCAATGAAAACCGACCTTCTTTGGTTCGGGTAGTGGTTTTTATTTTCCAAAACCGATGATCCAATGACCCGACCCGAACATATGTAATTCCCCCAAAAAATTAACCTACATTACTTCCCTAACCAAAGTTACTAAGCATTCTGCCTCCCTCAGTTCACGACAACTTCTCCGCCTCCCTCACTTGGTCACTCTCATGTGACAGAGCCAGCCACCAAGGGCTTCGCCGCTGTCGGCCCGCCGCTCACAGCCCAGCCGTGACTCAGTAACTCCTCTCCACTGTTGTGCACACATCTGACCCCTAATCGTGTTTGTGGCCACTGATTCATGCTCTCCGCCAGCATGTTCGTCCCCACCGCTGAGTCCTCCATCGGCGCGACTAGCTCTGCTGAGTCCACCCTCGTTCACTACTTCGTCCACGATCAAGGCCGCACCGAACACGAAGATGAAGATGAATCAAAGACGAAGATGAAGATGAAGAAGAGATGAAGATGATGCAAGGATGAGGATGAAGCAGGGACGAAGATGAGACAGAGAGTTGAAGATGGGGCAAAGATGAAGATGACGCATAACGAAGTCGTAGCAGCGGCGGAGTGGTCAGGTCGAGGGAATAAAAGGGGGACTTAGGTCATTGTAATGTTTACAACAAATTTTTTTTTTGTTTTTTTGTTTTCATTTTTTAATAGGGGACCCGAGCATCCAATCCGAACCAAACCGAACTTAATCGGTTTGGTTTGGTTCGGGTTTTGTTGTGAAAAATAAAGAAAACCGAACCAAACCGAACCGATCAATTTTGATCGGTTCGGATTTTTTTTGGGTCTAAAACCGAACCAAACCGACCCGTTACACCCCTAATGCATTTTATCAACCCAACCCATGCTTAACGTCGGGCTATTCGGGCCAGCCCATCGGGCCGGGCTCATTTTGATAGCCCTACTCCTACTAGTATTTGAGTCCCACTTTGTATATTGGGTTGGAGCACCACCAGTACTCACATTAATATAATCTCGCTTATAAAAAAAGTCTTACTAACCAATGCTCCAAGGGTATTGGTTAATGAATCCAACGATAGAATAATTTTATTGGAAATTGTAACTTTAAAATTTTCAAAATATTGAATACACTATTTTCCAATGCAAACTTTTTATGTATGATTCCTTAACCTTAACCAATGTCCTAAGAGTACAGGTTAACATTCGCCTAACAAAAAATGGTAAATGTCAGGGATAGAGCTAAACTTATATGATAGGTGGGTCATCCATAAAAATTAAAGTCCATCCAATAATATATACACATCAAATTATTTCATACAAAATATTCATAATTATTTATTTCAAAACGTTAATTGCATTAGTAATCTATCAAAAGTCAAAACACAAGAGTGATCTAGCCATCCAAGGTAGACCCTTATCTCCCATCACTTGCCCCTAGCACCAACGTTTCCCACACATCGGGTGTGTGATGTTGATGACTTTTTGAATATACATGGTCGTTAAAATCCCATTAAACGGCCACAACATTTTATTCTAGTGGAATATTTGACCATATTATATATGCATGAAAAACTCTTTCGACATCGTCCTCCTGATAACTAACTGCCTTGTCGGCAGCAGGGGCCTTGCCCTCTCCTATAATATACACATATTCATCCCTGGTAAACTCAAAACCCATTCCAAGCTAAGTTGGTTTGAAACAGACAAAAAATTAATATTTTGGAATGAGTATTGATAAATCAAAACGTGGGAATCAATGTGGTCAACGCAACCATCACATAGAGGACTTCCTTGTGCGCACTTGAGATTCTAGTTAGATAGAGAGAATTAGAGACATGACATGCATGAAACAAGAGAGAAAAGAAGGAAAAAATAATAATAAAAAGGAACATGAGAGTTCCTTGACAATAATAATTATACTAAAAATTAAAAAAACCGCGCCACCAACCGGACTGTGAATTACTGGCCATGAACTAATGAACCTTCCCAGGCACGTAAATCTGCACAGAAAAAGTGGGACGGGGGACCCCAATAGATTTTCTTGAGTCCTCATGAACTTCTTTTTTATATGAAACAACAAAGCTTTCAGTCATTCATTCTGTTGTTTTTCGATGTGTTTCCCTTTCCACGTAGTCTTACATGCAATAAAACATGTCCTTAATTTACATTCTGTTGATCTATCAGAGACTAGATTACACAATGAGTGTGCAGTGCAAACAAAATCAACTTGTGCTCTATTTGTCAATTGTAAGATGTTCCTGCCGAGATCCGAGTTGCCGGAATCTCGCAGTAAACGTCAGACCAAGGGTGAATGTTGGGGTTATTTTAGACCGTGGCTTGACAGAATACTTATATTCCGGTCCTACGTATCCCAATGGGAATCAAAGCCAAACGTAGTTCTGTGTTCAACCCTTGATCACGTGGTGCATCAATCTCTTAATCTTGTATCTGATGTACTCCGGTGAGCAAGGACTTATTGATAGTCTCTTGATCACAACCGGGACCTCTAATACGCTTAAGAGAGAACACCAAACTCTAGTGAAAGTTAAAAGTGTCCATTCTCTTAGACTCTTCCTCCTTTATAGAGGAGGAGAGGAGTAAACCGATCCTATTTTGTAGGATCTAGTTTATCTCTTATCACTTATCACCTATCTCTTTTAACTCAACTTCCATCTCTTCCACTGATAAGAGTTATCTCTTATCTATGGTGAGGTTGTTAGCTGAGTTTTAGATAAGTGTATTGTTAAAGTGGTTAAGCTTTCCGAGCTCGGCGGCCGAGCTTATCACCTCGGCCAGTACACAAGCCCCCCAACCTTCTAGCTCAAAAGAGCGAAGAAGTTTTCATGACAAGAGCCGAGCTTGCCTTTTGAAAATACCTGAGTTCATGGCTTAGGTTTTTTGTTTCCCTTTTTACCATGTTGTTGGTGACCTACCGCATTTCGGCCAACTCGTGAGTTCGGTGGCCTCAGTTTGGCCGAGCTTGATACTTTGCTGTTTTTACCATATACATCTCGGTTCGTAACAATCAGGTCGGTGGGCTTGCTAGCCGAGCTTTATACCTCGGGGGCATGCGCTACCTCGGCTCATACACAAGCCCCCCAAGCTTTAAGCTTCATAGAGCGTGAAAGCTTTACTGAAGGAGCCGAGCCGAACTGAGATAGGAACGGTCATTTAAAATTTGTATTTGTGACGTCAGTTTTTCAGTACCCGAGATGAAAAGAGACGTTGCCTTGCCTTTAAGACCAGGCATGCTTGTGACACGTGGCCCTTATGGCCATATTTCCAAGGTCTGCTCTGTGGCTGCGTTTGTGAGTTGCAGCGTGGAAACCAATGTTCGTGCCACGTGTTACTCTGAGATTGGTGTGCCGAACCCACGCAGGTCTGAGGAGACGTTTCGGTTCCTTTGCACGGCAACCGCCATCATTACTTTTGGTTTTCAAAATTTTATCTATAAGTGGAGGGTTTTCTAAAGGCAAACCCTCACTTTCCTCACTTTTACGTTTTTCCTCCGGAAGCTTCTTCTTCACCGAGCTTTTGTTCCTCAAGCCTCTTTGCATTCCTTTTTCTGTTCCAGGTACGTCCTCCTTCCTGCTTCTTGTTGCTTACATAGCCATGGAAGCTTCATTTGAGGTATCCCAGAATGCCTCCTCTGAAGTTAGAATTCTAGAACCGGATGTAAATCCTATAGGTGGTTCTCCTCATCATTCTCCTTCTATTTCGGCTGAAAATCGTGCTGCGTCATCTTCTTCCTCCTCTAAAGGTAGTATTTCTGCTACTCCTGAGGCCACTACTGCCCCAAAACGCCGTAAACGTGCAAATAGAATGCCTAGGGTTCCTTACCCAGATATTACCATTCCTGGGTATTTCTGGGTAAAACCGGATGTTGGAGCCTTCTATTCAAATTTTAGGAGTCTGGAGTCTTTTCACTGTATAAAAGTCAGGATAGCTTCCTCCCCTGGTACTGTAAGAGTGCTTCCCTGTGCCAACAATGAGCACGTTTTTCTTCGGGCTCTTCCTATTGAGCCCCATTTTACTTATGTTTATAGGACCTTGTTCGAGCAGATTGGGGTGACTCTTCCTTTTACCCAGTTTGAGTGTGACATTCTGAAGTTCATGAATGTTGCCCCTACCCAACTGCATCCCAACAGTTGGGCCTTTATGAAGGCATTCCAGATTCTTTGCAACCAAACTGGAATGGTGGCCACTGCCCCTAAGTTTCTTTATTTCTATAAAGTTAGGTTCGGGGACCGAGTTGGTTGGATTTCCCTTAGTGGACTTGATAGGAGGGGGATCATCGGACTCTACAAGAGTTCATACAAAGACTTCAAGTTGGACTTTTTCAAAGTCCGACCTACGGAGGGAAATGAGTCTTTTTTCTTTGACTCGGGTGGAAAACCGAGGTTCCCTTTCTATTGGCAACCCCACCCTTCAAAGTTTTCCAGCTTCGACCCCGGTTGTATGACTGCTCAAGAGCGGGCCGACGTCGAAGTTCTTAAACTTTACCCCCGGCCACTGCCCTGCGGAAAACTTCTGAAACTGCCGACTTCTTCCACTAGGCGAGCTGATTTTGATTGTAAGTAGCTTTTATTGATAGCCTTTGAACTTAATTTCTGGCTCTATATTCTGACCGACCTTCTTTTTGCAGTGATAATGGGAAAATTCAACTATAAGGCACTACTGAAGAAGTCGGCTCACCAAGATGCAGGTGCTTCTGGCTCGGCTGCCGATCTGAAGGGCAAGAAGAAGAAGACTGCCGAGGCTGCTGTTCCTGACATTCGCCCTCCCAAACGGTCTCGGGCCGTTGCTCAGCCGGATATACCGAGGAGCACGTCGCCTCTTCCTTTGGTCAATGAAGATGTTAACGTGGAGAGGGGAGCTGAAGGAACCTTCCATGTGACCGATCTGACAACGGAGACCAAATGGTACGATGGCAATTGTAACCCCGGCTTTAGCTCGATTTGGGGCAATGACTTCAACCCTGGCTCTCTAATTGACAGACAAGTACTCAAGCCTGCGGATGCTCGGCTTTTGTGGGAGCAGGGGCCCGAGGCAAGCATGGAGGCAGCAGCTACTTACGCTCTCCGAATTGCTTCTATTACCAGATTCTGGAGTAATGAACTCTCCACCAACGCAAGGAAAATGGAGGCAATGGGGGCCGATGCAGCTCGCGCTCTGCTGGTGAGGGATGAACTCGCCCAGGCTGTGACCAAGATGGAAGAACAAGCTCGGTTAATCGGGCAACTAAAATCGCAGAAAGCCGAACTTGAGAAAGCGGCCACCTCCCTGCAAGCCGAGCTGTCCTGTGAGAAAGCTGAAAGGGCCAAATTCGCTGAGGAAGCTCAGGCAGAGAAGGAGGCCGGCCTGACGCTCCGTCAGTCATTGGATGCTGAGAAGGAGGCCAATCTGAAACTTCAATCTGACCTTAAAGAAGCCGAATCCAGCATCATGAAGGAGCATGTTAGCGGATTCCTCCGAGCTGTGAAGCAGCTACAGCATTTTAACCCTGACGCTGATTTCTCTCAAGCTGATGTGGACAAGGATTTCAACAAGGAGGGAATCTTGGTCCCTTTGTCCGAGCTTGAAGACGAAGAGGAAGTGTCGGGCGAGGATGTGGCTGAGCAGCAAGATGTCGAGGAGGGAGTAGACCACGAAAGCGGGATACCTGACCCATCCCAAGATGCTCCTTTGCCTAATGAAGATGTTGGGGTTGCCGATGAGTAGCGTAGCTTTGCTTTTAAAAATGTATTTTGCTGCTTGGGCTATGCCTTTTTGTACAGGGCTTTGCCCTATTTAGTAATGAATATCTAAACTTTCACTACTTAAAATTGCCTTTTTTCTTAACTTGGAAAAATTTCTAAGTTTTTCTTTTCATAACTTAGAAAAATTTTCGAAGTTTTTCGCTCTTTGCGTTTTACTGTGCGTGGCCTTTCGTGAGCCTAAAAGCTCGGCCTTTTTGATATTTATCGTTGCTGTTAGGCTTGGCATTTCGATTTAGTCGATTTTAGCTCGGTAAACCTTTTTAAGCTTATGCTTGTATCATTTTGAGTTCGGCATTTCGACTTCAACTCGGTCGATTGCAGCTCGGTCGAACCATTGCGGTTTTTACTTTACCTTTGGGTTCAGCATTTCGACCTCAACTCGGTCGATTTTAGCTCGGTCAACCCTTTAAGGTTTTGACTGCACCTTTGGGTCCGGCATTTCGACCTCAACTCGATCGATTTTAGCTCGGGCAACCTTTTAGGCTCTGTATATAAAAACAAGTGAATTTTTAGTCCTGTAAAACAGACTGTATTCATTTATTTTCTCAGGCATGCCTCATTAAAACCTTCCTGGCCAAAACCTCATGGGAAAAAGACCATGGTAGGAAAAAGAGTACATTACCTAACTTTACATTGCTTAACTAAAATAAAACTTGAGATGAGAAGTGTTCCAAGTTCTTGGAACAGCCTTCCCTGATAACTCTTCTAGCCTATAAGCACCATTTTTAAGATTTTCAACTATTCTGAATGGGCCAGACCAGTTTGCTGCGAGCTTGCCCTCTCTGGAGTCCTTCCTTGCATCATTCTGCAATCTTAGTACTAGGTCTCCTTGAACAAACTCTCTCGGTCGCAATTTTGAGTTGTACTTCCGAGTTGCTTTCTGCTTGCATAGTTCTTCCCTGATCTTTGCTTTATCTCGGACTTCTTCAACCATATCAAGCTCAACTCGGATTTCTTCTGCATTCTTGCTTTGGTCGTGATGCTGCCTTCTGAAAGAAAGTTCGCCGAGCTCAACTGGAATCATTGCATCAGTTCCATAAGTTAGCCTGAACGGCGTTTCTCCTGTTGATGACTGTGGTGAGCAATGATAAGACCAGAGGATGCTTGGTAATTCTTCAGCCCATGCTCCTTTTGATTGGCCCAACCTTTTCTTGAGCTCGTTCAGAATGACTTTGTTAGCTGCCTCTGCCTGACCATTTGTTTGTGGGTGCTCGACCGAGGTCACCTTATGTTTGATTCCGAGATTGGAGTAGAATTCTTTAAGGTTTTTGTCCGTGAATTGCTTTCCATTATCAGTGACAATCGCATAAGGTAGACCATGTCGGCATATAATGTTTCTCCATACAAAACTCTGGACCTTTTTAGCTGTTATAATAGCTAATGGCTCGGCTTCAATCCATTTAGTGAAATAATCCACTCCTACCAGCAAGAATTTTACTTGGCCTTTGGCAACAGGGAAAGGGCCCACAATGTCCATCCCCCACATAGTGAAGGGCCAGGGTGACATTATTGAATGGAGCTCTTCTCCTGGAGCTCGTGCCACAGTAGCAAACTTCTGACAAGAATCACATTTGTTAGTCCAGGAAGCACAGTCTGATCTCATAATCGGCCAATAGAAGCCCGCTCGCAGAACCCGAGCTGCTAGGGATCGGCCACCAGAATGCATTCCACAGATTCCTCTATGCATCTCGTCCATTACATACTCGGATTGTTCCTTGGTTATGCATTTCAATAAAGGCATTGAAAATCCTCTTCTGTATAGCTCTCCATCTCGGATAGTGTAATGACAAGACTTCAGGCGAATTTTCTTTGCTTCTTTGGGATCAGCAGGTAACTTGTCCGAGGTTAGGAATTCCCAGAATGGCATTATCCAGCCTCGATCATAGTGTTCAGTTATCATTACCTCGGCACTTGTTATACTCGGTTCAGGGAGATTTTCCTAAATGAAAGTTTTTAACTGGCCAGTTTTCTTGGTGCTAGCCAACTTAGACAACAGGTCAGCTCTAGTATTTTCCTCCCGAGGTATATGCTCAATAGTGAAGTTGTCAAACTCTGAAATTAAACTATTGACCTTGCACAAATACCTGGTTAATTGAGGATCCTTTGTTTGATAATCCCCCGAGACTTGTCCTGTTACAAGCTGTGAATCACTTCGGCACTTTAATCCTTTGACTCCAACCTCTTTAGCTAATATTAGCCCGGCAATAAGAGCTTCATACTCTGCTTGGTTGTTTGATGCATTGAACCCAAACTTCAAGGACTGCTCTAGGATAAGGTTATCTGGGCCCTCAAGAATTACTCCAGCCCCGCTTCCTTTTAGATTTGATGAGCCATCTACATATAGAAGCCAATTAATGGGTTCGGGACTCGGCTTCGAAGAGAGCTCGGCAATGAAGTCGGAGAGGCATTGGGCTTTCATTGGTCCCCTCGGTTCGTATTGTAAACCGAACTCTGATAATTCAACTGACCAGGCTATCATTCGTCCTGCCAGATCGGGCTTTCGAAGCACTTGCTTAATTGGATGATCTGTTTTGACTATCACTTGGTGCGACTGGAAGTAAGGTCTTAGCCTCCGAGCTGCCATTACCAAAGCGAGGGCAAGCTTTTCAATGACTTGGTACCGTGTCTCTGCATCTTTCAAGATTCTACTGATGTAATATACTGGCATCTGTTGCTTCTCCTCCTCTTGGATGATTACTGCACTGATTATGTAATCATTAATAGATAAGTATAAATATAGCTCCTTACCGAGCTCTGGCCGAGTTAGAATCGGAGGCGAGGCCAGAAACAATTTCAATTCTTCAAAAGCCTCTTCACACTCCTCAGTCCAGACAAACTCCTTGGGTTTCTTCAAGAGTTGAAAAAAGGGCCTAGCTTTTTCGGCCGATTTGGGGAGGAACCGAGATAGGGAAGCTAAACGGCCTGACAGCCTTTGTATTTCTTTCACTGTTTGCGGACTCTGCATTTCAATAACAGCCTTGCATTTATCTGGATTGGCCTCAATCCCTCTGTGTGTTAGCATGTACCCCAAGAATTTTCCTCCTTGTACACCGAAAGAACACTTTTCAGGATTCAACCTCATGTTGTATTTTCTGAGTTGGGCAAAGATTTCCTCCAAGTCGGCAGGATGTTGTTTTGGGTCATCAGACTTTACCACCATATCATCAACATAAACCTCTAGATTTTTTCCGATCTGATTGAGAAACACTTTGTCCATGAGCCTCTGATAAGTTGCACCAGCATTCTTTAAACCGAAGGGCATTACCCGGTAGCAGTAGTTTGCCCCCTCGGTCATAAACGCCGTTTTCTCCTCATCTGGTGGGTGCATTCTTATCTGGTTATAACCCGAGTATGCATCCAAGAAAGTTAAGACTCTGTAACCCGAAGCTCCATCTACTAATCTGTCAATGTTTGGAAGAGGATAAGAATCCTTTGGGCACGCCTTGTTGAGATCGGTGTAATCAGTACACATTCTCCACTTACCGTTGGCTTTTTTAACCAACACAACGTTGGCTAGCCAAGTAGTATATTTTACTTCTCTGATAAAGTTGGCCTTTTCAATTTTGCAGTCTCTTCGGCTACAGCCTTTCTTCTTTCTTCACCGAGCTTCCTTTTCCTCTGAGCTATGGGCTTGGCCTCCAGACATATAGATAGCCTGTGGCACATAAAATTAGGATCTATACCAGGCATATCGGATGTCTTCCAAGCAAACAGGTCGGCATTCTTTCTCAAGACTGCTTGTATCTGTTGTTTCAGCGAGGGATCGAGCTGACTGCCGATGCTTGTGCACTGACCGACTTGGGCTCCCAGTTGAAATTTTTCCAATGACTCCGTAGGTTCTGCTCTGGATTCATACATTTCTATCCTGGGATCCAATTCAAACATGTCATCCGACCTTGCCGAGCTTACTGAACTGACCGAGCTCACCACTTCGGCCTGATGATCTTCAGTATTTTCGGTGATGTCTGGCTCCCGAGTTACCTTCAAACTATCTACGTAGCATTGTCTGGCCATCCTCTGGTCAGCTCGGACTGCAACTATCTCACCCGAATCAGCTGGAAATTTCATGGTGAGGTGAGGTGTGGAGACAATTGCTCCGAGCTCATTCAAAGTCGGTCTTCCGATGAGGATGTTGTATGAAGTGTTAGCATCCACAATGACATATCTGACGGATATGGTTCGAGCAAGCTTGCCTTCACCAAATGTTGTCAAGAGGTCTATATACCCTCGAGTTTTGACCTGCTCTCCGGCGAACCCCACTAGCTTGTCTTCCTGCTCTTTTATCAACTTTTCTGGAATCCCAAGCTTTTTAAAGGTTGCCAAGTACAGAATGTCGGCCGAGCTACCCTGATCAACCAGTGTACGTTTGACCGAGTAATTGGCCACTTCAACTGTTATTACCATTGGGTCATCTTGATTGGGATCTATTCCTTGGAAGTCATTTTCTGAGAAAGTAATTGGTGGTCTCGGCCTTGCGGTTTTTCTGGAAACCGAGTTGACAGCTCGGATAGCCTTTATGTGACGTCGCCGAGCTGAACTCGTTGTGCCTCCCCCTGCGAAACCTCCCGAGATGGTATTAATGACTCCTCTCACTCCAACCTCTGCCTCAACATTAGGGGGTCGCTGGCTGTTGTCTCGATCCCCGTTCTGATTATTTCCTCGATGATCTTCATCTCGGTTACGATTGTCATAACCCCGTCTTCTTTGCCATCGGCCAGCTCGGCCGCCGCCATCACCATCTCGGCGGACAAACCGATCAAGTCGGCCTGCCTGTACCAATTCTTCAATTTTATCCTGGACTGTTTTGCAGTCTTCAGTAGTGTGGTCATAGTTCTGATGCCACTTGCACTCTTTACTTTTTATCGGCCTGAGCAGGGGTTTTGGATGGCCTTGGCAAAGTGATTAACTCGGTATTGCACACCTCCTGAAGAATAGCGGCTCTGGATCGGTTCAGTGGAGTGTAAGACTGGTGTCGGGGTTGGGACTGCCTCTCTGAAAACCCTCTGTCATTACTCCTGAAAGCCTTCTGTGGATTGGCACCTTTATCTCTTTCTTTGTTTGAGATTATGCTTTTTTCTTCAAAACTTCTTTTCTTTGATTCCACCATCTCTTCCGAGTTCATGAACCCTGTGGCTTTTTCTTGAAGTTCTTCAAAATCCCTCGGTGGCTTCCGAGATAGATATTCAAAGAATAGTCCTGGCCTCAAACCATTCATAACGGTATGAAGACAAAGTTCTGAGCTCATATTGGGGATTAAAACCTGTTGAGCACTGAAGCGAGCCATGTAATCCCTGAGTGATTCATTTTTCTCCTGCCTGAAATTCACAAGCGAGACCGAGTGTTTTCTATGCCTTCGGCTTGCTGCGAATTGTGCAGTGAACTTTGTAACCAACATGTCAAAAGAGTCAACTGACCGAGGTGGAAGATTCGTGAGCCAAGTCAAGGCAGGTCCCTGCAAAGTGGTTGGAAAGATCTTGCACATGATGGCTTCCGAATCGGTCACCAGGTAAACGGATGAAATGAAAGATTCCACATGTTCTGTTGGATCAGTAGTGCCATTGTACTTATCCATATTAAGAGACTTGAAATGCCGAGGTATGATCACCTCGTCAATGGCATCTGTGAAAGGTAATCTCGGTCGTCTATCCCGTGCTCTCTCTCTCTGAGTGGTCTCCTCAGTACGAGATCGGACCCTTGAAGCCTCGGGCCCGAGCCTGGTTCTGGAAGGTCGGCTTCTGTCATCACGAGAAGGTAGATAAGTGGGATCTCTCTGGCTGTCCTCGGGTGAGGAATGCTCTTCCTCGGCAAGTGTTGCCGATCTTCCCCTTTTCCAAGTTCCCAACAGCCTTTGGTACTCCGTACGAATCTCCTCGTTCTCCTGACGCAACTGTCTCAATTGTGCCATGATCTCTTCCAGTTGCGGATTACCTTCATCGAAGGGAGGGGGGTTGTTATGATTGGAGTTTGATTCCTCGACATGATTTGCACTGTGGGCCCCTCCCTTCGGTCCGTTCCGTGTAGTCACCATTAAATCTTATGGAACCGGGGAAAGTTTTTCCTCGGCCCCACGGTGGGCGCCAAATGTTCCTGCCGAGATCCGAGTTGCCGGAATCTCGCCGTAAACGTCAGACCAAGGGTGAACGTTGGGGTTGTTTTAGACCGTGACTTGACAGAATACTTATATTCCGGTCCTACGTATCTCAATGGGAATCAAAGCCAAACGTAGTTCTGTGTTCAACCCTTGATCACGTGGTGCATCAATCTCTTAATCTTGTATCTGATGTATTCCGGTGAGCAAGGACTTATTGATAGTCTCTTGATCACAACCGGGACCTCTAATACGCTTAAGAGAGAACACCAAACTCTAGTGAAAGTTAAAAGTGTCTATTCTCTTAGACTCTTCCTCCTTTTATAGAGGAGGAGAGGAGTAAACCGATCCTATTTTTGTAGGATCTAGTTTATCTCTTATCACTTATCACCTATCTCTTTTAACTCAACTTCCATCTCTTCCACTGATAACTCTTATCTATGGTGAGGTTGTTAGCTGAGTTTTAGATAAGTGTATTGTTAAAGTGGTTAAGCTTTTCGAGCTCGGCGGCCGAGCTTATCACCTCGGCTAGTACATAAGATAAGACATAACGATAGAGTGGTTAGGCTGTTAACTCATGTATATACCAATGGAAGTGCACAGGATTGGTAAATAATTAAGCAACGATGCGACGGGGTATATTTCGCACAAATTGCTACAATTATTGATCTCAAAGTAGCGTCTTCCCATTACCGAGCTTCAAATTATCGTTCCACTCACACAGCTTAACTGAGATGATATAAAGGCTCAAATTAAGCCTAACATCATCAATTACACATTGTTGATATATGACGGGCTTGCCTAGATAAGCCTTTCAATTTATTTGAAGCAAGAGTAGTTGGATTTTTTTTTTTTTTTTTTTTTACAAGGCAGGGCTAAAGTCCAAAGTAAAGAGTTGTTTGATTTTATGAAGTTAGAGAGTATTAAAGGTTAACCTCTTATTTGACAGTTTTATTAACATAATATTTTTAGCGATTATTATAGAGAAGTGCTAGAACATACAAAAACGATTATTATTTATTGATTTGTTTCATTATTTAATTAGGATTCAGATTGTGTTATTAGTCTAAATAGGAATCTTGGGGTTGTTATCTGTATCACACCATATCACGTTATTATTTATTATCACATTTCTTCGTATATTAATATTAATATTATTTCAAAGCTAGTTCATGTGTCACTAGTATAGAAAAGGGATTTCATGTTAAAACCTCGATGTTAAATGCATATTTTGCACTAGTGTGTCTTGAGACGATACATTTTGTGGTTGGCATTGAAAACAATCTTTACTATAGTGGTCTTTCTTTTCCTTATTTCTGTAACCCCAATCTTATAATTTATTCAACATGGTATTAGAGTCATGCGATCAACTTTAAGGAGAATTTCACATTTTCATTATGTAGAGTTCATGTGAAACTTGTCAAAATTGGTACTTACCACTAGAAACTCAAATCTTTGTCAAAAATTGGTACTTACCACTAGAAACTCAAATCTTTTTTGTTTTTTTTTGTTTTCTTCATCTCCATCCAGAGTTACCTCTAATGTTCTTTTGATCAGTTTAGTTGATCCTGCGCCTCCTTCAATTCCACATAATCCTCGTGTCTCCAATCAATTTCACTTTATCTCGATCGCGTCTCTCACCAAGTGTTTTCAATAAAAAATTTAAAAACAAGAAAAAAATAAAAATAAAATGTAATTTTTATAATTATTTCTAAAAAATTAAAACAAAAAATTAAAAACAAAGGAAACAGATTAAATTCTTTCTTTTTATTTCTTAACCAATAATCAAATAGCATTTTCCTTATTCGTATAAAGCGCTATTAATATGCATAAAACGATAGGAACCTACCTACCATTCCTTTCCAATTTTAATTACAAGAGGCTGCTTTGCAGTGCTTTGCAGGCGGTAGGCTCTGCTACCATTATTTCCTTACCATATTTGCGCTATCGAAAAATTAATGCATTAATTACAGGCAAGTATATACTAAAATATAATAATGAGTTATTCTTGACATTCTTAGTTGTTTATTCATATTTTTAGTTATTTATAATTTTCTAAATAAAAAACTAAATTTAATTAATTAATAAAAATATAAATAAATCATAAAAAATACTAATAATCTCATTCTATAATAATAAGAGTGGGTATATGGAGCGCTCAATGATGGTTCAAGCTAGCACTCCAATATTGGGTCTCGCAACGAGATTTTTTTTCTTTTCTTTTAAAAGCAAATATATATATATATAAATAAATAAAGAGTAGGGATCCACTTGGAGTAGGTGGATCACTTTCCACATATATATATATATATATATATATATATATATATATATATATATATATATATATATATATATATATATATATATTTTGAGTGTAAGGGGCACTCAAAATTCAAATACAACAATATAAAAGAGCCTTCAGGCTCGTTTGGTGATCAGGATAAGAGAGACATGATAAGATAAGCTATAATTATCCTGTCTAAAACTATTGTTTGGCGAGCCAGCAAGATATGATAAATCAACCATATCCCTTATTATATCATGTACATCTAGTTAAAATTATAACCTAAGGGGAGGGCTGAGTTAAAACTCAATAAGATAGGATAGAGTGATTTAACGTATAATAAATTATAAAAATATTTATATAAAAAATAATTAAAGTATAATAAAATAATAATTTAAAG
This sequence comes from Echinosophora koreensis, assembly GCA_035048595.1. Lineage (NCBI taxonomy): Eukaryota > Viridiplantae > Streptophyta > Magnoliopsida > Fabales > Fabaceae > Echinosophora > Echinosophora koreensis. The sequence goes on along the minus strand of JAPCYP010000060.1, from coordinate 2,983,892 downwards.
TATAATGAAATATAACATGATTACAAAAAAGGTATAGTAAAATATAAAATATTATAATAAAAATATAAATAATTAATTTCAAATTTTTTATTTTATCACAAAGCTAATTTTATATTATTTTTAAAAACTAAAAAAATATAAAAAAAATTATTCTAATAATTTACCTATGTTGAGTTTTCATTAAATGGTTTTGTAATAAATATTTAAAAATATTTAACAGTCAATAAATTGTTTCACAGTTCGCTCGCCTTTTTCAGTTCACTCACCTTAGACACTGTATCTTAGCAAAAATGAATAAATAAATTAAGGACATGAAAGAAGGGCATGGAAGGACATAAAACAAGTTCGAGTGTTGAAATGAGTTAAAAGAGCATATAAGTGATAAGGCACGTATAGTTATTGTTTTATGATTTTGGGTCAAGACACGGTGCTGGGCTTATTTGTATGGTTCTTCGCTTAACTCGCTGATAGAATTTGAACCCTGAACCTTCAATTTTTTATACCCTTAGCTGAAATCAGCTACCCACCCCACCCCCTCAGTTTTTTGAATGACTTAATTGGGGAAATTGGAGTTATTATCTACATTAAAGAACCATCGTCATTCAAGACCTTCCCTTCACCTGTATACAGATTCCGAACATTAATGACCATGCCATACATCTAGCTCCTTCCCCCTCTCACCGACTTTCATAATTAGCACCAAAACTTGTCCTTTCGGCTTGGGCTTTATCGTATGTCTGTCATGTCATGCATGGATGAACCAAATTAACTTCATTTATACTATGATTATTATATTTTGTGCTTCCGTTTCCTTGGTGCTACATATGGTTTAGTGTCTAAAAATGTGAGTAGTCCAACTTAATACGCACGCACGTCATGCATAGGGATTATGAATTTTTAACTCATATGGTAAGATAATATTGGTGGACACTCTCGTATGATTTATTTATTTATTTATATAAATACACTTGCTTATAAATATATATATATATATATATATATATATATATCAAAATGAGACAACAAATCTTTATAGTATGTGTAGTAGGCAATCTATTTCGACCGTTCCACCATAAGTTATGCCCCCTACTATCTACTATATAATATAAGCACCTCAAACGCATTAGACATCTTACTAGACAAAAAAAAAAAACCACATAACTTTGAAGGAGAGATTCTTTGAATATTGAAGCTATGGTTTCTTTTCACAAGGTGCTGGATGAGAACCCAAAAACCGAAATTCCTGCTGAACTTGAAAGCCTCATCAAAGAAGAAAAGGTGGGAAGAGCCACTTACTGAAGAGTTGTTCGATGATCAATCAAATGCTGAGAAAAGGAGATCCATCTTTGATATAGAGCTTCACCTCGAGACACCATTACCTTCACATAATAAATGGCAACAATACCTTAGCATTCAGGTATCTATATATATAGTTTTATATACAGTCAAACTTGTTAGAAAACTCATGCTAATATTGCAATATTGCATATATATCTCTCTTTTGATTCTCATTAATTAATCTATTCTTAAATTTTGTTGGTACAGTCAGGGCAGATACACTTGTGTAACACAAGGATTAATAGCAAAACACAAGACTCAAAGAGAAGCCCTGAACCTGAACTACCATCTCATGGTCAAATGAGCTTAGACCTTGAGCTAAACTTGACATGTGAATCACTGAGGAGCAAAGAGATTGAATCAAGCAAGTACAAGAAGGAATCATCTGAGGAAGATAACAGAGAGATGGTTGCCACAGTTTGCATGCAGTGCCACATGTTGGTAATGCTTTTCAAGTCATCCCCTTCCTGTCCTAACTGCAAATTCATGCACCCACCAGATCACAACCCTTCAAACTTCTTGAAGAGAAGAAGGTGTGGCCTCTTGTGCTAATTCTCTTTTGAATACCCGATCGAGGTTTCTAGCTATTTGTTGTAGCTATAAAATTAAAACAAGGGGTGGTAGTGGTAGCTTGATTGTTAATTAGATTGAGTACGAATTGGTGACTGACAAGAAATTAACATAGTATAACACAATCATATGTCTATATGTACATATAAGAGTGTTGTTGATCTTCCTAAATTTATGTATATTGCTAGATGTTAGTAGAATTTCGGTAGGCACTATCAGGATATGCAATTAAGAAAGACAGCCTTCTCAAACGAGGCCTCTCTTGATGTATTGTGATTTTCTTTTCCAGCAATTAATGATATGTTGCAGTGTAACTGGTCTTCTTGAATCATGTAAACTCGTTTGTGTTAATGTGTTAAATTAATTAGGTTGTTAATTCCATTGCATAGTCTCCAGTACTACATGTTTATAATGATTGTTTAGAGTAAGATGAAATAAGAGATAAAGAAATAGGAGGGTATATCTTGTTTTTCTTTTCTGAGGCTTCTTGGTAGGATATAATACTCATTCTTTTTGCTTCGCGTCTAACAAAACAAAAGCTAATTGCAAAAATTTTTTATTTTTCATGTCAAAATAAGGACAGACATTTCACTGAATGAGAGTTCCTGCATTAAAAAATTATCAGCAAAATATTGGTTATTGAAGAAGGTGTTTTCTGTGAACTCAAAAGCATCTGCTGCAGCAATATCTCAATGCATAACGAGTATAAAATACTGCAAACTAAGTTCCCTAAAATTCGTGGTAACTGGAATGTTAAAGAGTGAGATTATGGTAATATCCCTACGTCTAAAATAGGTACTAATGTCTAATGACCAAGAAGTTCACTCCCCAAAGTCGAGAAAAGACTATAAATTAATGAAAGCAAATGTAGATATGAAATACTCCATCTGGACTCAATTATAACAAAAAAAAACTACCTTATTTTATGGACTCAAATATAAACAAAAGCCAATCAATTCAACTCCATTTAATGTCAGTGTTCCCAAAGTTAAGACAATCAACAATCCAACCAATTATCTTTTTAACTTTTTTTCAAAGAGCATTGTACACTTCCAAGACAATAAAGATAGTTTAGTAATTTTATAACTTATTTTTTTTATATAAATCAAGAAAATTAAATTAAATTAACTAACTTTCTTAAGGAGTGTGAAATTAGTTAATTTTGTTTATAAATCTGTCCGGAGTTATATGTCAATTGCATTAATTAGCTTGTGTCTGCTATCTAGTTGCATTGATTAGCTTACCTTATGCTCATTTACGTTTCTGTTCATAAGTTCTAGATAGAGTAATAAATCGGTGCCGTCTATGGTGCACCACTCCCTAAATGGTTGCAGTGTGCACCACCCAAATGACAAAAATCTGGACCATCCAGATTGCCAATTGGGACTTTGACTTTTCAAAATCCATAAAAGGATCAATGCTATCGTGGAAGCACCTAACGCAAATGGTACATGAATGTACCACTAAAATATATGGTTTTTTTTTTTTCTTTTCCATTTTCGAATGCCCTTATCCTCCACGGCTTCACCACCATCACCCATCGGGCCGGAGGAACATGCCGCGATGCTCAAGAGTTCTCGTGCCACTGGTCCTTGTGTGGGGGAGTGCGGCGGAGCCAAGGTAGAAGCCGGATGCATGGGGTGCGCCGTTCTCATCAGACTCCGCGCACCACATCATCTCCTCCAACTAGCCACCGTTATAGCCACCCCCACATCTCCGTGGAGCGTTCGCCTCAGCACCGGACCAGGATCCACAAGATCCGACTCGGATCAGACCTCCCCAACGCCAGCACCTGTCCCATAACGCGATGCAGATCCATGATCTGCCCCCACAGCTCTTCAAGCTTCAACACAAGATCTGCCTCGGGCACCACACAAGCTTCAACGCAGATCAGTTGACTTCAGACGCGTTCTCCGCCCAGTCCGACGTCGTTCTCCCGCCTGTCGCCGCCGCTGCACCTTCCCACTTTTCTTGTTTACTGAGATTAAATCTGGTGCTTTATGACTGAAGTTTGGTGTTTGTGGGTGTTATTTGAAAATCAGATTTGGGTTTCTTCAATTACTCCTTAGCAATTTAGTTTCTTCATGTTTTTATTTTCCTGGGCAAAATTTTCTTGATGATATGGATACCTTCCATTTTCATTATTGGATGATTTTTCTTAGATTTTGAGATGAAGAGGGATTAAAGTTGGAATCTTTTGGATAAATCCGCTTTGATTTTATGGTGGGTACGTTTGATAAATTTTACTCTGTATATTGAGTTTGGTTTCTGATTGTATTTTCACTTGTTGTTAATGATTTTGGCTTGCCAATGCATTTGCAGTTTTCGTCCACATGGTTGAAGCTGAAGCACTTAGGCTTTCTCTTCTTGACTCTGCCCAGAAGTAGAAGCTTCTGTGTTCACACTTCTATCGGATGGTTTTTCCATAGTGTTGATACTTGGGTGCCACCATAATACCTTACTCAACTTTTCTGATTAAATCTTTTTCTGTTTGTTGAAACTCTAGAGAACTTCTTGAGAGGGTTCAACAAATATTCCTCTCTTAATTTTGCTTCTCCTAAGAAAGTAAGATGAACGGTGTAAGGTGGAGGGGTGGGAGGGGGGGGTTGGGGGTAGCTGGTTGATGGGATGGGATTGAAGGGTAAAAAATGCAATTTTCGTTTTTTTTTTGGCTTGGTCATGGTTTAAACTCTTTTTTTTTATCATTAAAATCTGGATCATTTGTTATTTTGATATTATATCCAATGGTTAAAAAAATAGTGATTTTATGGTGTTACCACTATTATAGTGTATCATGCTAGCTTTGCTACTTGGGTGGTGCACCTTAGATCAAAACCGAATTTCATATGTAAAATGTTATCCAAATTGTAAACTCCTTTTTGATGCTGGAACTACCAAGTCAGCTGCATTTATTGAGTGCTTCATCTGAGGTGAATACCTGCTCCGCACTAAATTATAAGAAAAAAAAAATACCAGTCCCTATATTTGGTAGATTCAAATATAAGCAAAATCCAATCAATTCAATTTTATTTAATATCAATGTTCCAAAAATCTCCTTGGTTAATTAATGCATTTTACTTTTCAAGAGCAATGCACCATTCCCAAGAATTAAATATGGTGATTGTTATAAGTAAGGGTAGTTTTGTAATTGTAACTCACTTTTTACATAAATCAGAAAATTAAATTAAATCACCTAACTTCCTTAAAGTTAGTTACTGTGAACACCATATTTTGTCCCTCCCTTTTTCTATTACTTATAAAATAAAAAATTGATAAATAAAAATAAATAATTAACAAAAAGGAAATAGAAAAGGGTGAGCTTTTGGCTTTCTTGCTACCCATAACAGTTTGCAGAATGAATAAAGAGTGATTAAAATGTTTTACACTCATATAATGCATCATAAAATTGTAACATTGTAACTGAGAAAATAAAGGACAAATAATTCACCTCTAATGGCTAATGAAATCCTAGGTTAATGAGATTCAGTCAGTTTACAAAAAAAAGAGAAGGATTTTGTTCAGTTTGCAATGGTTTTATTATTATAAATAGAGCAGTCAATAGCAACGTGATAGGTGATGGTTTTTTGGAATGAAGAGATTTTTCTGATTTGGTTTATTCATCACTTCTATTTCTCCTCTGTCTGCCTTCGTCATACACGGGATTCATCTTTTTCCAATTTTTTTTTCCTCACTCACGCCACACCGCCTCACCAGTAACGATAGCCTCCCTACTAAAAACACACCACCCTGCACCCGTTACATCACCATTTGCCAGCAACAACGAGTCATAGTTCTGTGAGATACCCACCGCTTCGCTCTCCGCCGCGTTATCTTCCACGCATAGCTTTGTGTCGCGCCGCTGCCCTCGTACCATCGCTCTACACCAAAAATAAACAAACGGTTCAGACACGCATCTCAATCAAGGATCAATGGCTGAACTAGAGCTGACAAGATGATGTCACCCAGACTGAAGGAGCAGATGTCCAAGGTTTCTAGAAATGCTCCAGTCTCTTTGAAAAGAACAAGAACATAGATGGGGCCTACTCAGTAGTGAATGAGGGAGATCAACAAGCCACGCCTTCTCATCCGCCTGGTTTCAGTCCGGCGGCCTCTGCATTATGGTCTTAATTCTCAAGGAAGGTTGGTTCCAATGTACCAACAGGGTCCCACACAACCACCAGGCACCAACCCTCAAGACACCCAAGCACCACAGTTCCCACTTTACGGTCCTTTCAGTTTGGGCTACACACCACCATTCGCCACCAACTCTTCAGAGAATAATCTCCAAACCCCCTGTTGCTGCTGTGCAGAATTCACCCAAACCACGGGCCTGATGCAAGCACTGAAACCCCACAGGTTCAAATTCCAAATCTTCCTGTTTTCATGACACATGGCCTTCCACCTGGTTATAATCCGCCCCAAGGCACCAATTCCCAAATTCCTACCCAACCACAAGTTCTTCACCATAATGCCCAAGGAAACTCACAAATCCATACCCTTTTATTTTGCCAATGCATCTTTATGCAAATACCATGCATAATTTCTTTTCTCAACTGAAAATCCTCAATCTAAAGGAAAGTTGCAAATTCTTGAGGAAGAGATTGAGGGCTGTGGAAGGAGGAGGTATTATGGTCTTGGTGATGCTTCAGATCTCTGTCTTGTTCCAAATGTGGTCATACCACCCAAGTTTAAAGTGCCAGAATTGATAGTATAAGGGGATTACATGTCCACCGAAGTCACGTGGACCATGTATTGCAGGAAAATGGCGCATATGCACATGATGAAAAACTTCTGATTTCAACTTTTTCCAAGATAGTCTGACTGGGGGCAGCCTCGAGTTGGTATAACACACCATGACCCGTACTCATGTTCGCTGTTGGAAGGATTTTGGCAGATGCTTCCTAAAGCAGTACAAGTACAATATTGATATGGCCACCCGACAGAATGCAATTGCAAAATATGGTGAAAAGGGATAATGAGACGTTCAAGGAGTATGCCAAAGATGGAGGGGATTGGCAGCACAAGTAGAACCACCCTGTCTGAAAAGGAAAATGGTTGCTATGTTCATAGACCACTCTTCAGTCACCCTTCTATGATTTTTTAGGGGGGGGGATGATTGGGAGTGTGTCGTCAACTTTTTCGGATATGGTCATCATTGGTGAAAGAGTTGAATTGTTGGGAATGAGGAGTGAAAAAATTGCTTATAATTCTGATGGAGCAAATAATGCAAAGAAACCCCCCATGGGGTTTACAAAGAAAAGGAAGGTGAAACTCACGCTGTTATGTGGGTCAAGGAGGATATACCCAAGAAAACCCTCCACCCACTTTCATGCCAATTTCCAACAACCCAATCCAAGTCCCTTATATGACCATACCCACACACTGCCACAATTCCTCAGATTCAATACTCTCAACCTAAACCAATCACAAAGGCCACCTATTGCACCTTCCCAAACCCGAAAAATCAACAAAGACCAACAAACATATATTTTTAAAAGAACTACGTAGCTTTGAATTCCCTATTGCACTCAGCGGATACGTAGGAGCCATGATTGAATCATGTCAAGCTCAAAAAATAAATGTTTCATAAAATCCTTTTTAATTTCTCATCAATATTCATTTTCTTGAAAAATAATAAAATAAATTTTTTTATGGTTTATTTATCATTTGTGATTATATTTAATTATTCTTTAATATAAAAAAGGTGAAATAAATATTTTTGAAGTTAACATAATTTTGCACAATTAACTATAGGTAACCATTTTTTAAATGGATGTCGTAGGGTGCTAATACCTTCCCTACACATTAAATTGGACTCCCGACACCGTACTAAATCTGTGTTCGAAGACAGTTTTTAAAAAGGGTTTTTTCCAATGTTTCCCTAAATAAAATAAACGTGGTGGCGACTCCATTTTTGACAAATAATTAATTTTGTTCACACGCCGCTCCCGTCGCGATGATTTGGTTGCGACAGTTACTTTTGCTTATAATTGAGTCCTGGAGGATAATTTATAATTTTGGGTCATGCTAACAAAGGCCTGAAGAGAAATTAGTTAAGGATTCCAATAAAAAAACAAGTTTTTACTGAAAAAATTAAAGATAACACTTATCAAAATATTGAATGCTATCACTTTCTAATAAAAAATTTATTTTATTGATTCCTTAATCAATGTTCTTCAGGTATTACTCATTAACATTCTCTTTAATTTTTTTTTTATGCTACTGCTAGGCGATTTTCCTCTGGAATTGCTTTTTCCTTCAGCCCCAAGGTATTAAATAGGTGAAATGCTAAGCCTGCAAGGCTCCAACTAACGCTACCGGGGGGGGGGGGGGGGGGGAATATTCACTAATTAACATGTCCTTAACAAAAATGACATGTTGAAGTGGCTCTAACTGATTTCATTCTGTTGTTGATTATTGGCCAAGTATTTTTTTTTTTTTTTATAACCAAATTGTTATAATACGGGTACTTAGTGGTACCCGAACCCAATTGCCAAAAAACACCAAGAAGAAGCAAGAAGAGGAATGAGGTAATCATTCAATCCAAGAAACAAACCAAAGATTGATAAACTACCTAAGAACCCAGACGCACCAAGTCAGCTAAAAATTACAGACCAATAAAAATACTCACACACAATAATAACCACAAGACTACACTGAAATAGCTCCCAGACTAAATAACGACTCAGCCAGTTAGCATGAACATAAAACTCCTCATAGGATCTTCAAAAAAAAAATTGTTGACATCCTCCTGCACCTTTAGCACCGAGAGAGAGAGAACCAATCCATAGCATAATCAAGCCGAGTGTCTGAGAAGCATAATGATTAGAAGATCGACAAATTGAAGAACATGAATTAACAAGCAATCATCGAAAGTAGGGAATTGGAAACAATTCTCATTAACAAAATTAAAAATTATACCAAAAAATAAAAAAAAATTAATTTATAGGCCACATCATTTGAATGTCCAGGTGATCAGAAACAAATACGGCAATTATAGAAAAAATGTTTAAAAAAACACGTCTGCCAAGCGTAATTTGCACAAGTGGCACAATATTGTCGCACTTATGCAAATACCACACGGTAAATTAAAAAGAAGAAAGAAACCATCGTCATAATCAACATAAAGAAGAAAATGTTTCAAAAAAGCAGCAGTTTGATATTTTGCTTTAAAATTGATCCAAATGGATCAAAACTTTTGCAGTGTGATATACTTAATGTGACATTTTATTTACAAAACCATCCACAAGCTCATTCGGTGGTAGCAGGTTGTGTACTACATACCAGCAAAAACAGCTGTACTACCATGCATTAACAAATTCCAAGCGGAGCTACCATCTAGTCAAATCCATTATATAGACCAACAGAAATGAAATTTCTTCCAGCTTTGATGTTTTCAATCTCCAACCCATTTTCAGACCCTTTTGCACCCAGAAATACCGAAGTAAAAACAGCCAACAACAAGCCAATGAACAATTAGTCAGCTGGCACAAACTATGGGTATTAATGGATAGGTCCCATCTCCCATGCTCAAGATCCCACTCACAACATTACAATGACAATGCGCGCGCATGCACTCAGCGAGATAGGAAAGAGAGGGGGGAGCCGGTATATTTAAGTTATGTACAAGAACCAATATACGAACAATCTTCAGTGTAATATATTTAAGTTGCATGTGTATCACAATTACCAAGGATCAGAATGGTTGTCACTTCCCATTGAGGATGGTTTCATATTTAAAAGAAGTATCATCTCTAAGGCCAAATGTTAAGCGATGAAAATTTATAGATTACATCTTCAATCAAATAGGTGTAGCAGATAATCGGAGTTCCTCACCCAAATAGGAACCCAATCCACTATTCTTTAATTAATATTATTAATACTAGTAAATCATTGCACTTTCTGCTGTGATATTTGCTTATAACAAGAGAAACACAATCACTGGATATTTCTAGCAAAACAGATATACGAGTCAATTACAATTATTATGAGTACATAAACAAGTTACATCAAAATAAAGCACACTTATCTATGCAATTAGTGTAGAGAGCATCCCTAAAAGAACCTAGTTGAATATTACTGACAAGATATATGAAATATCATGGTCGATTAATTAGTCGAAGTCAAGGCCCTATACAAAAATTTAGCTCTGATGCAACAAAGTTGGTGATGAAATCACATTAGAAGGCAAATCTATCAACCTCCTCATCTTCATCCTCATCTACAGCATCATCTTCATCTGTATATATCCCCAAATCATCATCATCCATGTCTTCATCCTCATCTTCCTCATCCATCATGCTTTTACTTTTACTCCCTGTTTCTTTGTCCTTCAAACCAGTGCTCAAGACTACAGTTTCTCCCCCGGATTTCTCCATGTCCTTCCTCAATTTATCCATGCTCTCCCTCCTACGGTTTTCCTCCAAATGCTGCTTCTCCTCACGTCTTTTATCAAGATCAGCCCTAAACATAGCACAATACAATGAAATTATTTGGTTAGCCATTCCAAACCAACCGCCATAGTCAAATTGTAAATCAATAGTTAATAGTAGTAAAATCGTCAAGCTAATTAAAAAAAAAAATCTGTCAAGCTACAATACCTATAGTTTTCCATGTATTCCTCTGCACTGGCTTCAACAGCCTTAAAGAAGGCTTCAATTCCTGCACCAGAAACTGCAGAAACTCCAACTGACCTTAAATTCTTGTAGAATTCATCTAACCCAAGAGAAAGGCTATGGATTAAACTTGATGTGTACGAGTGATCTGAACTTAGTGCTGCTTGGAATGCGTCTAAATCCTCCATCCACTAGATACACAATAAATTCAACAAAAAATACAAATCAAAATAAATTTGGTGCAAGTTATAAAAGCAAGACAGAACATGCATGTTCAACAGACAAGGCAAGGGATGGATAAATATGAAACCAACGATGAATTGATCAGGAATTGGGCTGCACATGGAGTAGTCTCATTGTGTTTATTTGAACACAAACAAAGATTTAGCTCAAAGATGCAAAAGAAGGAGCCCATGAACCCTAGACTTAAAAGGAAATGGTTCAATCTCTTTATACAAAGAACTCTCCAACATGAAAGGGGAAATAAATATTTTATCCATCGATATTTCTTTCCGTTTCACTCATATCTGTTAAAATGGAAATTACTTATTTGCCTCAACTCCACTTTTCTCCAGCTGAATGCAATATTACCTTTAGATTAGTGTTTAAACAAGCAATGTACGTTAAAGTTCGGACATGCAATACAAGGAGGGTGCAAAAAAACATGTTCAAGTGAAAAATCCTTTAAAAGAAAACAATTGTGTCCACCAATGATGCCATCAACTTGAATGTTATCTTTCCTGGTCTTAGGATTTCAACCATGTGAAGCCAAATCTCATCATAGATACAGCCCGAATATCATTATTTCGCTGTCATACTTTATACATAAGACAAAGTTCTAAAAAGCCAAAGATATTTTGTGGTTGAAACAACTTAAAAGCTAAAACTACCAAAAGTAGGTGAAACATAATTCCAAATAATATGATAATCTGTTGTGCACATAGATTTTAGAAATGAACCACAACATGTTGTTCCTGAGTTAACAGATCAACACATCCTATCATTTTTTTTTCACTTTCAACTTTCAAGCGACTAATTTGAACAATACATCATATGTAATTAAAACTAAACACGAGATTCATCAGAAATAAACAATACCTCCAAGGCAAACTGATGTTGTGCTACATCAACCTTGTTGAATGCCAAGATGAGAGGCAACCTTGTCTTGTAGAGGATACTACAAGCATAAAGCATGTTGCTCATGAAAGTGGTGGGATTTTCTGAACGAGGTGTATCAACTACATACGTGACTACAGTGGGAAATGTAGAGGCAAAAGCTTCTGTAATGATAGCACCAGAAGCCGACCAAGTGAATATCTCAATCTGACCAGGGGTATCCACAAGAACATAGTCAAGTTGATCAGCTCGCTTCTCGATAACAGAAACTACCTGAAATTGAGGAGCATACACATTACTTAAACTACATTCAAAGTGGAGATGGAAACAAAACATATCAGCTAACAAAAGTATTGTGTTGTAAGACTTAAAACAAATAAGGACCTAACAATGAGCCACTGACCAATATCAGTGCTTGATGGCATCATAAACACATTATGATCTCAAAACATTGCAGCAAGAGCTTAATTAGGAAAATAAAAAAACAGAATATAAGATCAAGCATATTCAAAGAAAGCTCCCCAACAAACAAAAATAAAAATGAAGTGGGGATACTACCATTATTAGCAATATGCATACCATCACCTATTGAAAGCAATATGTCCATGTGAGTTGTGAGCCAAACTCAATTTGAAATGCAGTAACTAATAAGATTCGTCATAAAAGAGTTTCAAAGATTCATAAACAAACTTTACCTCATCAAACTTGGTGGCAAACAAGTTAAGAGAGGTCAAGATTCCGCCATTAGGGCCTAGGTTGAACTGTTTCATGACTTCCTTGTACTTGACCGTGTCTCTTATATCAATGTTGGCAGCAAATGGGAGTGTCATGACGGCCGGGTCTAGATTCATCACATATCCCCGAATGTTTGACATATGTGCATGGCAAACCAACCTATGGAGGAATGTTGTTTTCCCACTCCCTAAACACAAAATAAGGTTTTATTCATAAGGCGAAATTTTAAATAATAATAATAATAAGATCCTAATTCCAACACTATTTCCTCTACAATATCAAGAAAAATATAATGACCTGCCATCCCTACAACTATGATAATGACCGGTTTTCTTTTGAAGTTGGGTGATCCAATCCCAGATGAGGATCCTTCAATATGTAGTTTGTCCATAGTCTCCGTGAGCTCCTCATTTTCTTTGTTTTTTGCCTACAAAAACAAACCAAAAGATTGAACATAATAAAAATTCCCCCAATTCAAATTTTCAAATCAATGTGAGCCACTTAAAAACAATGTTAGGGTTGGTCACTTTATCATTTTCAGACTAACAATTTGACTCTCCCGTGAGCCTAGTACGGCATAGTCGCATGAAGTCAACAACACAAACTAACTATGAATTTCCATTTTAAGCTGTGGATTTGGTTGCTGATTCTAGTTTATTTCATTTTCTAAAGCGAACAGAAAGAAATTAGAGAGAGAAGCATGTTAGGAGCAGTTACTTGGTCGCCGGAAGAGTCACCGGAATCCATTTGAATAGGGGCGTCTTCAACGTCTAGCTTCAAGTTCTTGGAATCGTTGTCGGTGTCCATTTCCGATTGAAGAAGCAGCTATCTGCGTTGTTGCGACGGATACGTAGAAAAAAGTCAAAACTCAGAACTCAGAGAAGAAGAAGTGTGAAACAGAGAAAGAGAAGACTCAAACCAGCCGAACCTTTCTGTCACCGTCGCTTCCGGTTGCACTCGCCGCTGGTCGCAGTCGTCACAGGAGCTGTCAGGTTCGTCTGGAGAGAATGACAGAAGAACGAGCGTTGAAGTGAGGGTTTATGAGTCGTTTGGGCTGAAATCCGGGTTATGGTTGGGTTGGGCCTAACCCGGCAGGGTTTGAGGATTTAATACTTAGCATAATGTTGCTAGAATAATGACGTGGCAGACTCGAAAACTCCCCCACTGGACCATTCAAAAACAGCTTCAGTTCGTAGTTAACAGAACAGAGAGAGAGATGGAAAACGAAGAGAAGGCTTTGAATTCGCAAATCGCAATGCGTCGCTGTGCAAAAGCCGCGTTGCTTCTCCACCGCTTAAAATCACTTCACGGAACCACCGATTTCGGAGATGAGGTCCTTTCTCTAATCTAAACCCTCCTTCACTCTCTCTCTGTGTTTCTCTGAGTCACGCGCTTGTTTCAGGAGATGCAGAAGATGAAAATCCAACAGCTGGAGATCCAATTGCTGAAAGAGCGTTCGAAGAACAAGAAGATGAAGCTCTGCACCTTAGTGGAGCTACTTGTTCAGCTCGTGTTGTTGCTGTTTCTTTGGACCTTCTTCTTGGTTCTCTTCTTTAAAGCTTATTGAGCCACACTATCGATCTGTGTCTCCGCATTTTCTGGTTTTCTATTTTAGATTGGGGACGAATCTGCATTTGGTGTGTGAGACAGGGGGATTCGACCTTTTGAATGCTTCTTCTATGGTCTTCGGATTGCCAACGAAAATTGATTTACCTTTGTTGAATTGAATGGAATACAGAAAGATCTCCTGGGTTTTTCTTGCATCTTATAACTTCTAGGTCACACGAGATGTTTCACAACACTGCCTCGTGTGATTGGTTAAATGTCATCTTTAATCCTCTCTCATTATGAGTTTAATTATTAATTAATTAAATTAAATATTTAAAAGAAACTGGTCAATCAAAAATTTCAAATAAAATAAATCAAAATCACCATTTTTATTCTTGAAATTGTATAGCGGTAACAAGTTGTTCTCTCGCATTAAGAAATAGGTAAAAACGTCCATCAAATTGATAAAGTCCATCACATTAGTCCAATTTAATGATGTTTTTCAATTTGGGAGATTATAACATAATGAATGTTTTTTGATTTGATGACGTTTTTACTTATTTCTTAATATGAGGGATCAACTGTCATCGTCCTACAATTTTGGAGATCAAAATGACGATTCATTATTTCAAATAGCTTTAATTACTCAATTGGTTCTTAAACTATTTGAAAATTTTCAAGTAGATTCCTAAACTAAAAGAGTTTCAGTCAATGTGTCACTAATTTTTGAAAGAAAAAAAAAAGGTTCTCCTTCCACTCAGCTAGATGAAAATTTTAACTTCAGTTAAGGTAATTATCAACGAGCACTAACTCAATTAATTAGATTCAAATAAATCGTTGTTAAAAAAAAGTACTTTCAATTCTAGCTTTTTTTTTAAGACACTTTCAATTCTAGCTAAAGATATTTTTACACTAAAATATGATACTTTGGCACCAAATTTTGATATCATGGGAGGACATCCTAGTTTTGAGTAGGTTGTTTATCACTTTATTTTTTCTCTCTTTATTTCATTGCTTCACAAGTTACTCAAAACTAGAGTGTCTCTCATGATATCAAATTTTGGTGTCAAAATATCATAACTCTTTATATTTTTACTTTAGGCGATGTCTGTTTGCTCATTTTCACCATTCCCATACATTTTTTGATGCAATAAATTTTGTTTGGCAAACTTCAACAAAAACGGTCTTGATAAAATTAAGAGCATTTTGGTTCACCCAAAAATAAATAAATTTAAGAGCATTTTGTATTTTAACAAAGGAGGATGCTAACCAATATCCGACATTGGTTAAGAAATCAAAAGATAAAGGTTTATATCGAAAATTGATATATTTATTATTTTAAAAAGTGTTAAATTATATTTTTAATACAAACCTTTTTATGATTTCCTTAATCAATGTTCTTAGGACACTCGTTAGCATCATCCTTTAACAAAAGAACATGCGGTGAGGGATACTTTGACACTTTCAATTCTAGCTAAAGACACTTTGACACTAAAATATGATACTTTGACACCAAAATTTGATACTATGGGAGGACATCCTAGTTTTGAGTAGGTTGTTTATCACTTTACTTTTTCTCTCTTTATTTCATTGCTTCACAAGTTACTCAAAACTAGAGTGTCTCTCATGATATCAAATTTTGGTATCAAAATATCATAACTCTTTATATTTTTACTTTAGGCGATGTCTGTTTGCTCATTTTCACCATTCCCATACATTTTTTGATGCAATAAATTTTGTTTGGCAAACTTCAACAAAAACGGTCTTGATAAAATTAAGAGCATTTTGGTTCACCCAAAAAATAAATAAATTTTAAGAGCATTTTGTATTTTAACAAAGGAGGATGCTAACCAATATCCGACATTGGTTAAGAAATCAAAAGATAAAGGTTTATATCGGAAATTGATATATATTTATTATTTTAAAAAGTGTTAAATTATATTTTTAATACAAACCTTTTTATGATTTCCTTAATCAATGTTCTTAGGACACTCGTTAGCATCATCCTTTAACAAAAGAACATGCGGAGTGGCTTTGCTGTTTTCAATTTGTTGTTGATTATTGGCCAGGTGTTTGAGAAGTATAATGATTAGAAAATGGACAAATTGAAGTTCATATGAAAGCAGAGAAACAGTTACCATTAACAAATGCCAACCGCAATTTTGCAAAACTGGCACAACATTTTTGCACTTCGACATATACAAATACTCTTTCTAAACTCAATTATAAGCAAAAAAAGTACTTATATTTTGTGAACTCAAATATAAGCAAAAACCAACTAATTCAACTCTATTTAATGTCAGTGTTCCAAAAATCAAAACAATCAACCAATCCAAGTAATTCTCCTTTTACTTTTCCTAGAACATTGCACACTCCCGAGATGATTAAATGATAGTTTAGTAATTATAACTCAATTTTTTACATAAATCAAGATAATTAAACTAAATTAACTTTCTTAATAAGTATGAAATTAGTTAATTTTACTTACAATTGAGTCCGGAAGTAGTACCTCATGGCAAATTTAAAAACAGAAGAATAAAAAGAAAGAAAGAAAGAAACCGCTGTCATAATAAACAGTAGAAGAAAATGTTTCAAAAAAGCAGCAGATCGATATTTTATTTCAAAATTGATCCCAATCGGGGGTGCGTCATTTTATTCACAAAACCATCTACAAGCTCATGCAGTGGTCGCAGGTTGTGTACTACATATCAACAAACAGCTGTACTACCATGCATTAACAAATTCCAAGGGGAACTACCATCTAGTCAAATCCATTATGTAGACCAACTGCCTGCTATATTTGGTTGTCAGCAGCTGTATATCAAGACCAACAGAAATGAAATTTCTTCCAGCTTTGATGCTTTCAATCTCCAGTCCACAAGATTAGAGTTATGAAAGGGCTTCAGTATTTTTTATAAGGCAAGCACCATATTTAAAAGGAAATAAAATTCAGCATTAGAGTTATTGATTGTATATACCTCTAATCAAATGCATATGGATCATCAGCATATGGATTCAGGGAACCTTCTGAAAACAAATCACCAATATTTGAAGGACGTGGATGACCTCCTCCCTTCATGCTCTGCATCAGTGACATGTAAAAAGAATATATATATATACACACGGAGTATTATTACAGCGCTCCAGGAAACAGCAATGTATATGCAAAAACACTCATTGTGTATCTATGTAAAAAAAATTAATATCCATCAGATTTGGTTTATCCTAAATTCTTTTAGAAACAAAAGAAAAAAAACTTTCAATATAAACCCCTTTTCTTTTTGCTTTTAATTATACCATATCAATAGCAATATACGAAATAACTCAAAAAATTATGTTGCGCAAAATAATTGGACCTAACAGTATTTGAAAGCACAAGATTCTTATAGAACTTGCTACAAATCTTGCATTTCCTCAGAAAAGATAAATATTTTACGCATTAGATAATCAACAAGGAAAGATTCAGAAATAGCAACTGGATGATATTAAAATAACCTTTAAACTAATATGATCATAATATTAGCTCCTAACCATTGTCATCTCTGGTAGCTTCAGCATAGTGTAATAATGTCGATGATGAAAATGATGGTGTTTTGAGAGAATAAATGAATTTTGCTCTAATAATTCACCCAAATACACGAGAGCTATGCAGCATGATATTTTAAAGTAATGACCTTAAGAGCAAGCTATATATGATGAACCAATAAAAGGGATATTTCAGTTTAGTTGGTTACCTTGACAACACTTCCAGGGGTATTTGCTTTTGGGGTATTTGCTTTTGGTGTATTTATCTTATGCTTTCTCGGGTCCTGATACAGAAAAGGAAGTCAAAATTCACAGGCATCTAAGTAGTCTGCACTTGGAAGCCAAGCCATCTGATGTTGCAACGCAGCTCATGTGTACATCTATAGAGTTAACTGCATTTTACAGAGAAACAGATACATGCCTCAAACATGACAGTACTTCTTGTTTTCCTTTTCTTCGTGATTGTTCTTCCATTAGAAGTCTCTACCTCATATTCATGGCGAGTTACCTGCCCATGAAGGAATTAAGGAAATTACCAATATTATAAGTTTTTTTTACTTCTGGTATCCTTTCAGACCACCAATAAAAGCCCTAAAATATTTATCATTTGCTATGTACCTGCTGCAAGGTGCCTTTTCTTGGGCATAAGTTCATAGAGAAGTAAAGTCACCTTTTTATGATGCTTTGGGATGCTCATTGCACTTCCCGTTTTTACATTCTCCGCTTTCTCCAACAACTTTGGTACTGGTGTTTGTGTTGCTTCAAAGTAAGGAGAGTCCTTTGAAGAAGAGGGAAAGACAAAAACAAATAAGGTGACTTGGTGAGAACATAATATTAACATGTTATGATTTATGAAGGAGAAAGTAAAATTTCTTTCTTTGGATTTCCATTCTTACTACGTCATGCTGACTTCTTTTGCCAACAACAGAACTCCTCCTCTTAATTGATGAAACGGAGTAATCCTATCACATGAAAAATAGCATTATGCTACTTTTGCAAATTCAATTGAAATTCGTTATAAAGGTTGATTAAATATTCTCAAACTGAACCCTGTCTATTGGCTAATGTAATCTAACACCTATCTCCTAGATTGTCATCATATCCAAATATTCAGCACATTTGCCATTAACGGATATTGCTTAGATCTCAAAATCACTCACAACCTTGCCAGCATGTAATACCCCTAAGTAGTCCCTGTCATTACTTCCTATATTATTAATCTTGAATATACATAGGAGCTTGAAACACACATGATTACAGGTACCATTACCACAGCACAGCAACTGAATTGCACAATTAAAATCAAACCACAATCTATTAACTTTGAGAAAATAAAAATAAAAACAAGAACAACAACAGCAATATCTATATTTCTGCTCCAACATTAAGCCTTTGGGGCTCTGATTTTTATGCAATCTTCCCTGCTATATGTATGTATATATATAATAGCTTGCTAGTAAATAGTCACTACAAAATAGTTATGCTATCAGTAACCAGATTATGCTTGTTTTATAAGTGACAATATTACCGTGAAGAAAATACATATACCAGTGGGTCCTAATGCTTCAAACATTTGCATCACCCTGTCATGCATTTAAGTTCACAATTGATAGGGTTGTGACAAGAGACAAGAAAGGATCAGGTTATAATATTACACAAGCAATGTCTTCTCATTTACTCAACCGTGACTACCAAAAGGAAAGAAACTATAATATGGCAAACTAAAGGTATTCCTACTACTCCTGAGAACTTGTGGAGGTAAGACAGCATTCACTGCTGAAAGTAAGACGTCTGAATGTGAATATAGTACAAAATTACTGCACTTGAATCTCTAAGAATCAGTCAATATATACCATTAAGCTGTACAGATATATTTAATAGCAATTAATATGAAAATCTATTAAAACACAAAATATAAAAGTGTATGAATAATTTGAATCTTTAAGTTAGCTTCACCAATAGTTTAAGGTTGGAAAAGAAGCATATCTTGTGAGATATACCAACAATCTGACAAAGCATACTATATTTGCTTCTGAAAATGCGAATTAACTAATCTGACATTTATGAGATTGAAGGCATACACAGAAAAGGAGATTTGTAATACAAGTGCACCTGTTTTGAATTCACTTCTTGGTCCTCTTTTGGCTTGTCACTCATCACTCTCCACTGCAACTGCAACAAAGCCCTTTGCCTGTCTTCCTGCAATATATTCCAAAACAATGTAAGTTATTTGATGAAATTAATTTATTATATCAGGTATTCCATACTTTGGATTTCTGGAGATGCAACTCCTCTTCCAGCTTTTGACACTCATCTTCAAGTTCAGTCCTCAATGCTTTAATCTGAGCTTCATGTTCACTCCTCAGAAATGTTGTTTTCTACATATAATCAAGTAATCAGAAGGTGAAGTAATTTCATGTACAAGTCATAGCTTAGACCTGTGTGTGTGTGTGTTGCACCTCTCTTAGTTCGTTTTCAGCTTGTAGTTGGGTACGCTTTAGCTGTTCACTGTGTTTAGCTATCAGACTTTCTTGCTTCTTGTCATGCTCCTGCTGTATTCGAGTAACCTATAAATTGAGCAGGAAATCAGTTGACCTGGTGGCTGGAAGTTTTTCAACTTATTTTCAGTAAATTTCACAAAAAGAAGAGTACTGATACAATAACGTTCTCACAGAAAGTGAGAGCATAGGACTATAACAGTTAAGGACAAACTTCTTGTACTGACTGAATAGAGTAATTACTAATCACAAAGTAACTGAACTTTTAAAAGAAGCATAGGATTATTTTAAAAATCACGTCCTTGCTTTATGCATACCAGACCAGTGTGTTCCTCTTGAATGCGCATCAATTGCTGCCTTGATTCTTCTTTGCATTCTGCAAGTTTTTGGTCACACCTGCTCTCAATTTCTGCAATAGCCTTGTCAGCCTGAAGGTTGAAATTGGTCAGAAATGTGTGTATAGAAATAATGTGTTACAAAGGCTACATATCAAACCTTGTCTTTTTCCATGTTGATAATTTCCGTCTTCTCCAACTCATACTTCCTCCTAATGTCATTAATAGCCTGCTCATATACTCCAATAATTAATGAAAAGTTATTGCACAATACATCAAGCACGTACACTAGGTATCTAGTTATATTTAACACCTGATCATTTCTCTGAGATATTTCTTTCAAATGCCTAGATATTTCCAGCTGCTTATTCTCTACCATTAAATCATATTGCTTTCTAGCTTCAGACAGTTTATTTTCGGCAGCAGTCAATAATGACTGATTCTGCAAAGGCATGCAACAACATAAATAATACTCAAAAACCGGTTAAGAACATGCAATATACACTATATGTTTGCTCTGAAACCTCTACAATCTGATCTTCCAGCTTCTTTTCCTGTTCCCTATACTGAAAAATATGCTGTTCTTTTTCCTCTAAGACATTACGAAGTTGGCTAACTTCCTTATCAAGAGAATCTGTGTGCTGCTCTAGTTTCATTATCTCCTTTTGCAAACTATCAATTTCCTCTGATTTCTTCAATATCTCTGCCTGCAATCTTTCCGTAGTTTCCTTGCCCTCAAGTCTCTAATGCTGAAACTTTCAGCAATAAATCTTGCTGCAAAGCATTAGATACCTGGATAAGGAACATTATAATGTATGTTAATAGGTAATTGACTAAAACAGATTAACTGTCATACCATTTGGTTCTCTGATGATCTAGAACTTTCTAACAGAATTCCAGCTTTCTCCTCTAATTTGGAAACTAAAACCTCTGCTTCTGCCTTTTTTGAGATTAAAGTTTCAGCTTCTGACTCCAAACTCCGAATTCTCTCGGCCGCTAATCGGCATTCCTCTGTATGCTGCACTACAGTAGATTCTAGAACTTTCTCAAGTTCAGCTACTCTATTGCTTAACTCATGATTTGTCATTTGAATTGCATCTTTTTCTGATGCCAAGGTCAAGAATTTATTGTTGAGCTCACCATACTGGTTTTGAGCATGCTTAGATAAGGCATCTCTTTCCTGCTGGACCAACATGAAGCAGGAATCATAGAGAGAGGACATTTCATCAAACTTCCTCAAAAGGTTCAAGCTTTCTTTGTCTAAATGTAACAAATGAGTAGCCAAGGCCTGAAGTAATCCTTCAAGGTCTTTGATTTCCTGAAGTGACTTGTCAAGTTTTTCAGTAAGCTCAGCATTACACAATTGAAGATCACTCTTTTCTTTCTCCAATTTCTCTTGACTGGTTATGTGATGCATAATTTCATCGTCTTTGACTTTTAACTGAAGATGAACCTCTCCCAACTTTGAGTTTAAATTTTCTGTAGCCAATCGACTAGCTGTTAACATTTCTTCTAAATTCTTTATCATGGTATCTGCAAATAAACAATTCAAATTAGCAGCCAGTTGAGGTCACTGGATATTCGGTCAAATATTTATGAAGTTATGGTACCAGTGACTGTGACACGAGAAGAAAGCCACTCAGTGCCTTCTTAGGCTGTGACATTTATTATTAGTCTAGAACCTTTAAGGAGACGATCTTCCATAATACATCAAAATAATGTTTTTTGAACCTTTTTTATCAGTATTGTCACAGTCAAACTGAAACAGCAGTTACTTAGTTAAGGAATATAATATTGTATTAAGTAACCCAGAAACTCTTATGTGTTATGTAACTAAGTAATTGTAGTGCACCTAGAGTAAATAGGAAACTGTTATGGATCATTTAATTGCTTACTTGTTGTGCACCCAAAGTAAGGGCATGCATGTCAGTTGTTGCAAATTGCAATAGTATAAACAGAGGTATGGGGTATTGTATTCTCTTTCAGTCTCAAATATGTACTATTTTCCCATTCTTCAACATCAATGAAATGAACGAAATGTGATAACACCTTATAATAGTAGAGGATTACAAATCAATATTCTAGTATTCTTTAACTAACAATAGCTGCACATAGATTGAATTTGTTAACAATCTAAATTAAATGTTCATTGCATACACATAAAAAGATATAAAGGGGAGGATTACCACTACCATGAGCGGATAACTTGAATGTTGGGCACATCAAGAACACAGAAAATATACACTACTTGGTTAGCCATATTTTTTGGTAAAGAATCATTTGATTTAAAGGTTTATACAGTTAAGTAAGGACCCTAAGAATGTTCTTGTCGCTCAAAATGTATATGATCTTTATGTAACTAAGATATATATATATATATATATATGATGATTAATGATGAACATGGATAATTGTTGTGCTTTCCCCACCTTGAACGAGAAGAATAATCTCTAAACAGCTTTCATGCATTATGTTGAATAACAGACAAGATGCGGAATAAAAAACAACCTTTTGGTCATGGAATATGAAACAAAGATGTTTACTTGTTTAGTTGAGAACCACAAGGAAGTCAACACCTTCCTGTTTCCTAGTTATCTTTGCGACATCACATGTTTGAGAAAGCATGAACAACAATGTCCAGGAGTAGGACCCAAACAAATCACAAGAGTCTTACACTCCGAAACATCATTTACAGATGAAATCATTATTAGACAAGGGTTTTCAAGAGCAGGAAAATGAAAAAGTTTAAAACGTCCTCGAGTCCCATAATGGAACCTTAGATCAGCTACACAAATGACAGTAACCACACCAAGAAATCAAATTAGCTAAACAAGAAAACCTCATAGAAATACTACATATAAGATAATAGACCATCAAAAAACAGAAAGACAAGTAGACAACTATGATAGATATTAAAAAAACAATGCTAATAATATATGCAACTCTCCACTTTCAAAATATGACCCAAAGGAGAGAAAAACTGAACATATGACCCTAGAGGAGCAAAAGTGTTCCTTCACGATCATCCTAATCCGAAGCTGTTTAACTATATCACTCATTCCTACATTCCTACATTCCTTGTTAAAAACATTCAACATACGCCATATAGATTTCAGCAATTCTCATTTGCAACTTAATTCTCAATCTCACCCTTCTCTTGTACAAGATTGGCAGCTCTGCTCTGTTCATCTTTGTGCAACTTCTCCCTTTCTTGTGTCACAAAGTTGAGCTTCTCAAGCTCATTATCACCTATGATAAGGATAAGAGCATATTACGCATAGAAACATTACATATATATATATACCAAAATCAAACCAACCTACCTTTCAAACCAACTTTTTCACCAGAGTTTTAAACAAACTAGAAGATACTTACGAGTTCTAATTGTTTCCTCTGCACAATCTAGCTTCAAAGACAAATCATCCATCTGTTTATTCAAGCCATCAAGAGTTTCTGAACTTGCTGACAGTTTATTTTCCAACGCTTCCTTATCTTTCTCAGCTATATCAGCAAGAAAAAAATTAACTAGAGGGGGGAAAAGGAGGGACAAAGAGAGAAAACAATGGGAAATTGAATAATCATAAACTCTACCGTCCTGAACTAGACCAGCCAACTGCTGTAAAGTCTCGGTGAGTTGATCACACAAAGTCTTAGTTGATGAGAACTTAGACTCCAATCCTTTCCAAAGTTTCTCATCTTCCTTCTGCTTCACCTTGAGCTTCGCATTTTCGTTAAACGCATTCTGCAATTTTTCTTCTAACGAATGGATATGCTCTGACGATTTCTTAAGCTTAGCATTCTGCACGGAAAAAGCAAGCAAGTTACAACATTTCTCTAGAACAGCAAAACGAAACCCTAAGGACCAAACATATCAACGTGCGTACGTTCCTCGACATACAACACGCTCAAAATCACAAACGAAAATCTTATCATACCGCAATTTCAAGATCGGTCTTCACCGAAGCTTGTTCTTTCACCAATTTCTCTGTACATGAAGAAATCAACGATGCGTGGAGACATTACGATCAACATTTCCAAACAGAGTCTTCATTTCGAAAAATTGAAAGGAAAAAAAACGATAGAATAAGGAAATTGAAGGGAAATTCCGATCGAAACCTGCGGTGAGTTTAAGATTCGCGAAACTTCCCGATGAATTGGAATCTGCGGAAGGACGCGAAGAGAGCGACAATGGCTTTGCAGTTCCCGATACTGAACCGTACAGCAATTTGAACTGGTCGAGGCTCTTGGAGAATGGGAATGGTAGCTTCTGCATTGCGAAGATCGGAATCGAAAGCGAAATGGAACCCTAGAAAGTTGAGTCACGGAGGTTTCTCTTCTCCCCCAAGCTACTGTGGTCTCGCTCTGTGAGTGACGATTCAGAGTATGCTTGAAATGTAGTTTGGCGCCATGGTTACGCTGCTTTTATACCATGTGCGAGCGTCACCTTTGGCGGTTGAGGTCGACCGTTACCCTCTCTTTTTTTTTTTTCTTTTTTTTTTCCCGGTAAATGTGTTATTATGATTGTCCCAATTCACCAATTTTGATGTTAGTCTTCGTAAAAAAAAATCATAGGATTTCGTCCCTGTAATTTCAAACTTTTGTAAATAGTTCATACCGTAATACCGTTACCCATAAGTATTAGAAATCATGCCAGATGAAAAAATTTATTAATTTTAACTCTGTGCCCTTTTGGGGCCCTGCTGGCGGGAAAATTTTCCTTGCGGGAATGTGGATGGGGGAGAAAATCCCCTCGAAGGTAATATGGGGATGGGGACAGGGATCATACCCCACAGGACAAGGCGGGGAATTTTTCCCTGCAGGAATGTGGATGGGGGAGAAAATCCCCTCGAAGGTAATATGGGAATGGGGACGGGGATCATACCCCCCGCCCCGTGGGGTCCCCGTCCCCGAGAATCATACAAAAATACCATTATATATATATATATATATATATACACACACACTAGTGTAAAGACCCGTGCCATGCACAGGGTATAACAATGATAAATGGTGATGTAAAAAATCCATTTATATTTAAAATTATTTGAAGTTTGAGGAAAAAAAGAGAAATGATCAATACTCTTATTTTAAATATAAATATCATTCATATAAAAAGTTAATCCATGACCAAATAATAAAAAACTTAATTGTTCCCTACTAACAAATATATTTTTAGGAAGTATTTTAACCTCATGTTATATTTATATAAAATGATAATGAATTTGTTTAATTTTATTACAATAAATTATATAGGAAGACACTTACATGCAACGACTCTTATATCTCATTTACAGATCAAAAGTTACAGCCTTAAACACAATGATCAAACCTTTCACTTTAATAAATTAAATCCCTTTGCAGATTTTTCTATAAATTATTGAAAGCAAAAGTGGGCTGATGGTTTCTGGAATCCAAAAGCAAGTGTAGAAAAATGAATCGAATGTCTTTCATGACGCTGGGGACAATGAGGTAGGGTTGAGTGGATTTAATCTAATCTAAAGGGATATTGCAGTGAAGGAAAGGTAGATGTTGAGAACGAGGAACTTATTGTTTGGATTTGGACTAGTTACATTTTCAAGGTCCCCACGGGTCCCGTGGGGATCCGTGAGGAGGCGGGGAATGAGGATGGGGGAGAAATACTCCCCGTGGTGGGGATTAGGGATGGGGATGGAGAGGAAAATAGGGGATGGGGACGGGGAGCCGGAGGGTACTCCCCGCCCCATCGCATCCCTATTTCTAGTCAAATTTTGGAGCAAATCGAATATAAACAAGAAATTATCTTGATATCCCTGAGTACTATATATCATATAAAATGAGGGAATTTAGCAATTTTAACCATGTGGTCTTTACTGTATAATTTTGTTTATATTTTTTGGTCAAATTTCGTAGCAAGTCGAATAGTAAAATGAAATTATCTCGGTATCTATAAGTACTAGATAACGGAAAAAGATTACAGTACGGACTATTTATAAAAAATTTGAAATTATAGGAACGAAATCCTAAGAAATTTTTTTACAGGGACCAAAACCAAAATTGATGAACTTTAATGGGACAAAAAACTTATTTAAACCGTTATTCTTTTTGTATTTCTGGTGTACACTAATTGCCACAGAGGTAAATGCGTTATTCTATATTTCTGTTCGCTGCTCTACAATATAAAAAATATCACATCCGGATAGAAATCCTCAATCCCATTTACTTGTGTCATTATAGCATAAGTTATAATGTAATCATTTTAAAAGAACAATTTTAATTGTTAAAAAAAAAAAAGAACAATTCTAAAAGAAAACGATATGTGGTTGTTATATTTTAATTGGATGTGATAGAAATTAACACCGGAAATTGAGACAAATAATCTCTATCGTGTTTATAAGTAACGTTTATTTAGTTAAGAGTAAACTTTTTTTTTTGACAAATAGTTAAGAGTGATTATATTAAGGACAAATGATAATGTATTTTATAATTTAAAAGTGATATATCTTTTTTTTTTTTTAGTTTTTAATCGATACTCTTAGAATATTAGTTAGCAAAATGCCAAAATCTTAAATTTGTTAGTATCCAGTTTTGAACTTTTTTTTTAAATTTTAGATTATTATTTTTTATAAAGATTAATCCAAATATTAATTTTAATCCTTTTAATTTTTACACATTTATTTATTTATTTATTATGAATTAATAAAGAAAAGAAAAAAACGAAGTCCTAACAAATATAGTCTCCATTTACACAAAAATAATAATAATAAATATAGTCTCTATTGCATCAATTGGGAGCAAAAGGTGGAGGGATGCATAGCATCAATAAACAATAACCCAAAGACACGGGTTAACATTTATCATTCATTTAATTAGAAGTGCTTAGACACTCACATGATTCTTCCAAAAGCTCATTCTAGATTTGTAAGAGTGTGTTTGTTTTAGATTTTAATAGAATTGATTTTGGTAGAATTGATTTTGAAAAAAATCAAAGTTAAAAAAATTGATTTCTGTTTGGTAATAATATTTTAAAAGTGGGTTTAGAAGTATTGATTTTGTTTGACAAATAATATAAAATCACTTTTGAGATGTAGATATGTAGAATTTTGTGGATCCTACATCTAGAATCAATTATTCTCAGTGAAAAAGTTAGAAATTCTTATTTTCACTAAAATCAATTATATCCACACAAAGAATAAATTATCTTAGACTTAATTTTACACCAAAACACTCTAGTTACTGTAACAACTGGGGTTTGTGTGTCAAACCATCGTTTGAGTTGCAAACCAAACGGGCACTAAATAACCTAAAAACTTTGCGTGGTAACTAACTCTTTTTTATCTTTCTTTAAGATTATCTTCCTCAATTATGAAACTTATTTATTTTTTTATTTTTTCATTGTCGTTGAGAAGGGGAGCAGGATTTCAGTTCGTGGCACTTTGGACCTCATGATAAGGTCCATGTTATGGAAATCCAAATTGCCTAATAGGTCTTTCGGCTATCTTTCGGAGTTTGATTGTGTTATTATCCACTAGGCTAGGCTTGCCAAAGTGCCAATATGAGATTCTGGTGCCCTGATTAGTCATATACAATATGGTTTTTGGTGTACAAGATATAAGAGATTACAAGTATATAAATACAGTATTTATTTATTAAGTTAAATTTTGGGTAACCAACTGTCAATTCAATCCAAGAAGTACTTTGTAAATGGAGTTTTTCTGGAAAAGTTTTATATTCAGTTTGAAAAGGAGCTAGCATTACTGATTCTGGTAAGACCCTGGTGAAGTTAACCGTCCCCTTGGGCCAAAGTACGGTCAACCAAGTTTTCTCTCGGTCATGATTAGGTTATCAATGAGGTATTACACAAGTTTCTCCTTGGAATATCCTCATTTTTTTTATCCCAACTTTCGAGTTTTCTTCATCCATTTGCGAATTATTTAACCATACAAATACACAAAATAGTATACACGAACGCAAGCAAAAATCGTAAAACAGTAAACAAGCAACTTCCTCGCGCGTTGATTAATTTGTAGATTTCATTATCAATTTAATCAATGGAATGCATTATATAATTAATTGTCAAGCTGCCAAGTTTTTCTTATTAGCTAAATCTTGTCAGCAATTATCATTATAGAATCTATCCTTATTCGACTTTTACATATGTATTAATCGGGTTTTATATATATAATAACCCCTTTTACAAGGTACCAGTACCACTGTTCAGATTGACCCAACAAAGTAGCCTTTGCCCTTTGTAGTTTGTAAAGTATTAGAAGGAAAAAGATACGGGCTTTGAATTCAGTGGTGGAAGGAAGATTGTCCTTAGAGCAAGGCAAGTGGCAACTGAGCCCTTTTTAAGGGACGAAGTTAAGACACACGTGCTTATATATGATAATGAGTCTTGCTAATGAGTGTCTTAAGGACATTGATTAAAAAAATAAAAAAGAAAAACTTGTATGAAAATCAAAGTTTAACAATTTTCGAAATGATAAATACATCAATTTCTCCTACAAATCTGCTTTATTTTATTCCTTAACCATTGTCCTAAGAACTTAGTAGTATACATTAAGTAGGTGGCCTCTGAAGTCTGTTTTTATGTATGTATTGGTTGGAAACCCATTACAGCAAGCAAATCAGTTGTTTAGCTGACACATTGAATTCAAAGATGATACTATATTGAAATTATAAGTTGATCTTACATCACTGGATCCTTTGTCTGATACTTAACACACAACACAATAGTCCCCGACAAGATGCCTGGGATGAAGGTCAAAGTCCTTGTGTGTATGAACTGTTAACAAATGCTACTAGAAGGGGGGAAATACAATGAGGTTTAAAGATAAATGAACAGGAAACTATTGAGGAAGATTTGTGTAAGATGGGAAAAAAAAAAACTCTCTCTGATTAACTCCTTTTTGTAATAAAGAGACATCAATAAAGGATTTAATGTATATGTATTGACAGTGTAAAAAATATTACACAGTCATCCAATCATATCTCACCACATAGATATTTGTGAAGATATTTTAGGAACTAATAGAACAAAGTAGCATAATGATGAAATATGATTTGTCGTCCGTGTAAAACTTTTTTACTCTGTCAGTGTATATTAATTAAACTCATCAATAAAATCTTGGATATGTATCTAAGGGGGGTGTATTGGATTGGGATTGTAAAAGATTGTTTTGGCCTAAAAAATTTTTGTGGATTTTAAAAGATTATGTAGAAATGTAATGACTTATAAGATTTTAAAAGACTTTTTTTTAAAGATTGTTATAATCAAGATTCTCATGTGTGGATTTTAAAGGATTTATTTCATAAGACTTTATAAGATTTGAATGGACTATATGGATTTATAAGATTTGAAATGAAAACATGAATTTTTAGCAAACATTCAAAGTTATAAGAGCCAATAAAAAAAGTAACAAAGAAATGAATAATATAATAAATAAATAAAAGTAAAACCCAATACAATTTTTCTAATATTTTAATTATTAGTCAAATTGATGTAACTTCATGTCCTCCGAAGTTGCATTTCTCCACATATCTAAAGCTATGCTAGCCCTCTAAGCATTAACATCTTCTCATTCCCGCTTTTGGGTTTGAACAATAGCTTCAAAATTATTGTCTATATTAGCTGGTGATATTGAAGATAAAGATTTGTCTATTGGTTCAATTGTAAGTTCATCAGAACGACATTCTTTACAAAGGAACTTATATAGTGCTACACATGCTAACACAAGCTCTGTGTTATAATAGAAATGGCGCTAACTTATAAATTGTGAACCGCATTTTAAAAATATCAAATATCTTCTCGATCACATTCCTCAAGGATGCATGGTGAAGATTGAACAATTCATTTCCATTTTGAGGGTCATTACCATTACCTGCAAAATCTTGTAGCTTCTGATTTTAACCTTAAAAATGATTTATTTAAAAAATTATTTTAATGAAAAGCTTAAACAAATACAATCAAACTCGTTACAAATGATTTTTTTTTTCAATTTAAAAAAGTGTTTTCTTTCGTTAAATAATCTGTAACAAACACACTCTAAAAGTTGTTTGGTAACTTATGTTGGGTTGAACGACAACCGTGGGGGGAGATGGGAGAGAGAGGGAGAAAGGAGAGAGATGGAGGGAGGGAGGGAGGGAGAAAGAAAAGAAATGGAGGGAGGGAGGAGAGAGAGAGGGGGAGAGGGAAGAGAGGTGAAGGCATATGATGAAGAGAAATAAGAATGAAGAATCCTGAGAAATCTCATGTGTTGAGGTGAGACTTTTTGTTACTAAAAAATCACTAAAAAGTCACATAAAGTCCCACGAAATCCATCTTAAAAAACAATCCATCGAAATCAAGAAGTTTTTGAATACCAGAGGACTTTTTATTACTTGTAAAAAGTCATGATTGAATACCACTAGATTTAGATTCTCTCTTTAAAAAATCCTGATAGTCTTGATTGAATACCACCAAACTTATTTAGATTACTTAAAAGTCTTGATTGAATACCACAAGACTTTTTTATCATAAAAAAGTCCATTAAAATCTTTTGAAATCTCAATCCAATACACCCCCCTAAATGTTTAAGGTCTTGGAATGGCTAGTTTCAAGACATATCAACCAATTAGTTTGGAGTTTTGATTGCCAATCTAATTTCAAAATTGTACTAATTTTCAATTTTCTTGACTTCAGTAGACAGTAATCAAATCGTATTTTTTTTTTTTTTTGTTTAGATATACATGGAAACTTCTAGAGACAAACGTTAATATATTAGTAAAAATTTTAATATATATTTCAATTTTTATATATTAAATTCTAGTACTAAAATGCACATAGGAACCAATTACCAATATATAGCCAACTACAAAGCTACCCATCCGGATGCCTGCAATCCTATAAACATACTGAAACTTGGATAATATACTTTGTGATGGATTACCAACTTTTCTCAGCGCAACAATTAGTTTGTGCTAACGATAACCTTTTAATTACTTTGTATTGCACTTCATTTAAGATGCAGGAGGCTAGCATGACTAAGAAAGTTTCCAAGACAACAAGGTGCATGAGACAAATCGCCAACAAATGCCATTGAAGGTTATCAAACGTGAAAGAATGGCTTAAGGGTTACAAAAAAATGGTGCAGATTTGGGCGCTGCTGTACCAAAATTTCCTCCACGTCTCTAACTGCACCATCCTCCGAGTCAAATGAGTCACATCCTTTTACGTCCTTTTCAGACAATGAACTATATATCTCTATTCGCTATTAGTGCCTTTGGGTTTGTCCTGACTTTTTAATCTCGAGGCTTTTCACTGTTACAGTTTATTTATTTAACTAAAACAATATCTATAACTTCAACGAATTGGATAGATTTGTTTTCGTCTACCTGTTTATTACATATGATCAGTTAAAGTTGTGTAGATGTGTAAACGTGCCATCTTGGCCTTGACACACAAACATATGGTTTGGTGTGTGTTTGATTACCTGTTGAAATCTGATGCTTAATTTTATAACAAATGTAATATAACAGAGTCACTGATAGATATAATCTAGGGAGCGCAGGTAAGTGTTTCTGTAGCAAGAAAAATTTTAACCTTGTACTTTTTAATGAGTATTACATCAATTATAATGTTAAATTTTGTTATCAAAATAAAGGATAATGATGAATCTCACTATCTCAGAAGCTGCACATTAAAAATTTAAAAGTATAAAACAATTAATAACAGTTTTTTTTTTTTATAGGAACACATAAAAATATCTAGGTCTAGTAGACTTTTTTAAAATTCTTAGTCAGACCTCTATATGGCATTTTTAAAATGCCTTGACGTAGCATTTTTGTTAGATAGGCTAGACCAAGCCAGATCTTAAATAAGCTAGGTTATATGCCCCTGACAAGCGGCCTGACCTATTCCTATCCCTACTAACCAATTATTTTAGATCGCATATGGTACTAATTATATAATTTTTTACTACACTAATTATATCATTTTTTAAGATACTAATTATATCGCTTCCAATAATAATTTACTTACCAGTACCCTTGTTAGATCACATATGGTATATTCATTCTCTTTCTTAAGTGTGTATTTAGTGATACAAAAGTTTATGAAGTGTCCAAATCTTTGATCAGCCTAATAAAGATTGCGGAAACATTTTTTTAATCCAGACATTCAACGACAACAAGCAAGCAAGAATAATGTATATATATATATATATATATATATATATATATATATATATATATATACACACTAAAGCCCCTTGATCAGCCAAATAAGGAAGTAAAAGATAATTGCATAAGATCTAGTTACACAATGGGAAGGTCCCCATGTTGCGATGAGAAAGATCTTAAGAAAGGACCCTGGACTCCTGAAGAAGATCAAAAGCTAGTTCATTACATTCAGACACATGGCCATGGAAGTTGGAGAGCTCTCCCTAAGTTAGCAGGTCTTTGGATATATACACTTGTAGTTCTAGATATACTGTATAGCAGGGCAACGACTTTAGATCTCTCTGTTTTGAGTGTTTCCTCATTCATTTATTTGCTTGAAAATCTTGCAGGTCTTAATAGATGTGGAAAAAGTTGTAGGCTAAGATGGACCAACTATTTAAGGCCAGACATCAAGAGGGGTAAATTTTCTCAAGAAGAGGAGCAAACAATTCTGAATCTCCATTCCATCCTTGGAAACAAGTAATCTCTGCTTTCTCCTTATTCTCCTTATACATTATTTTGTTAGGGAGGTAGAGGGATTGTTAGGTTTCATTTTTCCTTTGCAACTTCTAACATGCTAAAGTATTCATTAACTACACTCTTTTGGAACTGTTATGACTTCCTTCAATTCTGCTTGATTGAAACATTTTAAATCTTTTACTCTTTTCTCTGAATTTTTGTAAATTTTTTTTTTTCCATAAACTATTAAAGACTACTTATCCATATGCTTCTTTGATAGATGGTCAGCTATTGCATCCCATCTTCCAGGAAGGACAGATAATGAGATCAAGAATTTTTGGAACACTCACTTAAAGAAAAGGTTGATTCAGATGGGTTTTGATCCAATGACACACCAGCCAAGAACTGACCTTTTTTCCACCTTGCCATATCTGCTAGCTTTGGCCAACATGACAGACCTGATGGATCATCAATCTTTGGATGATCTGGCTGTGAAGTTACAAGCAGACGCTGTTCAGTTGGCAAAGATTCAACACCATCAATATTATTTACTCCAATCTACAACTTCCTTAGGCACCAACTCCTATGACCAAAATGGCATCACAGACACTGAAGCTTTCAATTTGTTAAATTCATTCACTAATGTCAAAGACAACCCAGTTATAGACTGTCCACAATTGAATAATCCAGCCTCATTTTCTCATGGGGTTGCCAGCTCTCAACCACTCCACCACTCAAAGCATGCTATCTCACCTTTTAGACCCAAAAGTCTCTTTCAGTTCCCAATCTTGTTTGAATATTGAGCAGGTCAAGGTGCTGACTTTACAGTGATGGGTCAAGCGGATCACAGCTGATGTCTCTCCTTGGATTAACATAGCATCTCCTGCTCCATCTGTTCCCCTAAATGTGACAGGGACCTCAACTAGCAATCCAGGAGATGCCAGCAGCAGCACTTCTAGCAATGGAGGAACCTCCTCATCTTATTGGCCTGAAGTATTTTTTGAGGATCCTATTTTGCATGAGCTATCGTAATATTTAATTTGAGAGAGGTTGTATTATGCTGTCGTCAGACTATACTGTTTGCTTCTTCTTTTGCCACTTAAATCGATGTCCATTCACATATTATTATATACGTATTTATTTATCAATGCATGGATTTGTACATAACTTCGGGACAGTTTCATAAAATTAGTTTGAATGTCGGTACCATTTCATTCAATCAACAATACTTGTGTCTATTTTTTTACAATGTAATACTTATTAATTCACCTAAATATCTTGGAATTTATACTACCATTTCATTCCATAATTCTTTTTGTTAAGACAGATTTAAGAGTGGAGCAGAAGCTGAGTATTTTTTTCTTTTTTCTTTTTGTGTGTAGAAAAGCAATATCAAGAGCAGTTTCTTTTCTCCAACTCTTTTTTTTGGTAAGCTCTTTTCTCCAACTTGAAGAGCTTAAGTTGAAACATATGCATGTAAAATAGATATATGCTAAGCAAGTCTGCAAAGGGGCTAGGGTAGGGATCATTTAGGGTTCAGTGTCTTATAAACAAAAACAAAGTGCATAATAACAGTCTACAACCAGTCTACAATTCGTAGCTTACGAGTCAGAAGGAAGTATTATTGTCAAGAATGTAAATATATATAATATATTATATTAAAGATTGATAGCCGCTTTTACCTAATTAATTTGATTTATCCGCAAGGTGTGTTGCCAGTAAAATAATGCTTGTTCTGAATGGAAATATACGGTGTGTTTTATGTGTCAACCTTAGGTTGCTTAAAATTATAGGACTAGGATAGTATTACTCCTCAAAAGGCGAATGCAAGTCCTTTATTTCCATAATGATCGGTAGTTAGATTTGATTCCTTTTCCAGATGTTGACTGCTAAGGGGTCTTTGGTTTATTTTCAATTTTTTGTTTTTATTTCTTGATTTTAAAGATAATTATAATAAAAATTATTATCAAATTGTTAGTTTGTTTTCATT
Source organism: Echinosophora koreensis (assembly GCA_035048595.1). NCBI lineage: Eukaryota > Viridiplantae > Streptophyta > Magnoliopsida > Fabales > Fabaceae > Echinosophora > Echinosophora koreensis. The sequence goes on along the minus strand of JAPCYP010000060.1, from coordinate 2,948,986 downwards.
ATATTTTCGGTTTCTAAATATTTGTATAAAAAACAGTAAAAACAAACAAAAGTTATTTTTAATATTTCCTGTACAAATCTTTAGAAATAAGGAATAAAATAAAAATAATATAATGATTTTACAATTATTTTTATTATAATTATTACTTAAATTAAAGAAAGAAAACAGGAAGAAGAAACAAACTAAAAAGATGTAAGCCTTGCAAATGACTTCTTAAATTACCGTCTCGCATTGTAGCTGATGTTGTACAACACATGTCCATGCTCCATTGGACTTGTAATTAATCTATCCGTACCTTTTTGGAGTGTGCCTGGTCAAATGTACATAAAAATTGGAGCAAGGATATGGTGCCTTTGGATTTAATGTCTTTGATATCCTTCTCTCTATCTCTCTCATCTCTTATTTTCTCTATCATCTCTTCCCTCCATTTTTTCCTATCTCTTTCATTTTATTTTTGCCTAAAATCACCAAAGTCACCAAATACCAAAGTCACCAAATCCATTTTCGAAAAATTCGATAGGTCAAGTTTGTCGTGGCCATCAAATCAAAGTATATATATAACAAAGAAAATGAAGACGTGATTAGGTTTGTTATCCTCCGTGTTCTCCTAATTAAAATGTGTAAGAGGGAAATTTCCATCGCCTAATCCTACCCCATGCGTTGTATCCCACTTAAAGCTTTTTATGTCATTGTTATTATGTTATACTCCCTCCGGTCCTTATTATAAGCAAAAATTAAATGGGACACATATATTAAGATAATTAGTTGATCTCATTTAAAAGAGTCATTGAGAATAAAAAATTAAGTTTGTTACCTAAATTATCCTTCCTCTTATTTATTAAGCTTGTGTTATTGAGAATAGAAGGAGTCATTGGAAAACAAAATTTGTATTAAATAAAGGGTATTTTGAGAATAACTTCATTAAATGAGAAGAAAGTAGTTGAAATTTGCTTATATTTTGGACCAAAAAATTTGGAAATTTTTGCTTACATTGTGGACCGGAGGGAGTATTAAATAGAATTTTCAACGTCTAACTATAAACTAAGCGTGGTGGACTCCTGTTACTGTTTAATTGATGGATCAATCGCGTGTATATATATATATATATATATATATATATAAAAGCAAAATGTATAGTATATAGTAAAGGTTTTGTCTAAGTTGCACCAGCACTTTTGCTGGTGCAACCTTGCTCCATTTTGACCAACCAATCAAGCAATCAAGTGTTTTCATTTGGCACATTAGCATACATGGTCATTCATGTATAATACTTGTATTTTCCTGTATCTGAATTATTGTGTGTGTATTTTAACTAAATGAGATTGAGTATTTATTTGTGTATTCTATATTTTTTTTTATAACCAAATATGGTACCCGTATTTGGTCCTATACTTCCGCCATCGCCGCCAGAAAACCCAATCTCAGTGCCACCTCCTCCACCACCCTCAATGATTCCAAGTTCAGATCTGTGTCTTAATTATTTCTTGATTAATTTGTTATTTATTAATTTATTTCATGGGAAGTGTTATTTCATATTCAAGTTCAAAGCTGTGTGTATGATGAGGGGGAGATGAGACGGAGAGAAGCTTCGAGCCTCCGATAACCGGAGCATGAGGAATCGGAGACCAGCTCGCCGCACAGAAGCCCCGCCGTGCCTGCCACCGCGTTCCTCAGCAACCACCGCGCGTGGCTCACTGGATCTGGATCTCCTTGCGCTCAGTCTCACTGGATCTGGTCTCCTCGCGCACAGCCCCCTCCCCCCTCCAAAACCACTTTTGCGTCAGCCGCGAACCACGCCTCGCCGTCCAGGTCGACAGCGCCCGCACTGCCAAGTCCTAGTGCCGAACCACCGTCGTGTTCCAAAGCCTCTAGTGCATTGAACAGCTCGCGAAATAGGGAGGAAACAAGGGTTGAAGCTCTGGCAGATCTGGGTGGTGTTGGCCACGTGATGGAGCAGAACGACGCGGTGGAGCACCGCATGCGGAGGAGAGAGAATGGAGCTACGAAACGGATTGGGCTGATCTGGGCGGCAATCGATGCAGGTATTTGCCGGAGAAGACGACCGGCGATGTTGGTACGCGACGGCGGTCTGACCAAAACGGAGAAGAGTGAGCTCGTTGAGAGGAGATGGGGAGTTGGGGGTCATGGATTTGGGGACTGATACTAATGAAGGAGGAGAGGGAAGTATTATTTTTTCCTGTATAAATGTTGTAGACAAAAAAATCTAATTTTTACAAATACTCATATGAATACACCTCTTTGACCAGAAAATAAATCATTAATAAAGTAAAATCCTACATGACAAAATAATTGGTCTAAATTGCAAGGTCAATAAGGTGTAAAGTTACACCAGTTTAAGTGCTGGTGCACCATAGAAGGCACCTATAGTAAATAGTAAAATAATATTAGGTGTACTCAACCCATGTAGCCAACACTCAATCTACAAATGAAAACAACTGGGTGTTACATGGTATACCCAACCAACACCAAATTTAAGCACTAGCCAAAGAAAATAGCAGCCAGCAAAAAACTCCAGGAGAAGCATCAAAGTAAACCAGCAATAGCCAACAGAAGTCTGCGCAGCACATAATATCTGATCAACACAAACAACCAAAAAATTCGGTGAACCTGCATAAAGGAAAGCTTGCAGACATCAAGCACAAAACTGCAGAGAAAGTACCAGAATGTAGTCACCCCAGCGCGGGAAAAAGGCAGCCAAAGGAGAAGCTTAGAGCAGGAATACAGTGGATCACTTCCCAGAAAAATGAAGACCGAAAAACAAGAGAAACTAATCAGCCACAGACAAACAGCACAAAGGACTTTGACACCAACTAGAAAAATCATACACCTGTACATTATGTTTGGTTACAGCCAGGAAATCAACTCTACCATTACTAAATATAATTTCATTTCTAAAAGCTAGATGGACCACATAGTTGCATGCCAAATAATCTACCACAGTTTTTTCTTCTTAATTCCTGTGAAAATGTTCCTATACTGGTTATAATGCTGAACAATATCACAACAAGCTGGTTGATTAGCTCCCAACCAATTAAACACAAAGTTCCAAACTTGTGCAGAGAGAAAGAGCACTCTAGGAATAGATGCACTATATCTTTCGTATCCACAGTCCAATCTAGTGAAGGCACTTCACACGGGAGAGAGACGTAAGCTGCTTCTATTCTATTCTTGGTTTCATTCATGTTTTATAAAATTTTTAGTTGACTTACGGAATGCACTTTCCGTAATTGTTTAGTTTCTTGCCTAAGTGTCAAGAAATTAAACACTTACAGAAACTACATTCCATCCAGAATAACATTTAAATAAATACAAAAAATTTAAAAAAAAAACTTAAGGAAAATAGTTTTCGTAAGTATCCAAAATATTGATACTTGCGGAAACAAAACAAAACGCAGCTCTGTCTTGCGACTCATCGCCTCGACTCGCTGCCGCTCACCGCCTCCTCCTTACTGCTTCCTCGTTGATCGATGTCCCCTCTTCCTCCACGTAGGTGAGTGGCTGTTGTTGTTCTAGCACTGAGAAGAAAGAAAGAAGAAGTGGAAGTGTCTCGAGGCGAGTCTCGGTTGCAAGACAATGAGAAGGAGGTGAGTAGGAGGTGGCAAGAAATAGATGGATGACAAGAAGCATGGTTTACGGTAGTGGGTAAGTGTGGTTGGGGTTAAGGGTAAAATATAAGAAAATTTGGTAAATAAGAGATTGGAATATCTAAATGGGAGGTGGGAAAATCAAATCCCAAACTTATTTTGCACTTTGATGAAGTTGGATTTCACATCAAGCCCAATCAACGCGTAACTCAAAACAAGTGCAATCTCACGAAGCATGTGAAGAATGAGAGAAGACATTTGGTGTGAGAAAATGTTCTCACTCTTGAAATTTGCAATAAACATGAACTCAAAGTCAAATAAGAGAAATTATTGAATAATGCTGGATATATTAGGTATTATATTATTAATTAATTAATAATTATTATAATTAATTACTACGATATATTATACTCCCTCCGGTCTCTATTGTAAGCAAAAATTAAATGGGACACACATATTAAGATAGTTAGTTGATCTCATTTAAAAGAGTCATTGAGAATAAAAAATTAAGTTTGTTACCTAAATTACCCTTTCTCTTATTTATTAAGCTTGTGTTATTGAGAAGAAAATGAGTCATTGGAAAACAAAATTTGTATTAAATGAAGGGTATTTTGAGAATAACTTCATTAAATGAGAAGAAAGTAGTTAAAATTTGCTTATATTTTGGACCAAAAAATTTAGAAATTTTTGCTTACATTATGGACCGGAGGGAGTAGTTATCTAACTAGATTAGTACACCCAGGTTACTCAGTGTGAACACCTAATTTTGTCCGAGTATTTTTTTCTTCTTTAATATTTTGAAATTGAAAAAATAGAAAATGCAAAAAAAAATGTGTTTATGTTATTGGCCCAAATGGTTTTGTTACCAGGTTGTTTTTTAGTCCACCATATAGCCCACTTCATCTTTGGCCCAACAGCTAACCTTTCGGTGATAAGCCCAACTGTTGATTAAAAACAAGTTTGATTTCTTTATTATTTTTATTTAAAAAAAAGGAAAAATAGAAAAAATAAAAAATGCCTGAATTCTCCCTCCCTCTCAGTGTCACCTCCATCTGCAATTTGTTCATTCCTCACGATCCCATTCCCCAACACACAGAATATCTTATTTTGATCTTTCTCCTTCAGTTAGTTTCTTTAACCAACATACTCCCAAGTTTTTTTGAGCATAACAAGAAAGCAACAGCCATTGGACATTTCCCCACAAGGCTTAGGTCATTAAACACCGTTTTTGGTTAAGTTCTCAGAGCTCCTGTGCATAGATCAGAGGAAGAAGATACATAAATGGAAATTGAAAGGGGAGTAGAGGAGGATGAACCAATGCAACACTCTTTCAACTGTTCCCAAGATCAAAAGCAGAGGGGATCATCAATTTTTTTCCCTCCTTAAATAGCAAGGAGAAAAAAACAGTATCGAAAAAGAGGGGGGAGCTTGAGAGAAATTTCTCAGATTATTATTCACCACATTTTTTCCCATTTTTCACTTCACCTTCATCGTTCCATCTTCATCATCATCTATTCACTGCATAGCCATCTCCTATTATCATCTCCATCAATCCAAGCTCCTCCTTCCTCTTACATTCATATCATCATACCATCTACCAATAAGCCATCACTACATTCATAACAAACAAACAAAACCAAAAAAAATCAAGAAGAAACAGAACAGAGCCAAGTTGTACTCCTTCGCCGCGTTCCACCACGCCCAGCTCTGTCACGGACCACCAGACGCGCCGCCGCACGCAGAGCCGGCCGCCGTTCCAGACGCAGAGCGTAGCATCGCCACTCAGCTCCGCCGTTGCAGCCCTGTTCCTCGCCGTCACGACTCGAACCAGATCTGTTTCCATCAGACCCACCCACCAGATCTGTTTGATGCCGCCACTGCTCCGCCGTGTCCAGACGCACCGCCGAACGCAGAGCCCGCCGCCGTGCCAGACGCTGTCGTGTCGTCACCCGCTCTGCCACCGGCACTGCAGATCTGCTCCCGTTACTGCCTCCGCCTCGTCGTCACGCCCCAGCTCCACCGCACAGGACCGCTTCCTTTGGACCAGAACCACCGTGCAACCGCCGGTTCAAGTCACCGCGAACGGCCGCTCCTCGCCTTGGGCATCGCCCTATACGACCACTCCATCTGACCAATGACCATCTCCATTGTTTGGTTCCTCTGGTTTACCTCTCTTCCTTTTTCTGGTTTGATTTTAGATGATAATAAATAGGTTAAAGTAATGTTTTGGTCCCTATACGTGACATTGATTTTCAATTTGGTCCCTATACGTAAAAAGTTATCAATTTGGTCCCTATACGTGACACTGATTTTTCAATTTGGTCCCTATACGTAAAAAAGTTATCAATTTAGTCCCTATACGTGACACTGATTTTCAATTTGGTCCCTATATGTGACACTGATTATCAATTTGGTCCCTCCTATACGTGACACTGGTTTTCAATTTGGTCCTCACCGTTAATTGGTCCCTATATAAGAGTGACCAAAATTGCAAATTATTATCACATGTAGGGATCAAATTGAAAATAATTGTCACATGTAGGGACCGATTTCAATTTTTTTGTTTGAATTGGTCCCTACATGTGCAATAATTTGTAATTTGGTCCTCTTATATCGGGACCAATTAGCGGTGAGGACCCAAATTGAAAATCAGTGTCACGTATAGGGACCAAATTGATAACTTTTTACGTATAGGGACCAAATTGAAAACCAGTGTCAAGTATAGGGACCAAAACATTACTTTAACCTAATAAATAAATACTTTGTTTTATTGTTTCAGACTTCAAATAGCTTTTCGTTGGTTTTGGGTAATTTGTGGGTTGTTTGTTTGGGTCAAGGAAAATGCTCTTCTTTCAAACAAAATGGGCAAAGCTTTCTGGTTTTGGGCCCAATAATAGCTTGTCCACTTACTATCATAGGCAATTTAAATTGGGCTAAGTTCTTTTAAAAAATGATGCTAAACTATAAAAATACAAAAAATAAATAAATTAGAAATGACAAAATAAAAATGTAAAAATCCTTTTTTCAAAAAAAATAATATATTTTTAAATTCACGCAACAATCTACAACGTTGATGTATGACCTTTCATCCTCAAGTGTTGTATGAATTGTAAGGGTTATCGTATAGCTTGGCTATCTTTAACCCTGTGCAAAGGTGAATTCAATCGTATTAAAAATAATAAAATGTTTTCAATTTCTTTTTACAAGATTTTATCAAATTTATAAAATAAAAATAAAAAATCTCTTTTAATTCATGCAACAATCTATGACATTGATGTATGATTTTTTATCCTCAAGTGGCATATGAATTTTAAGGGTTTCTCGTATAGTACTGCTATCTTGGACCCTGTGCATGAGTGAATTAATTTTAAATAAAATCCTTTTTAAAAAAAAATCATTTCAAAATCAAATCTTTTCCAAAAAATTAAAATCAATCAACCAATCAAACATTTTCTACAAGAACTACGTGGCTTTGAGTTTCCCATCGCACCCGGGAATACGTAGGAGCATAATCAATCATTCTGTCAAGCCAAAATTTAAAATTCTCTTTTGTTATGTTTATCTTTTTTATTTAATTTTAAAAAGTGGGGTAAAATAAATATTTTCAAAGGTTATTAAAATTCTTTTGCACAATTAACTTGAGGTACCGTTTTTAAACGGGCGATGTAGGGTGCTAACACCTTCCCTACTCGTAACCGACTCCCGAACTCAAATATCTGTCTCTTTTTTTAACACCAGTTTCCTTAAAATAATTGGTTTTTTCCAATGTTTTTCCCAAATAAAATATTGATAGTGATTCCTCTATTTTTACCTTCTTTTCATGACTCCGGATGTGACGGTCGCGACACTCAGGCAGTGGCAGAAGAAGACATCAAGTCCCTGCTTTCACTCTCACTCCGATCATCTGAGTGAAGGACATCGATCATTGCTCATCAGTCATTGGACATGCTGAACCTTGGTCATTGGAGGCTGATGAACCCTTGTATAATTAAAAATTGACATCCACGTGTTCTCATCGCCTTTTGTTCTTTTCTGTGATTTGGTTACCAAAAGCCCAACTTCATGTTTTCAAAGATATAACCACAATCATTGATATTAATTATTATATCTCGAAACGCCAAATTTGTGTTAAGTATGCACTGAATTTTATAGATGATTTGGATGCATTTTGAGTGGAATTATAATTGATGTTTTAAATACTCCCTCCGGACCTAAATATAAGCAACAAAGTAGCTACATTATTTGGACTTAAATATAAGCAAAAATCAATTAAGTCAACACTATTAAATGTTAGTATTGCAAAAATCAAGAAAATTACCAATCAAACCAATTCTCCATTTATTTTTCCTGGAGCATTGCATATTCCCTAGACAATTAACTCTCTTTTTTACACAAATCAAGATAATCAAACTAACTTAACTAACTTTCTTAATATGTGTGAATTTAGTTTTTTTTGCTTATAATTAGGTCCGGAGGTAGTATAAATTACTAATCTATTTATGATCGATTTTAACATTTTTCTTTCACAATTTTGTGGTGAGTGGTAACGGCTGGCAGTAGCAACTGATCATTAGGAACCCACAAAATTACTCATGATGAATAGGATAATTACTCGCATAATAGGTAAGGGTCCGGGTACGAATAATTACAGTAAATTTGAATAGGTATGAGTACGGATACTATGATACTCGCCCCATCCCGTACCCACACATATGTATATGTATATATAATATTTTATTTATTTATTTATTTATATTACTATAATATATATAATTTTAACTATAATACAAATTTTAAAACCAAAATTAATCTAAAGCTTCTTAACTTTCTAAACCCAATTTAATCTATAATTCCTTTTTGGATATTTTATTTATTTAAATATTTTGATTTCTAATGTTTTATGAGTAGATTTAAAAGCCCTTTGAATCATTTTTAATTGTTATAATGTTGCTTTTGTTATTTATTGTTTTTTCATAGTTAAAGTATGGGTAACGGGTACTTAGGTACCCAGAGGGTATGGATAAGAGTACTAAAGTTATTACCCCCACGAGTACGGGTACGGATCCGGATAATTTTTTCAAACACGGATATGAGAACGAGTATTATAGTATCCTACCCAGACCTTACCCATTACCATCCCTAACGCTGAGGCGATGATGAGGACTGGTGGTTGCTGACGACGATGTAAGAGATAAGTTGATCTAATAGGTTAAAAATATTAAATGCATCTAAAATAATTTATTTTTAATTCGATTTGATTGATTTAATGGATTGAAAAAAAAATTGAATGAATCATTAACTATTTATATGTAAAGATTACTCAACTCAACCCCTATCCATTTAACTTTCTTTATAAATGGATGGATTGGTTTGATCATGGTTAAAATGATTGTTTTGTTATGAATATTTCCAATACATCCATTTTTTCTTTGAAACACTCTTTGTAAGGTAAAAAAAAATTTGTTTGCAGCATATGAACTCACTTTGTATACTATTTTACTGTAAGAACTGAGAAATTTTTAACGGATAATTTCAAGTTTTGACAAGAAATTGGCTCGTTAAAATTATTAACCTTTTTTTTTATAGACAAAAGTTAATAGTTAGTTTGATATGTTAATATATTGCCACCTTTGTCAATGTTTGAACCTTGGACCTCATACTCCGACAATTCCTTATACCCTTTAGTTTAAACTAATTGAGCTAGACAACCCCCAATTAAAAATATTACATTATATTTTTTATTGACACAAATGTCCAAATTCCAATATGTGAGAAAAGGATTGCAATTACACCAGGTCGTATTGACAAAAATACTTGGTGAGAGATTGATGTGTGAAGTTGGTTGGGACCGCATCATTGCAGCAAATGTACAAACAACATACAGCAGACAGACCACGATACATGTGCAGCATTTTGCCTAATCCTTCTCTAAAGCTACTGATCGTCTCTTACATGAAGATTAAATATATTTGGACACATAATTTTGACATAAGATTATGAAAATCTTGGGAGTGATGAAATACATGATGAGATAAGAAAAAAAACAATAAATAAATAGGAAGGAGTACTTTTATACGGTGTTAGACACTATTTTTATGTGTAAATATCATTACTTTACTCTTATATTAATTACACCATACGTCATAATCTTTTCCATTTCCTCCCTAGGGGGAAGACTGAAGACTAGATGGTAGACCTTACTTCTTGTGCTATTCCTGCCGCTGAAGCTACCAGGACTATCAGTTAATTTGCTAAACATAATAATTTTTTTTCTTCATACTTATTGTATATCAACGGTAACCTCCCAAATTTTCTTCTTTTGGTGCTCTTCAAGGTTGACAGTGGCATCTGAGAACTTACAAACAGTTAATTGCGCTGATAAGATTTATATTCAGTATTCGGACTTGACCTATACAAGTGTACACATCGATCAGTGGCCTAAACATATAACTCGTTGTATATATAGGAATAAGCTGCTAGAACTGAGCTAAAGTAGCAGTTTGGAATAGTTGACACTAAGTCCTAGATTTTTTTAGTTCAATAAAGTGCTAAGTTCAAACCTATGTACTGCCATGTCAGAAGAAAATCTCTGTTTTAAGAACCCTAATGGCCTAATGTAACTGGTAAAAAACCTTGATGTACGAAACACTATGTGACACAAATTTTTTTTTGAGATGTGATAGGATGACACACATTTTTGACACACATACGGTTATGTGTGCAGGGGACGCGCACGAGGACATCACGGCACTGTACAGTACAGTGCTGCACTGTGCGGCACTGTAGCGGGTCTTTTTTTTTTTAAATTTTTTTTAATTTTAGTTTTTTTATAAAAAATAAAATTTTATTTATAAAAAAACACATTCACCATATAATGAACTGAAGTCACCATATATTTGTACATGATTCACCACTTAACGAAAAATTTTATTTCTAAAAAAAAACCATTCACCAGATAATGAATTAAATTCACCAGATATTTGCACGTACTTAACTAAAAAAATTATTTCTCAAAAAAATCAATTCACCAGATAATGAACTAAATTCACCAGATATTTGTACATGATTCACCACTTAAAGAAAAAATTTATTTCTCAAAAAAAACCCATTCACCAGATAATGAATTGAATTCACCAGATACTTGTACATGATTCACCAGATATTTGCACATACTTAATCAAAAAATTTATTTCTCAAAAAAATCCATTCACCAGATAATGAACTGACTTCACCAGATATTTGTACATGATTCACCACTTAATGAAAAATTTTATTTCTCAAAAAAACCCATTCACCAGATAATGAATTGAATTCACCAGATATTTGTACATGATTCACTAGATATTTGCACATACTTAACCAAAAAATTTATTTCTCAAAAAAATCCATTCACCAGATAATGAACTGAATTCACCAGATATTTGTACATGATTCACCACTTAACGAAAAATTTTATTTCTCAACAAAACCCATTCACCAGATAATGAATTGAATTCACCAGATATTTGTACATGATTCACCAGATATTTGCACATACTTAACCAAAAAATTTATTTATAAAAAAAAACATTTAAAAAAAAGCCAAAACTTTAAAAAAAAAAAAAAAAAAAAAAAAAAAGGTGCTACAGTGCCGCACTGTGCGGCACTATACGGTGTAAGGTGCAGAAATGTGTGTCAGGGAAACATTTCTCTTTTTTTTTGGGGGGGGCTTTGTATTCCATTTTGGAGACTACTGAAAGGTTTTGTTTGCTACTTCTTAGACTTTAATTCCTATAGAGAGATCTATAAAGCATTTCTTCACTAGAAGAAGAGAGGACTCAAGGAGGAGATCAAGATTGAAGGAAAAAGACCAAATTTGGATTTATCATCATTTGTTCTTTCTTCTTTTGACGGATTTCTTCTTGTTTTTCCAACTTTTCATGACATGAGAGTAACAAAGTTGCATAACTAATCTTAAAATTAAGGACATATTCTTGTTGAATTGCATCATTGAAACAAACTCACGTGGATGTCATACGTAATGATGATTGCTTCAACCATATTTATATATATATATATAAAAAAATGATGTAAGCTTCAATGATATTTATAAAATGAGAATTATGCAGATCTTGTTTGAAATGCAAATGCATCCGTCAACTGTTTCTTTTATCGAAATAAGTTGGCATAAAAATGAAAGAACAAATGAAAAAGGATACGTAGTTAGTAACTGTGCTTCTCTTGTTTAATTTTGTCAAACAAAAATAGAGATATAATTAAATTATTATTAATAAAGTTGTCGTTCTAAATTTGTAAACAACTTTATTCCATGCTTGGTGCTTTGCAATGACAACCCGTTAGCCCCCACAAGGCCACAAGGCCCAACATATATAAATCACTTCAAAGTTTGACACTCGATAGTTACATTACACATTAATGGAATCTCAGATTCATGAAGAGCCGAAAGAAGCAGCTCAGGCCCACCTGAGGGAGCGCTTACGGCTTACCCGAATCGAAAAAGAGGTTGGTTCCTGATTTTTTTGAATCAAACTGTTGGTTCGATCCGATTTTATAACAACGCTAAGATTATTTACCATTGAATATGTTTACATGCATATTGGACTATTGGTTAGCATTATAATGAGCCAGTGCAACTAAAGTAATAGCTGGTCCATTGTGTTTTGCACCTAAATAAAACAAATTGGGCAAAAATATTAAAATAATACAAAAAATTTAGTTCTAAGATTGCAAAATGTTCCAACATGAACCGAGATGCCCTCGACCAAATTGTCTCCAGAGTCAGGGCACAGAGCTCGGCTTAATTTTCAAGTGTGGATCAAGGAGTCCTCGGCCCAATCCATTTTCGACCCAAGGAGCACAGCTAGGATCCTAGTCAAGAGGTCAAGCTATGGTCGGAATATTCGAATATACCAAGCACGTTTTTATCATGGGTATAACATCTTGTAATTGAATTGATGTGACTATAAGAGCATTATGATGAAGGGAGAGAATCATGTGCAAAATGATAGCCGGTAACGGAATATCCGTTGACACCCTAGACTATATAAGGAAGCTCAAGTGAAGAAGAAGGCAAGTCATTCAGAAATAAGTAGTATACCAGGTTTATACGAGTACCTATCTGTGCTCGGAATTGTACTACATTTTTGTGTGAACACAACACATTTGATATTATCTTCTAAAATGCAATGATTTCTGATGTATTATCAACATTAGGCGAATCAACTTATTAATAAAGTAATACTCCCTCCGGACCTATATATAAGCAAAAAAAATAGCTACATTATTTGGACTTAAATATAAGCAAAAATCTATTAAGTCAATACTATTAAATGTTAGTATTGCAAAAATCAAGAAAATTAACCAATCAAACCAATTCTCCATTTACTTTTCCAGGAGCATTGCATATTCCCTAGACAATTAACTCTCTTTTTTACACAAATCAAGATAATTAAACTAACTTAACTAACTTAACTAACTTTCTTAATATGCGTGAATTTAGTTTTTTTTTGCTTATAATTAGGTCCGGAGGTAGTACACCTTAAAATTTCTCCGTTCTTATCGAAGCACAACACAATTCAAGTTCAGTAATACTTTCTTTAACTGTGGACGATTGGAAGCATCCAATAAGGGGCTCAAGTTGAGATTTCAAAATGATATTTTTTGCTCAATAAAATCATCGGAATAGTACTTTCCAATAATACTGCAAACAGTATCAGTGTTGAAAGCATTATAAGCATCCTTAGGAAGTGGGCTGAGTGGGCTAATGAACTTGAGTGCAAACAGTATCAGTGTTGAAAGCATTATAAGCATCCTTAGGAAGTGGGCTGAGTGGGCTAATGAACTTTGGGTTAAATTTTTCAGAAATTGCACACCTAAATGGGACACTCATCTGGGACACCTTGGTTAATCATGTATAAATATTTGGTTAATTCAGTTTATTATATGGTTAATCACATGCAAATATTTGGTTAATTCATTATGACCCATTAATCATATAAAAAACTGAATTAATCAGATATTTGCATGTGATTAACCAAATATTTACATAATTATGAAAAATAAGCTCATTAACCATATAATGAACTGAATTAACCAAATATTTATACGTGATTAACCAATGTGTTCCAAATGGATGTCCCATTTGGGTGTGTAAATAACATAACCGTAAATTTTTAGGAAGTAGACTTTATATTTTATTGACTTATTGTAATTAAGGAGACTGTATTTAGTTTTTAAAAAATTGAAGGAACAAATATTTTTTTCACATTCTATTTTTAGGGGGAGGGGGCGGGGCGGTTGCCCAATCCTGTTGAGAAAAGATTCTCTCCTACGATTAGTGGTGGCATAATGCCTCTGGGTCCTGATTGGATAGGTGCATGACATAGGAGGGTTGGTAGGTGATGGTGGTAGAGGATGGTGCATGGTGACATATAACTCAAGTGTGATTTGGGAGGTGAGAAGGATTGGCATGGTGGTGCGACTCTTGGAGGGCAATGGTTTTGACCTTGGTGATGGAAATTTGTGGTGGGTCAAGTGGTTCATGGCTGATGATTAAGTGTGATTTTGACAACAGTTCATGGGTGATATGGTGGGTTATGACTTGTGAAGGAGGGTAAGGCATAATGAATTATTACAGGTCACAAATGGAGATTTTGATTTCTACTATTGAATCGTGAATGTGTGAAAGGAAATATGAACTTTTAGTGCATAAAATGCAATGCACTTGTGTTTGATTCACGGGTCATTTGGTTAGGCCATCAAATTAAATTTCTCAACCCAACGTTGGGTCCAACGACCAAGTAATTCAAATTCTACCTGAATAAACCTGATTACATGAACCAAGGTGAAAATTTTAAGTTGGACTGAGTAGGGTTGATCACAAGTAATCAACTCAACCTAGAATGTGCAACCCTTTTGAGTCATTGACCAAAGGCAATACCTACCAATGCGATCCCATAGGTTGTTATCCCCAAATAAAAGATTAGATCAAGGAAATGCTTGCCCCTTGTATGATTAAAAAAGACTACAAACCCCAACGAAGATTTATAGTAAAATTTATATGTCGTCTACTAATAAAAAGAGATTGATAGTCTAACCAGACCACAATAAAATTGGGTATAAGACTTAATCAGATATGCCAACCCTTATTGGTATCTAAATTCAATAGAGAATGCTAACGAGTATCCTTAGGGCACTCTTTAAGGAACTAAGAAAAGAAAGTTTTCATGGGGAATTGATGTATTTAAATGTTTGAAAAGATGGAATAATTAGTTTTCCAACAAAATCTTGTTTTTTTTAATTCCTTAAAGAGTATCTTTAGAACACTCATTAGCATAACCCAAATTCAATATAATTACATGTGAAAGGAGAAAAGAAAACTAAAGCAATGCATAGAACATGAACATTAATAGTTACAACAATCAAGAAAAATTAATAAATATCATAATCGTCATTAATTAATATGCAAGAAAAGTCAAAACTTAAAGAAAGTAACTAAATACCTTTCACCTATAGACCATTCTTTTTGTGTGACTCCTTTTCAGTTCGTCCAATTCATATTAATAAAAAATAACTTATTAAAAAAGTAACAATTAAGAGAGAAGTACTACCAATAAAAAATATTTTTCTTAATATCATCTTTTAATAAAGGAGGGAGGCAAGGGATAGAAAAAGGAAAACAAAAGATTTCAACTTAGTTTGTATTAAAAAAATGTTCATCTCACCATTTTTTTTTAAATTTTTATATCTAAATCCTAAATATGTATTATTATTTTCAAATCAAAAATAATTTTATCTTTTTTTAATAATAATAATAGAAGAAAGGGGCAAAACGCCAAACAACCAAAATACTGAAAAGAAACACAAAAATAAATTTATCAATAATTATAAATTAAGTGTAAAAAAAATAACAATCAGGTACGCATAATTTGATAAAATAATTTTAGTTTACCAGTTTCCATTCAATTAATATTAAATGACAATAGTATAAAATATATAATATATTGTCGTTGAAAAGATTAATTTAAGCTGGCAAAACTCTCACAACATCTATTTTTTCATACATAATATTCAAATCCGAAACATTGCTTAAAAAGAAATAAATTTCTTGTTACATAGACTAATAGACACCAGTGACTGATGTCCTATTTTTGCAATCAATTGAAATCTCCCTCTTACTTTTCAAATTAAATGCTTTAATTACTTTACCTCATTAATTTATGCAATGTGCGCTAACATTAAACTCTGTTGTATCGCAGTGAGTTACATCTCAAAGAAAGTTACGACTGTACTACATGCTTTAAATTCTAAGTAACTCGTGTCAAAAAAAAAAATCTAAGTAACTGCTATCATAAATGGGATTCTCTATATTAACCACAATTAATTAACTTAATGAAGTAACCGACTCGAATGTAGACATTACAAGGGGACATATTGCAAGTTTGCAACTGACATAAATATTTAAACTACGCATCATTTTTAGTTTAAATTGGTTCTAATTATTTTATAAAATTCAATGGAAGATATCTCTAATAATTCTATTATCATTTAAAAAAAAATTCTCAAATCATAACATAATATATTTCCTTTTTTGATGAGTTTAGAATAAGAGATTAAGTGGTGTGCACTGACAGTGTAAAACACTTTTACACAGACATCCAATCATGTTTTGATATATCAGCCCTTTTCTACAACATCAATTAAACATTTTAAAATTATTTTAATTTAATTAAAACTAAAAAATAGAATGCTAAAGCTAAACCCTATTCCACGTTCGTATCCTCGTACCCACCTCCTTCATCAAGCCGACGTCCTGTGCATAATGAACAGCACCATCACAAATCTTACTTTCATCTCTTCCTTTCAGTTTTAAACTCCATCGTCCGCCGCTCTGGTTCTACCATTGTTATTTTTTTTTTTGCCTTTATATTCTATCCTAAATAAATCTAATTTAATTAAATTAATTTTTAAAAAGAATTCATATTTTCCTTATCTGCTTCCTTCTTGTGGCTCCCTGTTGGACTTAAGGTAGGTGCTTTTACAGGGTGTTCCAAACGTGGGTAATGAGTGGTGAAAGGGGGAGCAGTGTTCTGTTCTCGATTTGCTGTAGATGGGGACGGCGGAGGAAGAACGTGGGTAATGAGGGAGTGGTGTCACGTAACAAGGAATAGGGATTTCTTAGAATTTAATTTAATTAAAATAATTTTAAAATGTTTAATTGATGTGGTAGGAAATGGCTAATGTGTCGAAACGTGATTGGATGTCTGTGTAAAGGTGTTTTACACTATCAATGCACACCACTTAATCTCTTAGAATAATATAATATATTTCCATGTATATACAAGTAGAAAGTATACTACAAAAGATTCGAGGAACACAAAAGATGAAGGCAGTTTGAGAGTGTTGGATCGGAGGATAACGTAATGTGGCATGCCCGTGTGGGTAGTGAGTTGGAAAATGTTGTCTATCATTCTCTGTCTTGTCACATGTATAGAAATAGAAGAAACTAGAGCCGTGGATATGATATGATTTGTTTTGTTGCATAGGATAATAATAGATAAACGAAAATCTACGTAACATTATAAAGTTGTGGCTGCAATTTGCCTATCAATTCAATTGTATCCCCCCACTTTGTTAACCAATCCTCTTCACTTCCTCTTCCTTCATTCCACCCCACTCTCTCTCTCTCTCTCTCCTTGGACTCTCTCTCACCTTCTCTAGTTGCAACTTGGGTTAAAGGAAAGGACCAAAATAAGAATTTGCTGCAACAGAATTCCACCCCCAAAATAAATGCTAAAGTGTCGGGGGAGAAAAGAGAAGTAAAAGATAAGTGGCAAAAAACAAAGTTGTCAACTCAAATGTCAACTTCTGCTTTTTTTAACCTCTTTATGGCCTAAAATCTCCTTTTGTAAGGGAAAACCAAAAATAAAGAAATAAGAAAAAGGGGATAAGACTGATTATTAGCATCTGTTGGTGAGCTTCAGCAAGAGATCTGGTATATGGTTAAGAGTGAGGTTTTGTGTGGGTTGGTGAAGAATTGTGGAGATCATGTCAGGTGGTGGATGCAGCATAGTGTGGTTCAGAAGGGATCTGAGGGTAGAGGATAACCCAGCACTGATGGCAGGAGTGAGAGCAGGAGGTGTGGTTGCTGTTTTCATATGGGCTCCTGAAGAAGAGGGTCAATACCATCCTGGTAGGGTCTCAAGGTGGTGGCTCAAAAACAGTTTGGCTTACCTTGATTCATCTTTGAGAAATCTTGGCACTCCTCTTATCACCAAGAGATCCACTGATAGTGTTTCTTCTCTACTAGAGGTTGTCAAGTCCACTGGAGCTACTCAACTTTTCTTTAATCATTTATATGGTCAGTTTTGTATCCCTTTAATCCTATTTTAATGTCTGTTACCTCATATTTTTCTGTATGATATGATATTCTAGTGCTTTCTGGTTCAATGTCTTTCCCTTTTTGTTTTCTATAATTACCATGCTAATTTGTTTAGCTACATGCAAATTATCTTTTGATGTCTGCTGATATAATACCAAGATTTTGGTTGGTTTATTGCTTATTAATGATACTAATGAATAACCTCCTAAGAGATTGTAGGATCCTTGATGGTATCAATTCCAATTGTTTTTTTATTGTTAAATTGTGTCTGTTATTTAGTTAGGTAGCTATTTAAGGAACAAGACATCATCATTGTTTGATTTATTATTTCTTATTTTCCCTACCATATGGTGGTTGTTTCTGATCACTTCATCACATAAACTGCTTTGTCATTTGTCATCCCTATTCATTGTTTCGGATTTTCTTTTCATAATCTCAACAGAAAAGTGAAATTCCTCTCTTCTGCTTCATGATGATATTTGACTTCAATTCATCAATTATTGGTTGCAAAATCTTGAATTAAAAACTGTGCCTAAATGATCACTTACTATTTTCTGTGTTGCAGATCCCTTGTCACTTATCAGGGATCACCGAGCAAAGGAGGTTCTGACTGCTCAAGGCATAACCGTACGTTCCTTTAACGCGGATTTATTGTATGAACCATGGGATGTCAATGATGATCATGGCCAACCATTCACAACTTTTGCTGCTTTTTGGGAAAGATGCCTTAGCATGCCTTATGACCCACAAGCACCTCTTCTCCCACCTAAAAGGATTATTCCAGGTCTACTTTTGCTCAATTATTTCTTTAGCCTCATTTTTTTTTTAATATTTGGATAATATTGATTGGCCAACTGCACAAGTCATTGAGCCTTCTGGTTCTTGTTTGAATTCGGAATTACTCAAATGGGAAAAGAAACACGTATGCTTTAAACCTCTTGAAAAGTTGCTGTGTAACATAGCAATGAGGTGCAAAAGTAAAAGCATATTATTCAACAAGATGCAGTTCATTTTAAAATTTAAATGTAATTACAATTTTATTTTCCGTTGTGCCTAATTAACTAATATAAATAGGCATCCATAGGAAATGGTTTTCAAAGGAGGTACCTCTGAATTTGATACTGTTATTGAAATGATTAGGATTATATCTTAGTTTTGGAGTAAGGTAGCTGGACGGTGCAGTTATTTCTCTTTTGTAGACTGGTGTATTGATCCTATTAGCCGCTTGAAATCTATTGTTAGTAAGAAGAAACGAAAGCTTTAGAGGGGTACTTGGATTGGTTGTAATTGTTTCAATGTAATTGATTAGAGTACCCCCTATACTCTCACCAATGCATTTTTTGTTTGTTGATTAAAAAAAAAAAAAACTAATAGGCATCCAAACATGGTTGTCCAACGATTATAAAGAACCAATAATAAAATTCAACAAACATTCTATTGAATTGCTAAATTCTGGCTTCTAGTGTCAAATTTGGCCTTGTCTACAACTTTTGTATTTTAGTACTTTTATGATATCTACATGTATGCCATCATACTAGACTTTAATATGCACCTTCTAACTTCTCTTTCCCTCTTTCAGGAGATGTATCAAGGTGCCCTTGTGATACATTGGTGTTTGAAGATGAATTAGAGAAGGCAAGCAATGCACTTCTTGCTCGAGCATGGTCACCTGGGTGGAGTAATGCTGACAAGGCTTTGACCACATTTATAAATGGTCCACTGATTGAGTACTCAGAAAATCGCAGGAAGGCTGACAGTGCCACAACCTCATTTCTGTCCCCCCATTTGCATTTTGGTGAGGTGAGTGTAAAAAAAGTATTCCATCTTGTTCGCATTAAGCAAGTGCTTTGGGCCAATGAAGGAAACAAGGCTGGTGAAGAAAGTGTGAACTTGTTTCTCAAGTCTATTGGTCTTAGAGAGTATTCAAGGTACATCAGTTTCAACCATCCCTATAGTCATGAAAGGCCTCTTCTAGGCCATCTCAAGTTTTTTCCTTGGGTAGTAAATGAGAGCTATTTTAAGGCATGGAGACAAGGCAGAACAGGCTACCCATTGGTGGATGCTGGCATGAGAGAATTGTGGGCGACCGGTTGGCTGCACGATCGGATACGTGTTGTAGTTTCCAGTTTCTTTGTGAAGGTTCTGCAGCTTCCTTGGAGATGGGGAATGAAATATTTCTGGGATACCCTCTTGGATGCTGATCTTGAGAGTGATGCTCTTGGTTGGCAGTACATAACTGGTACTCTACCTGATGGTCGTGAATTTGACCGAATAGATAATCCACAGGTGCAGTTTCTTCTGTGCAAAAGCTAGCATTATACTAACCATTTGGATGTATGATCATTCATTTGTCCTTCTTTCTTTAATTTCTTAATCTAGAAAAGGAAAACCATATCATGTGTTGCATGATCCTGTTATATATTCTTTTTTGATTTTGATAATTTGTGCACACAGTCATAGATTCTTCTGTCTGCCATTGACAGTTTTTCCTGAGGGAAATGAAACAATAATGATTTCCACGCCCTTCTCCCGAGTCCTGACTGCCACAAATATTCCAATGTATATATAGCATCAAGTGTAAAAAAAATGTTTGAATATTAATTTAGATGAAGCTAAAAGGCCATCCCACTAAGGCTTCTGGATTTCATTGTGTGCAAAAGCTTCACTAGTGCTGGAAATTCTCAGGATAGAGACTCTATGGCTTCTTTTGCCTTCTCTGAACTTTTCCCTTTTGAAAATTGAAGTAATAATTCATTCTTATTACACGTGAATATTGATATCTTTGTTTCTCCAATTTTAGAGGCAATTGGATTGAATTCTCACATTGTGATTATGAACTTTGGTATTGTCACTTAGTTATATGCTATTTTTGGATGCTTAAAGATGATGTATTTGTTGTGATAGAAGCACTGATTTCAGTTATTGGATTATGTATTCTAGTTTGAGGGATACAAATTCGATCCCCATGGAGAATATGTACGACGCTGGCTTCCCGAACTTGCCAGATTACCGACTGAATGGATACATCATCCATGGAATGCACCAGAATCTGTACTCCAAGCTGCTGGAATTGAACTTGGGTCAAATTACCCTCTTCCAATTGTGGGAGTAGATGCAGCAAAAGTAAGATTGCAAGAAGCACTTATACAAATGTGGCAACAAGAAGCAGCTTCAAGAGCTGCAATTGAAAATGGAACTGAGGAAGGGCTTGGAGACTCCTTTGAGTCAACCCCTATTGCTTTTCCAGAGGACACGCAAATGGAGGAAAGACATGAACCTGTCAGGAACAATCACCCTGCTGCTGCTACTCGGCGCTACGAGGATCAGATGGTCCCAAGTATCACTTCTTCCCTGGTGAGAGTGGAAGAGGAAGAAACTTCTTTGAATCTTCAAAACTCAGCAGAAAACAGCAGAGCTGAAGTTCCAA
Source organism: Echinosophora koreensis (assembly GCA_035048595.1). NCBI lineage: Eukaryota > Viridiplantae > Streptophyta > Magnoliopsida > Fabales > Fabaceae > Echinosophora > Echinosophora koreensis. Next base: position 2,927,574 of record JAPCYP010000060.1, on the reverse strand, counting down.
TAAATGCAAATGCACAACAAAATGCAAGAGAGACAGTGTTGCACACTGTTAATAGAAACACTCAACTAGAGCATAATACTACTGCAATGTGGCTCAGAAATGCAGCTGAAGATTCCACAGCAGAATCTTCAAGTAGTACTAGAAGAGAAAGGGATGGAGGAGTAGTTCCGGAATGGTCTCCCGCAGCTTCTAGTTACTCGGAGCCATATGTAGATGATGAAAATGGTATAGGACCTAGTTCATCTTACTTGCAGAGGCATCCTCAGTCTCACCAATTGATGAATTGGACAAGGCTACCTCAGACTGGGTGAGATTTCTCAAACCACTGAAGACATTAATAGCCAATAACTACTTTATTTATTATGAGTGCCAATGTTCTAGGTGATGTTGTGTCTGATCTAATGATTATGATCTTTTTTCTTCTTGTTACAAATAATATTTTGATTACAGGTAATTCACATCTAAAACAAGCCACTGGAGAAGCTGGGAGGTGGAAAATGCACTATCCTTTTCTTTTGGGAAAGTGGGATGGTGAACTTCGCGCTGGACATACGTGTTCATTTCCTACTCCTTAAACCAGTCTCGACATTTGAGTAACGGCTGACTTCCAAATGTGTATGAAAATCTCATTTCATACGGGCAGTTTCATCTGCTGTCCCTTTTACTTTCTTGTATAATGTGTAGGCCTACTGTATAGTATATTATGTGCAGTGAGAGAGAGAGAGTCACTTTTGGATCTTTGGTCCTCTAATAAACTCAGGTTTGTGATTATCATTTAAGGCAATATCACTTTTATAATCTCTGCTCTCTTCACATAAGTTTAAATTTGATGCACATCTTTGTAAATGTTTTTTACATTATCATCTAATAACATGTCATTAAAAATGTTAGACATTTTAGGTAATGGCTGTGATAGTCAAACTTTTTTAATGATCTAGCAATATAAGATTAGATGATAGTGTTTTTTTTGGGCAGTGCATCAAAACTAAATCATGTATATATTTTCTTTCCTGTTATCTCTGTTTACCACTGTAAAGTTCACTCATATTGGTGCTCACATTTCTGAATTCTCTGGATTGCGTTCTATGCGGATAGAGATCACATGTATCAAAAAGGTGTCTTATTTCTTGTCTCAGCCACTTAGATTGTGTCATGTCATTTAAAAATGACATTTATAATGAATAATATGATTAATTTTTCAAGTGGCACAATCTAAGTGGGAAATGTGACACTTTTGAGACAGATGATCTCTATCCGTTCTAAACACACTGCTAAAACAAATTTTCCCTCGTTTTCGTAATTCTCTTTCCTGAAATTACATGTGAGTGAAGAGATACGGATACTTGCAACAATTTGGGGCCTGTTTGGTTTGTTTCTAGATTCTTTTTTTCATTTCCTAATTTTAAAGACAATTACAACTAAAATAATTACAAAAGTTTCACCTTGTTTCTTGTTTCCAAAGATTTGTACACTGTGAAAACAAATAAAAAGTTGTTTTCAGTGTTTCCTGTATAAATCTTTGGAAACAAGAAATAAAATGAAAACAAAAAGACACTTTTATAATTATTTTAGTTATAGTTATCTTTGAAATCAGGAAATGAAAATTAGGAAAATGAAAATAAACTAAACAGGCCCTTAGTAACTTACTTTGCATTGTTGGCAACTGTTTTGTGCTAGCCATCATTACTAGTGCCATAATAATTTGTGTGCTTCGTAACCGCTACGTTCTAGAAACACATGAAATTAACATATACTTCCAGAGGGAGGAACTGATAAAGTAGCATATTTCCTAAACTTGTACATGAGCTTTTAAAGGATCACTGCCAATCTGATGTTTATAGGCTATTGTTTGTTTCTAGTTTAACTACAAAATACAGATCCTCAAAGTCAAAGAGCATGATCACGGGTTGGGAGGGTATCCTTTGATGGATCAGCAGGTAAATAACTATGTTTGCATATGTGAAATAGTTCAGGTGCGGTCTTCAGGTTTAGCTGGTTTGGACACCCTTAGGAGCGTGTAAGCCATACTTGCAAAGACAGCTCCCAGAGTAGGGCTTATGAGATAAACCCAAATGTTTTTATAATCACCAGAGACGATAGCAGGGCCTAAACTCCTTGCAGGATTCATGCAAGCTCCAGTGATAGGCCTGCAGAAAAATGTGCTGGGTTCAGTTATCAGCACTTCCAAATTGCACATAAATCGATATATATATATATATATATATATATATATATATATATATATATATGTATGTATGTGGGTGGGAATCAACTATAATAGTAACTCTTGTTAGAGTTGCTCCACTTAATAACTCATTAAAGACATTGAATTTCAATAATCCGATCGTCAAATTAAAACTTCTTATTGAGTATATCAATTCCACAAAGTTTCATAAAATTTTAAAAATTTGATTGAACGTATAATACGTTTTCTAAAAATATGAGGAAGTGTCAACTATAAGATTACATAGCTACAAATGTCAAATTTTTCTGAAATTTGATGTGCGTTATTGTTAGGATAATATGACAATATTCAACGGTTGGATTGTTGAAATTCAATGTCTTTGGTGAGTTATTAAGTGGAGTAACTCTTACTCCTGGAGTAAGTGGATCCCCACCATATATATATATATATATATATATATAAGGATGTATCAAGTGAGAGAACTATTTTTATGAGAGTGAGATGAGCAAATATAGATCATTGGATCACATTTTGCCATGTGGAAAGTGCAATATGATGACCGTAGAGGCGTAGTAGTAGTCAGTTTACCCAGCAATGATGATGTTAATGAGAACTGAAATGCCTATGGCAACTCCAGCAAGGTCTTTGCTCTGTGTCAATCAGTGAAGGTGCCTAATTAGTTTCTTTGTCAAATGAAATATAACTGGAGATGCCTCACGTAAAGAAGGTATTAAATACAGTATGCTATTCAATAACATACAAAAAGGGGTCAATTTTTTTAACTCAATTTTACTATTGTTGCTGTGGAGCCTGCATAGAAATAGAAAGATTAAGATAGCCACTGCTAAGTTAAATCATGTCATATTATATAAACGGTACCCCTCTGTGATCAGTGGCGACCCCGCAAATAGTGAGCATTAGTATGGAAGTGATTATGAATTCCCACACCATAGCTTCAAGATAAGAAGTAGTTGAACTCGAGAATCGAGTCACTATCACTCCAATATCGACCTTGTCATGATACAACACTTTGAGGGTGAGGCTGGCCAGTGTTGCACCCATCAACTGGCACAACACATAAACAGGAACCTAGGAAGCAATAGAAAAGAGAGAATAAAATAAATAGTGTGGAAAAGAAGAGTTTGAGTTACAGATGATCTTGCATGGTAGGGTGTGTTTGGATGCACAGTTTAATTAAGAGCTTATTTGATAGCTTATCATACAAGAGCTTATGTATAAGCTATTTCTATAAGCTATCCTGATGAGCTTATGAAATTGAGCTAAAAATAGCTTATGATGTACCATAAGTTATTTTTATAAACTCTTTCAAACACCTGCAGAAGCACTTATGTCATAAGATAATCCCAAATAAGCTCTTCCAAACACACCCTTAATAAGAGCTATTAGAACGCGTGGCTTACAAGTTTCAGTTGAATTTTTCGTACAGCAGCCAAGGCAATTGTAACTGCAGGATTGAAATGGCCACCAGAGACATGACCAACTGAATATATAGCCACAGTCAAAGCTAGACCCGAAACGATTGCTATGCCAATTACTGTAATTGGCAACCTCTCGTTAACAAGAGCAGCACCACAGCCTGCAAATATAAGAATGTATGTACCCACCAGCTCAGCAATAGCCTACACAAAATATACATATTAGAAACATAAGCACAAAAAATTAACAAGACCTTAATATTGCTATGATAGTAACTATGGTACTGGTACATAACTTGATTGTTTTCAAGTTGGGGTCACGCTTTTAGCTACCTTTTGGATGTTAGATGGAGAGTGTACAGCCTCATAGGTAATTCTTTGGTTCTGCAGAGACTTTGCTTGTCGATGTGCTTGTTCAGGAGACAATGCAAGCTTAGGTGGAGAATCAACCATAACTACTAGTGAATCAGACATAATTGCACTTGAATGCCAAACCTTAGTGGAAAGTCCAGCTGTAGATTATTCTCTTATATATATGCGCACATGCAGTGTCTTTTGCAGTAAAATACATTTCTTATGGAATTTGACCAAAATTTTAGAATAAATAATGTTACATATTAATACCTGACTTAACCAAGCCTCCTGGCCCAGTGGTTGTAAGGCCTGCCCTGAGACACTCTAGGGATTGACTCGGTTTGCTCTCGGGTTCGATTCCTGGTGGTGTTAAAATAATGCTTGGCCAGCAGAAGCCATGTCCCATGAACAGTGATTAGTCATTGTTGTCAGTGTTGGGATACACTGGGTTTAGACAGGGAAAAAAAACCTGACTTTGATTTTTTATTTTTTTGAATAAAAAACCCGACTTTGATATTTGGAGGTTATAAGCAATAAATTATGGGTATCGTGCTATGGCATCTATGATTTGCAGTTCATTGGCCAGAGTCCATATAAGAGTAGTAATGTTAGGGGGAAAGTCTGTTAGAATAATAATGTGGCACAAGGCGGTAAGATAGTTACAAATAGGAAGAACAGAGAAATTCAGGTTAATGTTCCAAATCTCTGGACGGCAATCAATAATGTTTATTGTTTAGCTGAAAACATCCCTTAGGAACCCATGCATACATATATAACCAAACAATTTAGACAAAATATTATGTTAATGTGAGGGATGGTTACATTAATGGTCCTCTAGTTCTTGTACCATAGTACGGATGAACCGGTAGGCGTGAGTACGGTACAACGGTGACAGTAGCTAGTGTCAAGGGGTATGTCAAATTAGAGTCCAGTCAAGGAAAGCGCATTAAACTATGCTGTTTAACTCTAGATTTTTCTTTTTTTTCTCAATGGTGGCAAGTAAGCTATCACTATAAGACCTGGAGCGACATGTGTATGATCTCTCCTCAAGGGATTTATTTTCCGTCAGGATTTGAGCTAGAGAACTCCAACATGAGAGTATCCTTGTATACACTCTTCGACTAACGGACCTAGCATGCTTTCATTGGGCCAACCTTTTGGGTTGTCTAACTCAAAAGGTTGTCTTATTCTAGCTCTATTCAATAATTGGTTTCTTTTTAAAAAAATAATTTAAATGTTACTCCTAATTTTTCTGTAGTTGATTTCTATACTTTTAGTCTCTGTTTGGGGACAGAAAATGAGAGGAGACAAAGAATAGATTTTTTTGGTAGGGGAAAGTTTAGGTGAGTTGGGTCCTGGGAGCTCATCAAGGACAAGGCATGCCTCACGGCTCAAAGAGCGTTTAAAGAGGTACTTACAGATTACCCATCAACGAGTCCTCACATCGGCAATGGGATTTGAACTCACGACCTTGTGAGTTATAAGCCAAATCATGATCAACTGGACCAACCTTCGTTGGCAGACAGAGAATAGATTGTTAGCGTAAAGATGTTTTACACTCTCAATCAATCAGAAATTGATACATTAAAAAAAAAAACATATGACTCTTATCCTAACTATCTTAAAAATCACAAATACCATAATTTCGAATTAGTTGATAGTGTAAAAAAATTTACACTGTCAATTTATAATAATTAAACTCTTAAATGAATTCCATTCTAAAGTTGATTTATATGAATTTAATTAATATAACCATTTTATTGAAAAAAAATTACAATAAAAAAAATTAACCATACTTACAAATTAAAAAAGATACATCAAATATAGAAAAGAAAGAAATGAGTTGATTATATATATATATATATATATATATATATATATATATATATATATATATATATATACACTAACGACACAGTAGACACTAATATAAAGTGACGTGATTTGAAGAGTCTTGCCGTCAAAATTGGATGAGGCCCAATAACATCAAGGCTCAATAACTCTAGCATTATGGCCTCATGGCTCGAAAGCATCAAGGACCGATTCGAGCTCTTTTGCCAGCTTTTGGCCCGAGTTCTCAGCTAAAGGTTCTAGTTCCTGAGCTCATGAACCAGAACTCAGATACTTACCTGAGAACCATGACGACTTCCTCCCCAAAGAAAGGGCCACACATGTGACGAAGAGGGAAACTTCTGAAAAAAAAAAACAGACCGCATGTGGAACACATGAGCAAGGAGTGACGCAACAGAAAGGGAGAAGCACATCCTGCATATCCCGCTAACGGAAAGAGGCTTACTTTAACAGAATCACGCCTTACGTGCAGCATTCTAGCCTATAAAACATGCAGACTCACACATACACACACACGACCAAGGTATTCCCCCTTGTACTCTAGGCAATATTCAATCGTTGCGCTCTCATTTTTTACTAAATAAGATTAGAGCTAGCAAAAGAATCCGCGGATCAATTATCCATCCTATTCATCCATAGTAAAATCCATCCAATCCATCCATTAAAAAAAATATATTAAATAGATTGGATGGATTGGATTGTTTTTATTAATGAATGGTTAATAATCCATTCTATATTTTTTTTAATCCATTGGATTAAACAAAAAAAGGAAGTGAATCATTTATCATCCACTCCAAAATTAACGAAAGTTTGAGTCTAATTACATTTTTGCAGCCCAGATCTATTCATCTCTATCTAGTATACTCTCCCTCACACACTCAAAAAGTCAAACGCAATCACTTTTTTTTTCCCCTTCCGAGAACCTACAGAGATGCGTGGCTTGCTTTCTTCCAATTCTCTATTTCAAAGCAATCATTCTCTCTCCATCGGTACCTCCATGTCTATCGTTCTCTCATAGTTACAGTATCACCATGCTTATGGCAGTGTTCTCTTAATCATAAATTAAGGTTCATGCATAAATAAAATTGTTTTTATTTAATTAAGGTCCTTAAGATTTAGAGAGAAAAAATATTTAGTATATAAAACTAATAAAATAAAATTTTAATGTATGATATATTTTTAGATGGATGGATCGGATATTCATCTATATAAAAATGATTAATGGATGGGTCGGATGGTTTTTTATTAACTGAGTCATGGATGGATCGGATTTTTTTGATACATTTTTAATGGATCGAAATGGATTGGTGGATTATTTTTGTCCGATCCATTATAATCCGAATCAAAACCCATCCGCTCCATCCGTTTGCCACCCTTAAATAAAATACATGTTTAGCCTTGTCGGAACAAAGAATGTTTTAAGAGCAACCACAATGGTAGAACCACATTTTGGTTCTTATCTATCATTTTGTGGATCCATAGATGCCATATGGGATATAAAACCAACCCTTTTCACTCTAATGAAAGAACTCATTGGTTCTTAAGTGGGTCCCACAATTGACCCTGCTTATTATTTATACTTCTATTTATTTTTATTTTTATTTCAAACAAAGTTTTTTGGCAAGAACGGTACAAGAACCGTTCCACAGGGTGGCATTTAGGAACATTCAGGCCATCCATCTCCAATGGGTGAATTTTTAAGAACCAGTTCTTATAAATGAGAACTCATGTAAGAACTACCATTAGAGGTGGTCCAAGTCTTTATCTTAAAATATATTTAAATCGCCCTTCGATTTACCAAATCATAATATATCCGGAGCAAAAAAAAATTTCATAAAATATCTTTTAAAACTAAAGAGCCGTCTTACTCAAACATTTAGTTTTAAATATCCTATTTCACATTATATTTAATTATACTTATTTTTCACTCACTTTTAACTTTTTTTATATGCACATTTAAAAAAACATAAAAAAGCAAAAAAAAAATTATAATATTCCAACTTTGATGTTTAAAAAACATAATTTAAAATTAAAAAACAAAATACTCGTGAAGGAGACAACAAAATATTATAATGAAATTTTATGAAAAAGGAAAAGAGAAAAGAATTAAACCTAGTATTTAGTAGAGGGAAGGAAAACCAAGAATATCAGCCACCGAAACAACTCATCTAAACATTATACTCCCTCCGGACCTAAATATAAGCAACAAAGTAGCTAAATTATTTGGACTTAAATATAAGCAAAAATCAATTAAGTCAACACTATTAAATGTTAGTATTGCAAAAATCAAGAAAATTAACCAATCAAACCAATTCTCCATTTATTTTTTCTGGAGCATTGCATATTCCCTAGACAATTAACTCTCTTTTTTACACAAATCAAGATAATCAAACTAACTTAACTAACTTTCTTAATATGTGTGAATTTAGTTTTTTTTGCTTATAATTAGGTCCGGAGGTAGTACAAAGCTAAATCAAACTCAGGGTAATTTTTGCCACATGTCACTCTTATAATGGATAGCTTCTCAAAGACTCTTCTATCAAAACTATCCATTTATGGTAATTTTTCATATAAAGCTTAAAAAATTGCTTCAATGGCAAGTTTGTAAATAAATGCTCATATTAGCCTTTTTTACATGCAAATTTGTATGGTTTTCGAGATAAATTTGCATCATAATTTCCCTCACCCTCTTTCAGCACACTTCATGAGCACGCATTTCAATTTCAACTTTGAATTTTTATCCCATTAATCTAAACATTATACTCCCTCCATTCCTTTTCTATAATAATTTTAGCATTTTGTTTTTGTTCCAAAACAATAGATCTTTTATAAACTCAATATATATTTGACAATTTTTTTTCATATATACCCTTATCATAAAATTAAATTGAAATACATTGAAAACACACTAAACATTCCTTACTTAAATTCAGCCATAAATACACTACACATATCAATGATATTTTAAATAAGGGTAATTTGGTACAAATATAAACAAATTAATGCTTTTTTAATCTGTGTGTAGAAACCTTAAATTACCATAGAAAAGGAACGGAGGGAGTACAAAGCTAAACCACACTTAGGATAATTTTTGCCACATGTCACTCTTATAATGGATAGCTTCTCAAAGACTCGTCTATCAAAACTATCCATTTATGGTAATTTTTCATATGGTTAAAGTAATGTTTTGGTCCCTATATGTGATACTGATTTTCAATTTGGTCCCTATACGTAATGACACTGGTTTTCAATTTGGTCCCTATACGTAAAAAGTTATCAATTTGGTCCCTATACGTGACACTGGTTTTCAATTTGGTCCTCACTGCTAATTGGTCCCGATATAAGAGGACCAAATTACAAATTATTGTCACATGTAGGGACCAATTCAACAAAAAAAAATTGAAATCGGTCCCTACATGTGACAATCATTTTCAATTTGATCCCTATATGTGATAATAATTTGCAATTTGGTCACTCTTATATAGGGACCAATTAGCGGTGAGGACCAAATTGAAAACCAGTGTCACGTATAGGGACCAAATTGATAATCAGTGCCACGTATAGGGACCAAATTGAAAATCAGTGTCATGTATGGGGACCAAATTGATAACTTTTTACGTATAGGGACCAAATTAAAAATCAGTGTCACGTATAGGGACCAAAACATTACTTTAACCTTTTCATATAAAGCTTAAAAAATTGCTTAAATGGCAAGTTTGTAACTAAATGCTCATATTAGCCTTTTTTACATGCAAATTTGTATGGTTTTCGAGATAAATTTGCATCATAATTTCCCTCACCCTCTTTCAGCACACTTCGTGAGCACGCATTTCAATTTCAACTTTGAATTTTTATCCCATTAATCTACGCACATCATGATATCTGTTCCCTGATCCTCTATTCTCTCTTTCTTCCATTCTTCCATAACTTCTGTTGCCATTTCATCTTCCAAAGTAGAACATGGAAATGAAGAAGGTTTGTTCGGTTGGAGTCTCTGACAGCCTCTTTGGCTTGCAGTGATTGGAGGGTTTTGGTGTAAGAAGAAGCGAAAGAGTCGATGTTGTGTGGTCGAAGAGGGATTTCTGTGTCGCATATTGAGGTGGGAGTATCCATCTTCGTTCGAACAGAGATAGAGTCCTCCTCTGTGGATCTTGCCATTTGAAAAAAAAAAATGTGTAGATTTTGAATGAAGCTTCAATTTTAGCCCGCCATTCCTGCTGACAAATGGTGTTCCTTTTTCTTTTTAGAGTGCGAGGAAGAACTCGCGGCCGCTGCAATAAAACTCTAATTTCTGTCTCTCTACCCATTTCATCTCTCTGAGCTTCATCAGTCACACAAACCCAAAAGCTAAAAATGGTAGGGTTTTTTTTTCAGTTAAGCCTTCTGTGTTTTTTGCATGTGGGTTTTTCAATTCTAATCAAAAGCTTGCTACGTTTTTTTTCATGATCTGTTTCTGTAGCCTTTCAAGAAGTATGTTGAGATTGCAAAGGTTGCTTTTCACGCAGGTTGAGATTGCAAAGGTTGCTTTTCCCTTTTCACAGTTTATTTTCATCTTTTTGTTGGCTGAATTGACTACCCTGTGCTAACTTTTGAAACTATTGAAGTACTCGACCATCTTTCTTCTGTCACCGTACAAGGAGTTGGTTATAAGTTTTAAGTCATTTGTCTTTGCCCCTGTTTCTCAATAATACTACTATTAAATACTACAAAGTTACAGTGTTTTCATCTAGACCAGAAATATATTTGTTTTGTAAAAAGGCCACTTTGTTGAATGGAAGCCATAGCCCAAAATGGTTTCCCATTTTACTAGCTGGCAAGGCTTTCATACCCTCTATTAATCGTTTGATATAGTAACCCAATTTGTCTTAGCTTAGAAGTTCATGACTGTTTCTTACAATTTTTTTTTCCCAAACAGAGAGGACCATGGACTAGAGTTTGCTAGAAGAAAAATAAAATGCCTACTGACAATTACATCATACACTTACGAATTATGAGTATTGAATGGGTAATTTTATCCACACATTTTCACTTATATAAGTTCATCACATCTTTGCAATTCTCATCATCAAAAGTCTTATATATTCTGCCATGCATATATATATATATGTGTGTGTGTGTGTGTTGTGTGTGTGTTTAATTACCTCATCCATCTTTCTTTGTTCATTCCTTCCATATTGTGATCTTAATTATGTGTTGATATGAGTAAAATCATTTTCATTGTTAGACACATAGGCAATGATGACTGGTTGTTTCCTGCTAATTGAAGGATTTTAAGTACAAATATGATAGTTTTCCTTTTAACATTTTGGACCATTGTTTGATTGAATGTGGCATGCATTTTCCCCCCAGGACTAAGGTAGAGCCTCCAATATACTATTTGCATGGTTTAGAAACATATTTTGCTTTGTTATTGGCTACATCCTACAAAATACAAATGAACTTTATGTGCATTTTTTGAATGCCAACATCTTTTAATTCTTTTAACAGCATGTGCATGTCAGTATGATTTCCATAGTGTCATAATGAGATGGACACATATCATTGCTCTAATCTAGAATTTTCTTGACTATGAGAAAAATGCTTTTCCGTCTAACTTTATCAAGTATAGGTTGTGCACCAGCATTCAAGATATAAATGAAATGGTTGATCCATTTTTTTTTTCTTTCAAAATATATACTAGAATTGGACTTGGTAGACGAAAAATAGTAAATGATGGATTTAAGATATCAATTTGTGAATAACTTCCTGTCTGGAGCCTTTTTTCAGCATTAAATATTTATATTTTTTAAATATAAAAGTTTTTCTGCACCTTTGATTTTTTCATCTGTCTATACTGGTGATTGGCTTGGTTTTGGGAGCCAACAAAACTCATGCTTATTTCTTTGTTGATTTTGTGCAGCATACTATAAAAGACGACATGGCTAACTTAATTGCACCGCTTATGATTAGACCGATTACAAGGTTGTTGTTGTTGGTTTTTTTTATTTTTTATTTTTTTAAAGGGGTGCCATGTTTTGCTTGCTAGCTAGCAGTGTTTGTCATCTCTTTTCTTGCCACTCTGAGCGCGTATCATACATTATGCTGAGGCTTGACTGTATCGGGATTATTGCCCTGATATCTACCTCTTTTTATCCTCCAATATATTACTCTGTTATGTGTTATCCATTCTATTACAACCTTTTTAGAAACGATTTTGAAGAAGTTTTAAATAATAATGTTTATTTTAAGTATTCATCTAGGTCTGAAGTTTTTTTTATAAGCGATTTTGAAGAAATTTCTATTCATCTGGCTACTGGCCATGTTGACAACTTTTACTTCACATAAGATTTGACCTACAACTTTTACTCTAACTGAATATATTAGGCTGATGTTACTTAAAGTGCAATTTCTTAACACATCAAATTGTGATAATTTTATAATCATTTCCTATCTAACCCAAATAAGCTTTTAACAATGAATTATATATGTTATGATTTTCCTTACAAACAAAAATAAGAGGCAAAAATAACTTTCCGAATAAGGATGAGTTAATTTCTGTTATATATTTTAAAGAACATGATTTAATATACTAGGGTGATGTTTACTAGAGTGCAATTTTTTAATGCATTAAATTAAATTAATATAATATTATATTAAATAACTATATTCTTACATCATTTCCTAATTTAATCCAAATAAGGTTTTTACAATTTACAATGAATTACATTTATATTAATTTAAGTAAAGTTCATCTCCGTTTCCAAAGAAAAATATTTGCATTTTTTTTTTCAAAACAAATATGCCTTAATTTTTGTGGGGTGTTGTATATAAAGATGATTTAATATATTAGGTTGTAGTCGCTTACACTGCAATTTTGTAACATATTAAATTATTATATTTTTAAATTCAATTCCTACTCGAATCCAAATGAGTTTATTTACAATGAATTACATTACATATGTTATGATATTCCTTTTACAAACAAAAATAAGGGAAAAATAACTTTCCGAACGAGGATGGATTAATTTCTATGTTGTATTTTAAAGAAACATGTTTTAATACACTAGGGTTGGGTGATGTTGCTTAAAGTAAAATTTTCTTCATGCCTTAATTTTCCTGTATGTGGTAAAAGGTAATATCTTGAGCTAACATTAAATATTTGGAGAGGATGTTTGATGCTTTTTTTTTTTTTGAGTATTAGACGTGACAAAGTTTCAAGTGTGAAATTAGATATAACAAAAGATCTTTTAAATAATTTAAATATGATATTTTTAAATAGGATTATTTTAATGGATTTTACATATTACTCATGCATACATTTCAATCAGTGCTGCACGGGTCATAAATACCAGTGGAAACAATAAAGAAGCAGCAATAATTCTTCTGCCACAAGTCAAGAGAACACGTGGTCTGAATATGTGATTCATATTGTGTCATACTGTCAACATTTTTTTTTTATGGATATAGAGTAATCACGTATAACCAATTATTATTATTTTATTAAGATTAAAGGTTCAAACCGGTCTGTACCAACAAATACAGAAACACAATTCGTCCTGAAAAATGAAAACTATCATCATAAAGATAATTTTTAAAGACATTCTAATTCCTATAAAAAATTATTCAAATTTATTTTTAAGATTTTTAAGGATGAAACTGCTTTTTTTTTTTATTTCTTATATATCAAATATATCTCTGTATTTTTTATTGAACAACAATTTTGGGTGTTTGCCCTTTTATTAAATAATTCATTGTTTCCCATATCAAGTGATTGTCCCGTTTTCCACGATGATCGCTCTATTGTCATCCACAGTCAGCCACACACATGACTTGGTTCACCAATCATTCACAATTCACACACCTACTGTCTAATGGCAGCTCAAGCAAAGCACAACACCTATGAATTTTCATCCTTTTGAATATTTATACCAAGTGATTCAATCTTTCAGTTTCCAAACACTTGCTTCATCATAATACTATCTATTCTATTCTATTCAATCAATCTACTCTTTTGTTCCCACTTTCTACACACTTCTCAAAATGACCCAATGCTTCAGCTTGACCGAAACCAGAAACCAGTGCTACAGGTCCACCTTCACAGGGTCGGGCCTCCGATCCACCATCACGGACCTCAGAGACGGAACCGTCATGCATTGCTGGGTGCCCAAGACCCGAACCGAGTCCAAACCGAACCTCCTCCTCATCCACGGGCTAGGAGCCAACGCGCTGTGGCAATGGGGTGACATCATCCGTCACGTCACACCCTTCTTCAACGTGTACGTGCCGGACCTCCTTTTCTTCGGCGGGTCCTACACTACCCGGCCCGAGAGGAGCGAGCGGTTCCAGGCGGAATGCGTGATGCGGGTCATGGAGGCCAACTCGGTCCGGAAAGTGAGGGTTGTGGGGCTGAGCTATGGCGGGTTCGTTGGGTACAGTTTGGCAGCGCAGTACAGTGTGGTTGTGGAGAGGGTGGTGGTGTGCTGCTCAGGGGTGTCTATGGAAGAAATGGACATCAAGAATGGGCTTTTCCCTGTCTCGGATTTGAAGGAAGCTGCCAACATTTTGGTGCCCCAAACGCCCCACAGGCTTAAGCAGCTTTTGGGCTTTGCCTTTTTCAGACCCCCTCCGTTGAGCTGGTTGCCCTCTTGCTTTCTCAATGATTTCATTCATGTAAGAATTATTCTGAACCTGTCTCAATAGTAGTGAGAAAGGGAGTAAAACTTCAGTGTTGGATGGATTTATGATTCATTTATTATCCATTAAAAATATATTTAAAAAAGGATCTTGACAATGGTTAATAAATAAAAATTTAATTTTGTATTGAAAAGTGTAATTTTTAAACTTTCAACATATTAAACACACAATTTTCTAATACCAAATTTTCATCTTTGATATCCTTAATCAGTGTAAAATCTTAGTATTTGTCATTAAGAAAATTCAATTCATTCACGACTCATTTGATATGAATCATTTTTATATGGATGAATATCGACCAATCCATATGTTATATACACAATAGTGAATAGTGACTCCGTCCACAAGCATGAATGTAGGAGAAAAAGGAGACTAATGTGTATAGAATTAGATCATATTTCAGCTGCTATTTTAACTATCAACACCTATACTATTGTGGTTGATATTTGTAAATGTAAAGGGCTAGAGTCAGCTAAAGTTGGGTGAATTTGGATAGGCAATGTGCATGGACTATGTCCAAGAAAGGAGAGAATTGATACATGCCATTGCAAAGGGCAGAAAACTTTCTGACCTCCCCAAGATTTCTCAGGTTCATTTCTACTCTCCCTCTTAGTAGTATGCTATTTTTCTTTTTCTCAGCTTAACAGCTAAATTAGATAGCTTCATTTCATCTTTCACTGCAGCCTACGTTAATTATCTGGGGAGAACATGATAAAGTATTCCCTTTAGAGCTGGGACACAGATTGAAAAGGTTAACAACGCTTTCATTGTACTAGTTACCTTCACATTTGAATTTAGAACTCATTGGATTTGGAACACAGGCACTTGGGGGAGCATGCTCAATTAGTGGTCATTAGGAATGCAGGGCATGCCTTCATTGCGGAAAAGACCAAGGAGTTCTACAGGCACTTGAAGTCCTTTCTCGTGGATTTGGAGCCACCTGCAGAGAGCCCATCTCAGAAGTGTCAGAACAACAATCCAGTGTGAGCTCAAACATGGGAAGAAAGGAAACCTACAGATGATGACAGAAGAAACAGAATCCGGTCAAATGAGTGATTTTGTTGCAACACATTCTTTTTCCATTTGGCTCCAAAACAGAGGCTCATTAAAAGAGCTCAATTCAGTGGCTACTGGCTTGTTAGATAAGCACACTTTGGTCTCTCTGTTTGAATTAAATTAAAGCATCTTGAATTTGATCGAGTGAATAGAGGTGAAAAATGAAAGAATGGAATAAATGAACATAAGTTTAACAATTTAGTAGGATATTATATTTTCAGGTGTTAATAATTTTTATTAGTTTCTTTCATTTGTAACAAGATGAATTACATCATGTGGATATCAACGATTAAATCAGATTGGTACCCATATGGACTATTCTCCATTTTACAGGTTGACTAACCAGGATTTTCATACACTTCAGAGTTCCTATATAGTACATGATTTTCTCTGTGTAGACAGATGGTAAGAGATTGAGACTGAAATTGCCCACGTCAAACGCCCCCACAATCCCATTGGATACAGATTGTTTCTGTTCTTTAGACAACAATTTAGGACTATCAAAATGGCACATTAGCTAGATGAATAGGGAGTCTATGATGAGATTATCGCCACCTAATTAATATTAGAACTTCTCAAAACAATCAAGCATCCATTACATGAAAAAGCTATCGGATACTCAAAATGGACTAAGCTGGTTTTACATTCATTTCATTCCCAAGAGAAATTAATTTATGGACTGATGGTCATCGATTGACTTTCAAGTAAACCTACAAGACAGAAATTACATATCTCAGCTCGAATTTGCTACATTCAGACTGTACACATTGAAGTCTCAATTCCCTATAAAGCTGAATGAAGTCTTCCTTAATCATATGGACAAATAGGGATGGACTACTTCATTCAGAAACATTGCTGACCTTCACTAGGCATAGAGCCCCGCCAAACCCATCAACGGTGGGAAGATGATCCTGACACGAAAGTATATGGCACACCTTGCAGCCTAGACTTTCACAGGGTGCATCCTAATCTCCAATATCATGTTGAAAAACTGGATAATAGAATCTGCTTACTGGGGCATCCCACGGCAGGTGCTTCCCTCCCCAATTGAAACTGTGGCAAGGGACTTGGAAGCCCATGCTTTAGCATTCATTGCTCCCTGCAAATTACTTCTCTTGCAAGGTTCTTTCAAACAGCTAAAAGTCTGCCTTATTCGCTTCAGATAGACCAAAGGATGTTCCAGCAAGCTCCCTAATATGACATTTTGGATAACCCTTTTCCAAGCATGCTGAACACAAATAAGCAGAGTAGGAAAAAAGAAGTATAGCAGTCTCAGAACCACAAATATCGTGGCCAGAGCCAAAGATGTCTCCTGCCGCAGTAGATTTTCTGGAGATCTAGCCCATGAAAATGGGCAAGTTTCTGGATCAGTGTTACTATGCTTCTCATGAAATGAGAAACGCCCAATTTTCCCAAGGGATAGTTGATCGAGTGAAGCAATACTAATACTAATCCCTACATTAACAAAGAATTTATTATCAAAATACTAGAAAAGAGACAGATGCCCAATTTTCTCATGAGATAGTTGATCCGGTGAAGCAATACTAATCCCAACATTAACCACTATTATGATCTGGTGAAGCAATACTAATCCCAACATTAACCACTATTATCTGAATCCGAGAAAAAAAATTATTCTTTTTACATCAATACAGATTGCATGTGGCATCTATATGTGACATGAAAAAGATATGCAGCAACAATCTAAAGTACATCCTTCACTTTCATAAAACTATATATAGCAATACAGAACAACTAAGGCACAGGCAAAGCATGACATTAATCAAATTTTAACCAATCAGCAAGGTGTTAAGAAGAAAATGAACATCCTAAGGAAAAATCAGAGATAACTCTTGATTAACCAATAATTACCACAAGGGTCAAAAAAAATCCTGGCATAATCCAAATCTTCAATGGGATCATGTTTGAAGAATAGATTATAAAGTGATCCCCTATGTGTTCATCACTTTTAATACTTTATTTTATGCCGGTGCACCGATAGGTAGTCTACAACAGCTTTATAAATGAGTCACTTCACAATTTCAACCCCTTTATAAATGGATTGAGCATCATACTGTCATTAATACTTTTTAGTTTTTATCAATTAGTGTAAAGTACCAGTGAAGATTGATTTATACAAAGAAATTATGATGAGAGGCACAATGTAAGCACTAGATAGAAGTTCAAGAATGGGGCATACCAGTAACATCAGTGTAGAAACCTATTAGAGAAGCAAGGGTACGAGAGCCACGATGACGAACACGCATGGTGGAATTTAAAATAAACAGTGTAGGGAAACCATGAACACCATATTTCGATAGTATGCTGCAAGCAAGATATGATTAAATCAGAGGGTATTACTTTCTAAGCACAGAAAAAACAGCAACGAGAAGGGAAAAAAAACCCATGAAATTAAACAAACCTTGGCCTAACGGATGATTCTTCAATAGCGAAATGAGGAATGGAGGGGTATAAGGAAGAGAGGGTAGAGAAAATTGGTGTGAGTATCCGAGAAAAGGGGCACCATGATGCGTAGAAAAGTATAGCTACATATTCATGATGATTATTGTGAACCATATTGAGTGCCTTGTGTAAACAAAGCTCATCCCCCTGCATATTATAGAATACCCAGTTAGTTTCCAAAATAATATATTATATGTGAATAGAGTATCATCAGAAAATAAAGAGAAAATAGAAAAAACGTAGTTGCCTGGGTGACAGGAACATAATGGGTGGAGTGTGGAAACCCTAAGATGAAATCGGAAAGGGAGAGGGAGGGGGTTGGGTAGCGCAGGAGAGGGTACCACACAGCAGCATCGCCATCACGATTTGGGATCCCAGAAGCCTCGTCCCGGAAAAATAATATTCCATCAAAAATGGAAAATGATGAGAAGTTGAGAACTGAGGCTCGAGGAATCAGCGGGGAAGGGAAGTCCGGCTTCGGCGCATGTTAGATTACATGAACCAGCTGACGTGTCCGAATCCTTATTTTTGTTTTTCATTTTCAATAGCAAAATAACACATAACACATAACACATGTATGACAACTTATCAATCAAAATATAATAACATATAAAACAATTATTACATATATTATATTGTGATTGAAAAACAACATTTAATATACTTATGAAATTGTATATAAATTTTGTCCTTTTATTTATGTGTGTTGCTTATCATTGGCTAAGGAATCTAAAGATAATTTTATTTATGTATGTTAGTCTAAGATTGTACATGTTAAAGAATTAAAAAAATAAAAATGTTATACTGAAAAACGTATCTTTTAGACTTAAAAAATTGAATATAAAAAATAAAAATTGAATACACTATTTTCAACACAATATTTCCTTTTTTTTTAACATGTACAAGTTTGCACAAGATAGAAAAATCGATTTTTTTTATTAGAAAGTATATTTTTTGAAATTTCAAAGTACTGAATAAACCACCTGTTAGCATTCGACATATGCCTTTATTTATATATACTAGCGGAATATCCACATTTTTTTAAATCTTTCCCTTGTGTGTAATTTTTTGTATATTTGTGGCCTGTTTGCTTTGTTTCGAGTTTCCTTTTTTTTTGTTTTAAAAAATAATTATAAAATTATCACCCTTGTTTTCATTATGTTTCCTGTTTTCAGAAATTTGTACAGAAAACAGTGAAAACAGAAAAAAGCTGTTTTCACTGTTTCCGAAAACAAAAGTGAAAACAGAAAAAACCTGTTTTCACTGTTTCCATAACAAATTTCTGAAAACTGCAGGAAATAGAATGAAAACCAAATGACAGTTTTATAATTATTTTTAAAAATAGAAAATGAAAATAATAAGCTAGAAACAAAGCAAACGGGCCCTTGATTTGTTATTTTGGCAATTTGAGTAAAACATGCATGTTTGACAATGTTATGTAGTTACGTAATTCTATGTAGTTACATATTGTGCTAATCCTCTAACACTGGAATGAATAAAGTTATTGTCCTTACCACGTGGAAATTCATTAATATGCCTAATACTCGATCATGCTTCATTGTTATATGTTACTTGAAACATTGTTGATATTACTATAGGCAAGTTTAAATAAATAGATAAAATGATTAATGATTAAACGTAAAATAATCAAGTGTGCATGTAAAGAGATAGTAATAAAGAAAAGAAATGTTGTACTGAAAGATGATATATTTAATGTTGTAAAAAGTGTACTACTTAGTTTTCCAATAAAGCATTTTCTTTTATTAATTCCTTGAGCAGGGTCGTTAGCCAGATCGAAAAACAATACTCAAAGAGAAAAACAACATATTTCAAGTATAGATTAAGCAAATATTATGCTTGAGTTGACATCTAAGTATCACAAACCTTAACATTAAAGTTGATGTGTAACACAGTCGTTATAGACAACAACCACAAGAATTCATGTTGGTCCCAACTCTAAATATGAAAAATACAAATCAACAATCAACATAACCATAAACAAGTTGTCAAGCTTCATCAAGTCAACACAAAATATATGTGGAAGTTGTCAGAAGAGCAGGAAGGAACCGGGGGATGTCTATAATCGAGGGTAGTTTGATGTAAGGAGTGGAGAGAGAAGAAAAAGAAAATTAAGAAAGAATTCCTTAAAACATATGTGTGTAAGGTTTTCAAAAGTCTAAAATGCAAAACTTATGTAAAACTATATAAAAAAAGTTATTAAATTGATTGATTCAAGTCCCTAAATTTAAAATATTAAAACTGAAATGGAAACCAATAGAAGTTAGATTTAATCAGATGTTGTCCAGTAAATTTGATGAACTAAATCACACCAAACTAATTTAATTAATCTAATTCAATTTAATGGTTTGATTGGATCAAGCCAAACTTGCTGGTGCTCCCACTCAAAAACATGGATCAAGGTTGTTTGAATTTAAGGAGGGAAAGACACTCTACCTGTCCCTCCTTATGGATCGTTGGATCAATTTGGTAGTCCAGATTGTGATCCTCTTCTTGCCAACCGATGTCTCGTCTCAACACATAAGCAAAAGGTGGAGTAGTGATTACTAACTAAGACACTACCTTGTATACACTAGTTGACTCAACAAGAAATGCATGGTCAAGGACACGGTTGAAAATACACCAAAAAAACCAGGAGAGACTATTATGGTGATCGTAAATACTATTTGAAAGTGGTATTTTGTTTCATAAATCATTGTTGGGGAGAAAAATCTGAGATTCGTTATGCCAAATTTCAAAATGAAATACAGTAGGAGCAAGCACTGGATAGAACATATAGGTGAACAAAGTAAAGCCCTGCAAATGAGCCTGAAGCCAATCTAAATGACATTTACCTTGACAAAATGGTGGGAACAACTAAAAAATAAAAATAAAATTAGGAGAGGAATTTGATACCTCCACCAATGAAACAATAACTGCAGACCTCGTAGCAAATAAATGGCCAATAGAAAATGTAGATGTCATGGTCGTAGTTGGTGACGCCTTGGACGATGGTGGCGTGATGTGGCATGGTGACTTAGAGGAAGTTGACGATTGTGTCAGTGGATGCGTCGTGTGGATATGGCATCGGTGGTCGAAATAATGAGGGTGACGGTGTTCAGACAAGGGTAGCTGGTGGTGGTGGTCGTGATGGGAACAAAGGGCACTACCTGCCTTCTTTTCTTTGGTTCGAGTTGTCCAAGAACGCCCCCTGCCCTACGTTTTGTTTCTTTTCTTTATTGTTTCCAGGTTTAAAAAAGGGCACTGGTCATAATCTGGATCGCCATATTGATCCAACAGTCCAAAAGATAGGAAAAGTAGAGTGTCTTTCTCTCTTTAAAGTCAGACAGTTTGTATCCCTCAAACATATATTATATAACCTAAAAAGTTACCAATACGAGTTAACAAGTTTAATACCATGGTAGGTTTGGCCAAATTAATTTATTGCTCAACCAATGTAAATTGGATCCAACCATTTTACAAAGAGAGAAATGTACTATTTACATAAACAAACTTTGCATAGATTTTAGAGGTGGCAAAATAATGTTTATTAACCACATCAATCACTTTTTTCCCTCTTCCTTTTTAATGTTTGCTATCTCTTACTTCATAGGAAATTTGCATACAAATGTTTGAGAGATTGATCTTACCAGCATTTTCCTTTTAAGTGAAGTTTTAGGGATAGTAATACATTAGTACTAAAATTCGGAACTGTAAAAGTGCACATGCATTATTAGGGGTGTTCGTGGATTGGATTGGATCGGTTTTGAACTAAAGAGTCATTTAATCCAATGATGAAAATAACGTGTGGTTTGGATTGGATCGGTTTGCTTTCTTAAAAAAATCCGATTCAATCCAATCCAATCAAATGCGGTTTGGATTGGATTGGATAATTCGGTTTTTGTCATACTTTATTTTTTTTTCTTATGTCAACTGTCCTTTCTACTTATTTAATAATGGACAAAAGATAATCTTCATTTAAGTGAGTTAATTTAGGGTGTCCAATACTTATTTTAACCTCTCTTTATATTAGAACATTAGAACCTTTATGAAATGCAGCGACTATTTGTTTCTTATAATAACCATTATTTGATTTGATGACGAGTGAGGAAAATTAGTTCTTGACAAACTTTTAATTTGGGAGTTTGAAGAAAAAATGATTATTGATATTTTATAACACGTTATTTTATGTTAAATATTCTTTTATGTTAATTCTCTATATCTATTCTCACTTATCCTATTTTTTCCTCGAATCGGCTACAAATAAATTGTAGCTAATTTATTTTTCAAATTTACTTAATTAATTTCTTATTTTTCATGTTTACTAAATCAAATATATATATGTTATGCATCAAAACTTTTATCAAAATATAACTTCAAGACATTAGTATTTATTCTAAATAGTCTCATATATGTCATTCAACAAAAATATTGAAGAGAATAAGGGACATAAAAGTATGAAAAACAATACTTAAGTATGAGTAATACTATTATTTCAAAAATTATAGTGTATGTATATAGTAGATCGGTTTGGATTGGATTGGATTTCAGTAGGGGATTCAAAATCCGATCCAACCGAATAAAGATATGCGGTTTTTTCGGTATTCGATTTTTTCGGTATTCGATTTTTGGGTTCGTTTTTTAGGCTTGAATCGGTTTGGATCGGTTGATGAACACCCCTAACATGCATGCACCCAGCTGACCAGCAGATGGCACGAGTTGATGCATTGCACAAAAAGTTCTTAATTAGTTAAAGAAATAGTTTATGGGATTAATTTGCATCACCAGTAATCTATATTTACTAATAAGGTGTACACTACGGCAGCCTCTCACATGAACATCGCCCTGATCCCAGTCCCCACCTTGTTCGAGTCCAACCAAAAGATGAGAATTAACTATTCATATGTGCGGGTTAATATTAATTTTGATATGTTATTAATATATAAAAAAAATTATACTATAAATTAATCATAAATCATCTGAAATACAACTCTTAATATATATTAGCATATCTCACCTTATGCAATAGAATATTAAAAAATCATATAATAATATTATATGTCTAAATAAAAATATTTTTTAAAATATCAAAGAATAAATTTGTGTCTATTTATTGAAAATATTAATTTATATATAATATATAATTATAAATTTATAATCTAAAAATATTTTAGATAGAATAAATTTTAAACAAAATGTCATCGAGAGCGTAAAAACTAAATGAAATCAGTATTTGGAACAAAAGAAACGATTAACGAGGAATATTTTGATCCTCTCGAATTAAGGAGGAGAAATAAAAAATAATACTAATTGTATATATATTTAATATTTTTTATACATCAGTATATATGTGCATTAATATTAAATTTATCATTTTAAAACTGTATTTTTTTAAATTTCTTTACAAAACAATTATATGAATTTTGCTATATTTTTCTAAAACATTTTCTTATGATCCTTCTAATACTTAATAAAGACATTTTATGAATTAAAAATCAAATGCATTTAACATTTCAATTAAAGAAAAATATTTAATAAAGTAATCAAGAGAATTGTTAAAAAGATTTAAAATCATGCTAATTATACGACTCTACTTAAATATAAAAAGGAAAAACTAAAAAGACATGTATATTAATTCAATGCATTGTAATATTTACTATACTTTAATTTTATCAAATAAAAATCAAATGCATTTATTCATGAAAAAAAAAATCAAATGCATTTAACATTTCAGTTAAAGAAAAATATTTAATAAAGTAATCAAAAGAATTGTTAAAAAGATTTAAAATCATTCTAATTATGTAACCAAAAAAAAAATCATTCTAATTATACAACTCTACTTAAAAAGAAAAGGAAAAACTAAAAAGACACGTATATTAATTCAATACATTGTAATATCTATTATACTTTATGAGTTGTGTTATCTGAAATCGAAGTATAGGCACCATATGTGACACCATATATATTTATTTATATCTCTTATTTACTTTTTATCATCTTTTATATACATGCATCTAGGGATGGTAATGGGTAGAGTTTGAGTAGTGTACTATAGTACCCATTCCCATACCCGCATTTGAAAAATTTACCCGTACCCGCGTGGGTAGCAACTTTAGTACTCTTACCCGTATCTTCTGGGTACCTAAGTACCCATACCCGCACTTCAACTATGGAAAAGCAATAAATAACAAAAGAAATGTTATAACAATTAAAAAACGATTCAAAAGTCTTTTAAATCTACTCATAAAACATTACAAATCAAAATATTTAAATAAATAAAAACATTCAAAAAGGAATTATAGATGCTATTAGGTTTAGAAAGTTAATAATCTTTAGATTAATTTTGGTTTAAAATTTGTATCATAGTTAAAATTATATATATTAGTAATATAAATAAGTAAATAAATAATTATATATACATATACATATGTGCTGGTATGGGGCGGGATGGGTACCATAGTACCCGTACCCGCACCCATACCCATTCAATTTTACGGGTAATTACACGTATCCGGACCTTTATCCATTGTGCAGATAATTACCTTACCGATTGTGTGCAATTTTTGGAGGTACCCAATGGGTAGGGTATAAATTACCATCCCTACACACATCTCAAGAATACAAAAAATAAAAATAAAAAAAACAAGTGACCCATTTTAGATGTACAAAAATCATTCCTCATACTTTATTTCCCTCTCTCTTACTGGTATTTTTACTAAACGTTAAGGATCCTAGATCATTGTCGATCGATGATGTAGTTATCACAACTGGCACCCAACGCAATTTTACAATTCATCCACTTAACTTGAATTATTGGTAAACTTAATTATTATTTTAAGTTTTTAACCCATCAAATAATTGGAGGATAGGCATAGACAGCTATTACCTTTTAACTTCAAAGTGAATCTCATTCTAGAGAGAAACAAATATTAGTTTATGTGTTTCTTTTCTTTTTAAGTAATTAAATTATTAGAGCAATAATAATGTTCCATGAATTTATATTTTTAAAATATTTAATAAATAGCCAATGAAGGTTGTCTAGTTGGTAAGGATATGACTCATAACCCACAAGGTTGTGAGTTCGAATCCCACTATCGATTTGAGGACTTCGTTGGTGGGTAATCTGTAAGTACTTTTGTAAGAGGCTCTTTGAGTCGTGATGTCTGCCCTGATCCTGATGAGCCCCCGGGTCCTAAACTCGCCTAAACTATTCTTCTATAAAAAAAAAATAATAATATTAGCGCAATAGAAGCATGAATTTGGTGAGTATTGGAGTATATGCCAAAGTTATAAGAAGGTTTAACATTTATCCTTCTCCTTAAAAAGTTTCAGAGAATACTGATATGCTAACATATATATATATATATATATATGCATGCACGGCGTGGCATTCAGTTGGCTAGATAGCTGGAGTAGCACACGTAGTTCTGTTCCGTGACCTCGCAGGTACGCACGACAACGTGTTGGTTGCGCGTATGTTATTCTCTGTTTCCTACCAGTAATAACTACTACCTCTACTTCTCTTCTCTCTAGTTCTCTCCATCTAATATAATCACACCATGTTCAAACACAACCACAACCTTAATCTCTCCAAATTTGATTTGTCTCTCACACACTACACTTGTTCCCTCAAATTAATCATTTTACAATTCCAGCACAAAGCACAGATACTGTATTCCAAGTTTTAATTAGTTTAAGACAAGCCGGCACAAGCACAATTCCGCTTCAAAATGTTCGCCTTTTAACCATAAATATTCACAACTCACGCCATAATTTGCGTGGGATCGTGTATGATTATGTCTGTGTTAGAATTACGAGGTATTGGCTTAATTTGTGTCTTGCTTTTGACCCTTGAAACAATGATTGATTTCTTCAGCCAAGGTAGGATGGACCTCATCCTTAACCTTGATTCACCAAAAGATAAAAATAACGTTGTGTTTTGTGTGTTATTTCCCCCCCCCTTTTTTGAGGTAACAAAAACACCGTATGTGATATTTCCAGATAAAGATCATTTAATTCTTAGCTTGGTCAAAAGAGTGTTTTATATCATTTAATTCTTGTTACAGAAGATCTTATCTTTGGAATTTAATAGCGTTTCTGTGCGTTACTGGATTTTCCTAGAAGAATTTTGCTTTATCTGATCACTTGGTCTTCAACTGGGTAGGTGTATTCCAAGAGAAACGTATAGGAGCTACGAGGAGGAGCAATAAGTGTTGCTGCATATGCAAATCTGGCCAACACTCTAGAGACATCTTCACCAACCATAGCAGCCTTTGGTCTGTTATTTTGTGGTTTCCAGCTTTGCTCAGACAAGGCCCTTTCTCTTGTCCTGAGTCTTCCTATTGATTATGGCTAACTTTTGATCAATGTGATGGCTAAACTATATATCAATTAGAGAGATGTGATTGGCTAGAATTTGCAAAAAGTTTCAAAAGGGGCAAACAAGATTGAATTGAAAGGATTTAGAACAAGTTTCATCTTCTGCGATGGCCCTTTTTAGGTGTTTCTCATTTTCTACTGGAATGAAGCATAAAAGCAAGGTAAAAATCAGTTGGATATTTTGTCTTTACTGTGTTTTGTGAGGTTCCTATTAACCATGCGATTAACTTGTTTTAGTCTCATTTTTCTTGCTTCTTCAGGGGAATGTACCATATTCGAAAAAGGAGGACTTTCAAACTCTACTTGTCAAAATACAAGACTCGAGAATATCATCGAAGACCCGCGATTTGGAGACAACCACTTTTGATGTTGCAGTACCCTATGGTATCCAACAAAATTCAAAGTGCAATGTGAGGGTTATGAGTCTTGTGAAGGCTGAAGTAGAGCAAGCTTATGAAGGGAAAAATGAGAAGGAAGATTCGCTGTCGATCAAGAGGGAATTCTCTGATTTTGATCTCCAAGGCCATGAAGCTGTTGCAGGTGAAGGAGGATTTGATCCAACAGATAAAGAGAAAGATGGAAACCAAGCCAACAATCAATTGGAAGAAAAAAGTGAGAAATACAGTGAAAAGAGTGTTGATATAATCCTAAGTGGACATGTCAGTGATCCTGGGACTGGAAAGGCTGGGTTCTGGGCTTCTCCAAAGCTCAAGAGATCCTGCTCCAACCTGGAAAGAAGGGATTTGCATAGAGAGATAACTCATCACATGCCTGAGCCTCCTTCAAAGTCACAGTCTTTTCAAGATTTGCAAGAATCATCAACAAATCAGTTGGTTAATCTTGAAAGGTCCAGGTCTGTGATAAGTCACTGCAGTGCTGATAGAGTGTTGTTGAAAAAGCATTCCTCAAGTTATGTTCTTCCATCTGGTAGTAAAAAACTGTGGTGGAAGTTGTTCTTATGGAGCCACAGGAATATACATAGAAGGTTCTTTACCAAATCAACACAATTGGTTCCTGCTAGTGCTGATTTAAACATCCAATGTGGGTACTCTTCAGACACCCTTGAACCAAAACAAGACAAGGCATTGAGGCATGTCAAATCATCTGAGACAATTAACAAAAGCAGCATTGGTGAAGATAATGACAATCGACAGTGGAGCAGAATTCACAATGAAAATTCTGGTTTTTGGCACCAAAACCAGTGGCTTGCTTTCTCAACAGAATCATCCTCCCTTGCTAGAGTGGATGCATGGGTGAAAGATCTTGAAATTCTGCAGCCACTTCCCGAGGACGATTTAAATGATGATAATGGCACAAGCATTGTCTTCCCACCTTCTCCAAATGCTGGTAAATCAATGACAAGAAGCACATCTCAATTGGCTCAGCTGGATGCCAATCTTGCAAAGGAGATTTTGAATGCCAATAGTGTGGTCCAGTCTCTGAGTCCAGCTGCATCTATTGCACACATATCAGGCATTGGTATAAAAGCACTCCCTGCTATTTCACACTTATCCAATCTCCGCTCTGTCAATTTGTCACGCAATTTCATAGGTATGACTTTGGAATCAGAATGTAGCACTTGATATAACATCAATTATGAACTAACTAAATTGATTGACTATTTGGCAACCTTATTTATTGATCTGCAGTTCACATCTCGCCTGGGTTTCTACCAAAGGTTCTTCATACACTTAATTTGTCTAGAAACAAGATCAGCACCTTTGAAGGCCTCAGAGAATTGACCCGGTTGCGTGTACTTGACTTAAGTTACAACCGCATCTCAAGAATTGGACAAGGTTAGTTTGCATATTAGTTGATGCTCAAAAGTGTTAGCCTTTATGTAAGTGTTTTATACAATACAATTATTCATGTTGTTATTTATTGGTCAGGGTTGTCAAATTGTACACTTATCAAAGAGCTATATCTTGAGGGGAACAAGATAAGTGTTGTTGAAGGGCTACACAGACTGTTGAAGCTAACAGTTCTGGACTTGAGCTTCAACAAGATCACAACAACAAACGCATTAGGCCAGCTGGTGGCTAACTACAACTCACTTCAGGCACTGAATCTGGTAGGAAACCCCATTCAAAGTAACATCAGCGATGACCAGTTGCGCAAAGCAGTCTGTGGTCTTCTTACAAAGCTGGTGTACCTTAATAAGCAACTCCTCAAGCCTCAGAGGGCACGAGAAGTACTCACTGATAGTGTTGCCAAAGCTGCACTTGGGAATAGCAGTAGGAACTCAAAAAGAAGATTACTGAAGAAAGTTGGCCAAGGAGGATCAAGTTCCATCAGAGGGCATATGAGCAATGCAAATATTGAACACAAAAGCAGGAACAGATCAAGGAGTTGAAATCCAAGTCTCTAGCCAGTTGGATGTAAAAGGAACAAGCCATTAGAAAACTCTTCATTTAAGTCTTATCTATGTTTCATTTGAGTCTTTACTATGTTTTATTTATTCCATAGGCATTGACTATCTCTTGGTTTGTTAAGTATTGGAGTAATGGGGTCTTCATTGGCTCCAATTTTAGTGTGCTATATGATCATTATGGGTTTCATAAACTCTATCAACATTAAGCAAATTCATTTTGCCTTTGCACCACATCCCCATTTGACTCTCCAAAAAGATCTGCTGTAACTTCCACTTATCCATAAAAATAAAGCACCTCGTCAAGCTACCTAATAAATTAAGCTAACTTTTATTAACATATTTTATTTTAAAAAATTAAAATAATTATTTTAAAAGAAGTTTTAATTTCTACTAACTTCTAGCGATGAATTTATAATTTTGATTTAATTTATCAGAAACGATTTCATCTTTGAATTTCACTTTAGGTTATTGTAATGGTTGAGTCCCCTTGTGCAACACAATAATTGCCCAAAACGGTTGTTGCTGTTGTCACACTATCAATTGTCATTCAAAATTTATCTGAATGCCAAGGCATCTGATCAATTCAAAGGAGGCACAACACAGTTCAGCACAGAAGCTATAACGTAAAATGGGATATGCCATAGGAAGATTTAAATGCATGTTCTGTGGATGATTGCAAAATTTAAGAAGGGGTCTTATTTGTTTTCAGACTGGTGCTTAAATCCTAGAGGGTGCTTTTCTATCTGTTTTTAGCTGGCTTCTATCTGTGGACTGTGGTGCATCCTTGTACCTTGTTTGTTTTGGGCCCTCTCTCCCCTCTGGTTTTTTTCCCTATAAGTATTTTTCAGTATCAGCGTGTCTAAGGCTTTCTCTTGATCTGTTGTACTGAACTATACTCTCCTTTTTTATGGTGTTATTGGTTTTTCAAAAGGCCAAGAGGTTTTGCGCAAATTGTTGTTTTGGTGTTTTCACGTGATGAGGTGCATGCTGTTTAGGTTTTTTTTTCCGGCAAATACTTCGGGGATTGTTGTAATCTTCTATGTTTTTTAGTGCTTGTTTGGCCTCTTAGTTTATTTGGCTGTTACTATCCAGGATTGATTTTTACCTTGTATATGCCTTAACACTTAGGTTGTTCTTTTTGCTTTGACCTTAGTGTTACTTTGTGTATGGGCGTGAGTATCCTTGTATTCTATTCAATACAATTTGTTTATATAAATTTTTTTTTTTTACCTGTTCTGTGGTAATACTCGAAAGAAGTTAACATCAAACCCAATGATGAAGAAAGCCATGACATGAGTCTTGACTCCAAGTTTGTTTTGTAGCAATGGATGATCAAATGGACATATCACTTATTAAGTAGGAGCAACCAAAAAAACTGTGAATGAAAGGAGGGGAAAATAAATTTGAGGCGAACAGTTTAGAAACAACACCTTGGATACTTGGCATGAAGACCATAAAAATCAACGCTATTTGATTATCAAAGAGCACAGAGGGTAAGGTAGGCGTGAAAGAAAATGTAGTTAAAAACAATTCCGACCTGCCGGATTCGAACCAGCGACCTAAGGATGGCTACTAGGCATTTAACCCACTACAGTCCTCCGCTCTACCAACTGAGCTAAGGTCGGTTGCTGCTAACATGCCACCAAATATTTATTTATCTAATTAAAAGTAAGCTTTCTGAAACAAAACAAACATTTCGAGTCACGTGTCTATTTTTTTTTATATATACATTTACGAAGCAAAATATATGTGGCCCTTGAAAATAATTTCTTTTATGGTAAAATAAAATACTGAAAGTAAAAGTAATTCCTTAATTTCAACACTCAAAAGGATTAATTATAACCTGTAAAGTTCTTTGTTTAGAGGTTGGCACATTTTTATTAAGTTTTAGAGAAATTATATTTGAACATTAAATTGATGTCCCTTTGCTTTTTTAGTATATTTTTGGGATACGTGTATATAAAGAAAATGAAAAAGTAAGTGAGAGATAGAGATAAATACATACGGTGTCATATAAGGTGTCTGAAATTGGCTGTTCAAATATCATAACTCAAGTTTTATTAAGTTACTAGCTATATACCCGTGCATTCGCACGGGTCGCACTGTGTTGGTTATTTATAATTTTTTTAAAATTAAAATTGAAAATTAATTAGCTTTCTATTTGCCTAAGAAATAATTGAATAAAGTAAACTATATACCAATACACCAATATTGCCAAAATTATAAAGCACATAAACTAAATGCAAATGATATGGAATATGTTTAAGTATGAAACTGAGAATATTCTTAAACTGATGATGTAAAAAAAAATTGCAGAATTGGACTTCAAGACTTATCAACAAAAAGTCAATTTAGTAATTGTTTGACTAATTTATCAATAATTTACATTAACAATTTTAAAGATAGATTGATCCATATAAAAGACCATATGATATCCACTATACTGTAACTGCATTCAATGGATCGATTTTACTGTAATTTTCATTCAAATACTGACATAAACATATGCATTCAACTAATTCTCTTACGTAACATGATAATACAGAGCCGATTATAAAATTGAAGCTACAATGTTAAGGTCATTTTAAATTATCTGCAGCTAGTAGTTAATTTGTAATAAATAGATCCAATAATGGCAAAACTTTTAAATTGTAGTCAATTGAATACCGAATTTAGCAAAGCCAATAATAGTTAAGTTATAGAATTTAGAGTTAAATATGTTTTTGGTCCCTGCAAAATGAGAGAATTTTGATTTTGGTCCCTATAATTTTTTTTCTTTGGTTTAGGTCCCTGTAAAATTTGAAATAACTATTTTTGGTACATACTGTCATATGACATCTATTAAGTACTTATATGTCTAACATAAGGTCATATGATAACACATGTGGTGTCATGTTAGCATATGATTCCCCTAAAATTTTCCTTGAATCCTAAACCGAATTACATTTATCTTTCCTAAAATGGATGCTAGGGACTAAAAACGGTGATATCAAATTTTAGAGGGATTAAAACCAAAGAAAAACAATTTATAGGGATCAAAACCAAAATTTGCTCATTTTATAAGGGACCAAAATTAGTAGTTTCATATTTTAAGAGGGATGAAAACCAAAGAGAAAATTTTAAAGGGACCAAAATCAAAATCCGCTCATTTCCTAGATACTAAAAATATATTTAACCCTAGAATTTAAATTGACAGATTCTTAGTTTGAGATAGTAAAGTCAATAATAGAAAGAAAACAAACTCTTACTACAAATAAAGCATTAAACCATAATTGTGTTGACAATTTTCAAATTACAGAATGCTTCTACTTATTAATTTAATATTCACATAAGTCAGTTCAAAAAAAGCAAACGCAAAGCCATGATAGAAACAAAAATTGGTAAGTAGTTGAAGGTAATAGTCCAATGCATAATCGCATGAGTCACTTTCGTTTTTACACGTTCAAAGCTGACCTATATTGAAGTAGGCTTGCTCCCCGTGAGCACTATAGTTTGAGCAGTACAATTAATTTGATAATAGTTTGAGTTGTCCTAGGATAATTTTGTAATTTAGTAACAAAAAAGTTAATATAGAATTATCAACTCTATAATAATATATTAAATCATTCAAATAGGTGACGTTCGCCCATATTGTGCAAAAAAAATTTATATAAATATCAATTCTAGAATAATTAAATAAATCATTTAATTGAAATAATTATCAATTTAAATAGGCAATAGTAATTTAGGAAAGTATATCTTAGATTATTTAATTAAAATAATAATTTAATAATTTAAACAGTTGTTCAACATCTAGAGAGAAAAACCCTGATGCTAATTCAATAATGACTTCAACTCTTTCTCGCCCTCGTTGAAAAGGAAGCATAATTTTAAAAGATAGACCATAAGTGAACTTGAATAGCCCGCTGATTGAAATGTCCAAGACCAGCAAACATTGCCTAAGAGAACCTGTGAAAGTGAAGATTTTTTTTTTTTAGAGAAGTGAAAGTGAAGAAATTAAGAAAGAAAAAATGGAATAAATATGCATTATGATAAGCATGCAGAAGAAAAGTGAATCTTTCCATGCCATGCAAAAGTGGACTAAATTATTGAAGAGTTTCAAAACAATACTATAAATACATATGTAGATAAAAAGGAGAAAATGCAAAACAAAATTGACTTAGTATGAAGATAATTAGTAATTTCCAATAAGTAACTTTCAAACATTATTAGGATTCAGTAAAATATATTCTAGCATTCATTACTTCGTTTGAATGTAGAAAGCAGAATCCATATACTGAGCACCAGAGAGGGTAGCCAGCACATGGCTTGAAGAACTTTAGTAACTGACCTTCATTTCTCTCAACAAATTTAAAGTGAAAATGTTTTTCACATACTCTACCATTAACACCCCAAACAACGTTGCAGCAAAGAAATGAAATACATGTGAAAGCCTTCTTATTATCCATCATGTGATTGCTATTAAGGCTCATCTAATTTCACTTGACTAAAATACCTCATTCAATTCCTCACCACACCGTTCCCATTCAATCTATTCATCTTTCAATGCATTTGTTTAACAGTCTCACCTATGTACTAAAGAAAACTCAAAACCCCATTTCTGAGAACCATGCACCCCTACTCATCATTTTATCTAGACTCACATACTGATAAGGACATGCCCTTCTTTCTCTAAACATAAAAGTGAGTTTTCCACAATAAGTGAATGAAGATGTTTCCATCCATGAATTTCCAGTTTCTGTTACACCTAGTATTGATGTACATAAAAATGTTTCCATCCCAAGCAAGATGATTCTGATGCAGAATCCAAAATTGAAAAAAGAAAGCAATTAAAACAGAAAGTGTCACCATTTGAAACCATTCAAAAATGGTAGGGAAAAAAATTTAATTTCATTCCAACTATTAACTGAGTTTGGTACAAATAGGCATTTCACAATTAATAAATGTCAAACTCTTTCATAATCCGGAGGCATTCCTCAAAAAATCGTTAACTAATGTTAGAGGCTAAACCTGTTGGGTAAAGGGTTAAAAGCAACAAATGAGTAGGAAGGAAATCATAAGGGTTAGCAAAATGCATCCAAAAAAAGTTCAGCAATACCAAAGACATCCATATGATATGCAAATGGAATAAATATGTAATTTAAATAATCAATTACTGATATTCGCAGAAAGCTTACATCTTGGATAATGGTGAAAATATCCTTTATAGCTCGTAATATTATACCACGAGAATTTTAATTACCTTGCTTATATTATTATCCTAAACAAAATTAAAAACAAAACTGAAGAGATGCCACCTATATGGAAATGTATACCAAGCATGTGAAAGTCTTCTATAGGCAGCCAACAAACTAAATGATATCAATGGAGAGCTGCCAATAGTCTTTCCATCAAAGGATCTAGAGAAGGAAGAATTCTTAAGCTACTTTCTTCAGCTATGAAGAGAAAACATTATAGGAAACATAGGAAACATCATGGCATCGAATATACTCATAAAACGTTCAAAACATCAAGGGGCATGCATCTAGCCCAGTCTGAGGAATTACCAGGGGAATTTTGCAGTAAGTCAGAGGAACTATATTGGTAAATATGAAAGTTCCTGCAAGAATTAATAATATTTGTATATCAGTCACAAAGCAAAAATTTCAAACTGCAAGGTTAAACTTAATGCAATAAAACTTTTAAATTTAGGAACTATTACTATATTGATCTTCAACATCTTGTTTGAATTGTTTTTCTTTTTTTTTCTTTTTTTTTTTTTATTTTTACTTTTTTTCCTGGAAAAGGTAAAAGGAGATTTAGTTCTTAAAAATAAAATCACTCACATCATCATCACCACACTTTGCCCAAACCTCCATCATATGTCTAGCTTCCCTTGCACATAAGGGATGGAAAGGAGTCTGAGAATTGAAATATCTACTACTTACAAAAATGTCAAAAGTAGCTTCAGTAAACCAAACAAATGGAAGTCCCATGAAACCCATGAAACCTTAATCAAATGACAAATAACCAAAAAAATATTAAATAATTCAGTTTTTTACTTTTTTCTTTTCTTTACATCAACAGAGAGAGATAGAGCCATATATGAAAGACAAATAACCAAAAAAAAAAAAATTTAAATAATTCAGTTTGCAAAGTTTTTATACTCTAAAGTTGCATGTATCAACACTCAATTAAGAACACAAACACTTCAACCTTAACCCCAAAGTAAAAGGAAATCTATCCATAGTGGCTCACTCCCATTTCCTATATTTGAAATCACGATACTAAAAAGAAGAAAAGAAGTGCTATCAAAGATCAAAGATGAACTATAATAGCAACTTCTAGTAGAAGCTCAAAACACAGGTAACTCTCTCTATTTGGTTAAATGAAATCAATGGTAGTTTTTGGAATAATGAGTTTGCACATCAATTCTTGCTATAGCATTTGTTAATAAAGAAAAAAAGTAATATTGAAATAATAACATGTTATGCTATCCATACCAGGTTGCATAGGCATTGACTAAAAGGAAGGGGAAAACTTGGAATGAAAGAAGGCTATCAGTAAAAAAAACAAAACACAGTGCCTAGTTACAACAACAGAGTACCATTCAATAAATCTCAACTTGTGATAAGTTTAAAAGCAAAATTTACAAAGTTTTTATTTCCTTGTATTGATTATAAAGAACATAAAAACAGATTTCCTACAACTTCATGTTTACAGCATAAAATCATTGGTCAGATAAATATAAATCTAAGTCAAATAGAGACATAACAAAAACTTTGTTTTACTTCAATTTGCTAAACACTCTAAGAAATTGAAAATTAAAAAAGACTGGATACCTTTATATGGGTTATACTGGCAGCCCAAACATGTGAAGTGAGCACATCGGAATTAAAGATAAATGTTGAATACAAAGACCAAGTAAAAAAATCAGAACATTCACATGTTCAACATGAAAACCAAACTCATGTCTTCAAAAACTTTCAATACATATGTTTAGAACAGTCCAACTTACAATGTTTATGCCCCACAAAAGGCATAAATAATGAAGCGCCTCATTTTAGAATATACCTTTGGGGTTTGATCAAAGCCACACCAAACCCTGAATCATCCACAGCTACATTGGCACTAAAATTATCAAATACTGTTGGTATGTAATCCTGCCACACAATAAGCAACTCAAAAAGAAACAGGGAAAATGAAAACAAAATTAGTGATTAAGATAGTCAAAAAAAAATAGAAGGGTTTCAAATACAGATAATGAAACATCTCATCACATTGGAACAACTATCCCAATGCTAATTGCGTGATACTCATGTTAGATTCCTTTGACTCCACCACCTTCTCCAAGGTCTCATAATCTCAATCCACCATTGTAAAAAATGCTCACTAAGCTTGTCTGTTTTGAAGACAATGACAATTAATTAAAATATGCATACAAAGTACTTTGAGTGGTTCAAAAGATTAAGGACTTATTCCAAAACTAAGGACTTTCATCAAACATGTGGCGTGCTTTGACTTGCTAGAACCCATGTTCTCAAAACCTGTCTCCATTTTTACAACCCAGGTAGTTCTCAAAGTTTGAAACGGAGCAAGAAGATTAAAAACTTCCAACATAAGAAAGAATGTTGCCTATTTCCAGATAACCCAAAAAACAAAAAAAAAAAACAACTTAGCTGAGTTGTCCATTTCCTGAGAAGCATGAATTGAAAATTATGATGAGTTGAACAATACAATACAGTAAATTAACAGAGACATAATAATCTGCGGAGTTGTCCATTTCCACCATAGCAATCCCTCTCCTTCTCATTTATATAATTGAAAAATTGAAAGAAAACAACTCCAAAACCAAAAGAGATGAAGAGAGGTTGGTAGAGAAAAACGTCGTAAACACAAAGAGCACCGTCACCACCGTCCAGATCTCCTGTCGTCGTCGCGCCTCCATCGTCCGGTCGCGAACTCGCTGGAGCACCGCCGTCCAGAACCTGCGCAAAAGAAGAAGTTTTTGCAGGTTTTTTCATTAACAAAAGAAGAGTTTTCTGGGAAGAATATAGAAGAGAAAAAAGAAGAGGGGAGATATAAGGAGAAAGAAGGTTTGAATGAGGAGGTGAAAGGTGTTTTAGGAAACTGACGATGATAGAATAGAGAGAAGATAGATTATAGATTATGTGACAAAAATGTCCTCATTAATGGACACATGTCACAACAGTAAGAGGGGTATTTTAGAGTTTTTCATAGGCAGTAAAATGCATATATTGATATTGATTGATATTCTCAATTTTTAATTTATATTATTATCTAACCAATTTAATCCTTTTTGTCTGTAGAAACTAATTTAATTCTTTAGTAATTGGATTATTATCATCATTAGTACATTTCTCAGTTTATCTTGGTTTTACAGTTTGACTATTGACTGTGACCTGATTTAAATTTTATGCATAAATATAAAACTCGATCGGGCTTAAATTTGTGTTTGGTTTAAATTTCTTTTAACGTCAACGGACATTTGAAACTCCATCGGAAGAAAGCTTCAAATTGAATCTTTGGATAAAAAGGGAATATTTGGATCTCGAGCGGTAAAATAGAGCGTTTGCGTTGAAAACATTGACCGAACAGGTTGCACCACCACGTCATCAAATGAGTGATCAACAATGATATTTTTAAAACAATGCTTATTTTCCGTAAAAAAAAAAGGGGGGGGGGGGGGGGGGGGGGGGGGGGGGGGGGGGGGAAGAATGCTTATTGAGAACGTAACGCCAAAGTAAAAATTATCCTTTATAATGCTATATTGGTAAAGAATTTCTACAACCATAGTAAAATAAGGTGGCTTCTACTACGAGGGTGTTATTAGGTCCCTCATAAGTGAGGTAGAGTTTCTGACCATTGGATTTATTATTATAAAATTGGATGGATGAGATCATTGATGGGCTACCTATGCTTCAGTTTGCCATTTTATTTTTCATTTTGACCCCTCTAATTTTTGAAATTTATTTCTAAATAACCAGTTAAATGAAAATCTGAAATCTCTAATTTTGTTCATCAGAGGAAGGTGTTCATCGATCACCAACCACATGTAAAATAAGTTTGTTATAATTTAATCCTTTTATCTTCAGACCCCCTCTCTCGTTGTCCTTCCCCCCTGATTCTTCACCAACCACCCCTTAATCATTATATTGAAGGTTTGGACTAAAACCCATTTGGACGAATCCTCGGTCTAGATCCGTCGCCATAGCCGCGCGTGCCACCGCTCGTCCCACCTGCTCCTCCGCGCACTGCCCCAACACCGGGCGGCCTCCCATCCACCAGTCGTCTAGCCACCGTGTGAACCAGCGATCCTTCATCAAGAACCATGTTTGGACGAAACCCATTTCATAAATAATTCCCTATTTCAGATCGTCATCTACTTCATTTCTAAAGAGAAAGACTTGAACTTAGTTCTTAGAAATATTCGAAACATAAATCTACATGTCCCTAAATTTTCAGACTCTCATAATCGTTTGACATTATATGTGCAGTTTGACAAGGATACTTTATTAAGATCTTGCTCTCAAGTCATGTAAGGCTCAACCTTGGTTTTTCTGTAAACAACTGACAGCAAGTGATACCGGTACTCATGGAGTTGAATGGTGAAGCTTGGAGTTGAATGGTAGTACCAGTTCTAAATGCAGGGCTATATTGCAAAAAAGGATGTTTACAATTAAAATGATACAGTTGACCTATGTTACCTATATTAAAATGATACAGTTGACCTATATTAGATTTATTCCACTTTATAACTGTAGTTTGCGTAATAAATGTGCATCCTCTCCTCCGAGAGGACCTATACGTTGAATTAGTAATATTATTTCTATAACTGGATTTTGACAAACGGGATGACAATTGGGATATCTAGTTAATGCAGTTCAAATATGTAATTAATTATATTCAGTAATTGATTAATGAGTTTTGACACATTATTATACTCATTAATCATCCACTAAATATAATTAATCATATATTTAAACTGTATTAACTAGATATCGTAATTATTGCCCCAGTTGTCAAAATCTAATTGTATAAATAACATTATTCATGCTAGATGCATCTTCCACAATGCGTTATAGAATTAATTAATTAAATCTAAACTAAAAATGTATCTTGCTAAAAAAAACTCTGGCTTTTTTTTTCGAGGCAAAAAAAAAAAAACTCTCGCTTGTTTAGTTGTTATTATTATTTAATAATTTAATAATAACTCGCTTGTTAAGTTGTTATTATTATTTAATAATAACGTAAGAAGACTGATCCTCTTCGTAATTCTATGAGCTTGTGTAAGCATTTTAAGAGTGACAAGGTTCGTCATATATGCACTCATTCAACTGATGCAAGTACACACACATATATACATCAAAAGAGAGTTTTAAAAAAAACAAACTATACTTTTGTAATGAAACTTATATGTATCTGGACTTTCCCTTACCATTTATTTTCAAAGTTTAATCATTAATATTTCAATAATTTAAAAATTGTTTAACCATATTTTTATTTTTATTTTCATTTTTAATAAACAGTACTGGATGGGGACTGATATTGACTTGCTATACGTACATTCAAGCAGAAGTCCTATAAATATTACACTGGACTGATGAAGAATGTGATTTTGATTTCACACTATAAAAATTGACAAATTATCAAATAAAGTTTGCCAGCTTTTACAAGAGACATAAAAGAACCTATAAATTATAAAATGATGGAAGAAAAATAATTCTATAATATAAGGGGCAATTTATCACTGAGCATTTTATACAACACGGCAAATTGCAATAGCTTATTCTATCATCGTTTTCCCAATCCTAGTATTGTGTTTGTGTAACTCTTATCAGACATATCACATGGAAAAGTAAATTTACCAGTATACCTTCTCATCTTCTCTGCAGCTCCTTTGGTAATTACAAATTACATGGCCCTATGTACACCTTACGGCTACATAGGAGATGTGGTGGTATGTATCATTGACAAGGATACACTGTTTCCTCTATTGTTTTTTCAGCTTCCTTTCTGTCCAAAATTTTCAATCCCCATTTTCTATGGCTGAGATTAATGATCTAAGAAATGAACATCATGGAAATGAATACATATGAATATTATGGTCTATAATTTCTTCAAGCCTTCAATTGATTAGCTTGCCTGTTTCTTATAGAAAGGTTTCTGGCTGATCAGGAGTCTCTGATCATTGTCACTTTCAATTTCTATCACTCTTGCATCCCACTTCAGCTGGGTAATTAGAGCTCTAGCTGATTCTATTAAAGGTACTGTATCACGAATTATAACCCAACCCTGCACATATGACCAATGTCAGCATATCAGAAGTCCGTGAAGGCATGAATATAACTACTCAAACATTTTGAGGCATTCTTTAGTCTTCAGCAAAATTAATCTCCAGAAACTTTACATTCATATTAGATTAATACTAAAATCCAATGATGCTCAACCTGTTTTGTTGCTTCAAGTTACTACTTGTCTCATAACAACATACCCTCAATCATTTTAAATCACTTATCTCAGGAAACCTGGTGAATATTATACAAAAATGGAGGGAAAAGTCAAGAGTGTTGAATTTACATACCTCTGGGCGAAGTAACCTATCAATTTCAATGAACAGATCGAGCGTAGTGCATCTGCGCTGCGGGGAAGTTTCAAGGGATAGAAGCCCGGCTGCATGCACCAAGTCATAGGTTCTAGGATATGTTGGAAAGGCCTCGCACCTAGAAGCCACCAAAAATCATAATGGTAAGAAAACTATAATGCGTGTAGGACCTAGCAACCATTCTTCACAAAACCTTAACAAGATTCTAAGCCAAAGTAATTGGAAAAATAAACGTTAAATACACCATATTTTAAATTTTTGACTGTGTGGTAAACATTCTTACTCTTTCTAGAACAAATGATAAGATGCTTGATTTCATGTAATTCAATAATTTTAGAGTTTCTTAACAAAACAACTATAACCTTTCCATATGGTAAATGGGTTCATGAGGAAATCTCTCATTTATGCTGCAAAACTTTAGTGTACGAGGTTCATTATTTATTAATTTCTTAGAGCTTTATTTACCTTTTTTTTTTTTTTTTATACAAACGAAACTTAAAAATTGAGTGTGTTCACAAAGTGTGAATATTATATACCTCCACTGAAAAATAGTTAGACCTAGATCAAGGAATCAATTTTTAGAAGACCAATATTAACAGATGAAAGAAAGAAATTAGCATATGACTGAGAATTCATATTCAGCCAAGCAAAACAAATTGATGGAAACAGAGAATCATGACATTCTGAAATAAGAACAAGAGAAAGGAGATTAAAATACCAATCATGCAAAACGCCAACGAAACCTCTGTCGTGGATCAAGGGAAGATGGTTGGGACCACTTATTGGGACCACATTCATCACCCACACAGATTTTTTAGCTTGCAACAATGCAGCATTAAAACCACCAAAATGAGCATTCATGTCTAGTACATTTCTGAACATGTTGTAAGGTGGTGGAGGGTCCTCTTCACCAGGCCTCTTAGGATGATCAGAAAATATTAAAGGAGACAGTAGTGACCAGTAATTACGGACTGCTGTTCTCCAGCTGTCAGAGTCCTCAGCAAATTCATCAGACTGCAACCCTGACACAGTTAAACATGGACATACAAGGATAACCAAGTGAGTAAGAGATTTGATTCAGTAAGAAAGCACAATACAATCACTTCCTCAAAGAACTATGTAAGTAAGTGTTGAAGAGCATAACAAATACCATAGACTGCAAGCTCGTTCTTGTTCAAGTTAGCCCGGGAAGGCCATGTTTCCCTTTTTTCAATTGAAATCCAACGGCTGCTCTGCGTTCCTCCTATGCAGTTTTGCAGTTCTCGGTAATATGGAGACTCCACATCATGGCCTTTACCACACAGAGAAGGGCCAGAACCAAGCTTTCTGGAAGTGAAAATAGGTAATGCTAAGAATCAGAGACACATTAATTTTTATGATGCAAACAAACAAGTGTATATACATGGTAAAAATCTATTTACTAGAATCTGTTTCCCGGATATACAAAGTGAAATAATTTTTAATAAGAACATGTAAGGCAGCATTACCTTGAGCTATAGCAACTCTTTTTACTAGTTTTCTTCCATACGACAGTTGCATCTTGCTGTGACAACATTTCCCAGCAAAGATTTTCTGTAAAGTCATGTACGAACTTCCACCTTTTCTGATTCTCTTTGTTACGTCCATTTGTAAGCGGTGAAGTCCAGACAAAGTATCCACCCGGTTTCAAAAGTCTATCAGCTTCAATCAAGAGAATGCCATCTATACCATGTAATATGAATGATAATAAGAACAAAATATGCTAAAATATTAATTAAAATTCTGCATAAATCAAGGTTATGGTTCTGAAGCCAAAAGCCCAAAACTATTTTTTCAGATTGTGAGTTCAAACATAAAAAAAAAAGAAGGAATAAGAATACAGAATAAAGGCAGTTTGAAGGATTAGCTTCAACTCCTTCATTACCAGAAGGAAGATTTTTTAGAAGTTAACTGCAGTTTGTTGGATGCTTCACCAAGTATGGAAAATAAACAATCACGGGCATCTACTTGTTTTGCTTTTAGTATGTTAGCATTAGCAACGAGAATATGGATGCATTGTGTTGTATTGACTCAAGTAAATCTCAAGATATTCTGATAAACGCTGATGAGCAATTTGCTCAATGAATACTTGGCTGCCTACAATGCCATACAGATAATAATTACAATATAGCTTCTTAGAATTTGGGTTTGGACTTAACTCAACCCCAAAAGCTAACTTATAAGGTGAAGGTTGCCCCTTACTTGTAAGCACTCTTCAGGCCATATAACTATCCAATGTGGGACTCCAACATAGCTTGATTTGGGCAGCAAGAGAATTAATACGCTATTTAAAGTTGGAAGGGCTTCAGAAAGTAAAAGATTAATATATGTAAAATTTTGGAATATGGATAATTCCCCCCAAAGTGTTCTATATGATCTTTCTTAATTATGGATTGCAAAAATAGAGTTGCATCAGAAACAGATAAGGAATGCACAACATGACTCATAGGCATTCCAGATAGAATAATTTTAATGTAACATATACATAAGACTAGAAACACGTTTTTCGTCAAAATGGGAAAGGGACAGATATTATGCTAAGTTGAAGGAGCAAGAAACATTATAGAAGCTCAGTTAACTGAGAATATTTTTCCTTGGTTTCAAAACAGTGTTGAATGTCTAAGCTCAAGGGGAGAATTACAATACCATAAGATGTAGCCAGCCTATGTATCTCAGGTGTGTAAAAGATAAAGCATATTTTAAAGAACCTAATAATAATGGATAGTTACAATTAGAAAAAAGTTTCATTTCTTAGATCAAAATGCAATAGGTCTGCGTATTAAGCTTAGTTGAAAGGACCATATGTGACATAGAAGCTCAGTGAACAATCGCTATTTTTCCTTGATTCCGGAGAGTATTTAAAAGTTTGTCCTACAAGATAGCCAGCCCTCATAGGTCAGCATCCAAGGAATATAAAAAAAAACAAACGAATACATTGAAGAACCAAAGAATGTATTATTGTAATTTATCTTATTTGATGACATCTAATTTATTTTTCCAACGACATGTGTAATGTATAATCTAATTTGGAAGGACTTAAATAATCCATAAAAGAAATGCTTTTGTTGAACAAGTACAGAATATGATTGAAGCATGTTGACCCAACAGAAATTATCATATATCAAAATTTATAAGATACCTTTCTGGTCCCAATCAATGCCACACCATGCACAATGTAACATATCAAAGGAGAGGGACGGATATGGCA
Source organism: Echinosophora koreensis (assembly GCA_035048595.1). Classification (NCBI taxonomy): domain Eukaryota; kingdom Viridiplantae; phylum Streptophyta; class Magnoliopsida; order Fabales; family Fabaceae; genus Echinosophora; species Echinosophora koreensis. The sequence continues at coordinate 2,883,978 of JAPCYP010000060.1, read as the reverse complement.
ACTGTTTTGAAGTGAAAGAAGCGATCATAGCAGGAAGACCCCTCTCGAGAGTGAGCTGAACTTGACTTCCAGAAGGCTCATAGTTTGCAATGCACATAGTTAAAAGTTGACTATGAAAGAGGTGTGCTCCAAAGCTACCATAGCCACAACCTATGTCGAGTATTGTTCGAACCTGCAAATTTTAGGATGCCAACATGCTCATTCAAATAAAATTTCAGGCAAGGCCGAACTTTAAGAACTCGGTTCATATTCAATGCCATCATAACCTATCAGAAAATCTAACATGAGTCCCTCCAAAGCACTTCAGAACAAACAATTCTAGACGAAGGTACAAGCTTTAGAACAGTTAAGACATATACAATACAAGGTTACCATTTCAAGCTCATGGTGAATATTTGGAAAATTAACTTATCATTCAAGGAAGATACTATCAAGATAGTTAATGTTTATACATTACCATTATTATTAGAGTGAGCTTAAAGTCAATGGAGATACCCACCACCCTTTACAAAATTCACATGTAAGTAGTAAAATAGATGGCATGAAGTATGCTGAATTCTACAATGAGCATGTACCAAATCAGTGAACAATGAGTAAAATGGATGAGGGACACCGTAAAAAAATCAAGCTACAAACACTAAATGTTCCAATTTCAACAGTGATCAGTATCACTAATGTATTTACCCCAGCTTGTATGAAGTAAGATTCATTTCTAAGTCCAATCATTTCTGCAATTTGATGTGAGTAGTCTTCAATGCTCTCAAACATATGAGAGGCTGAACGAAAGGAAATTTGCTCCTCATCCAGCATCATCATCCTGTAACCACAAATGAAAACTTCAGCATAAAAAATAGAGCTGAAAGTATGATAGAAAGTAGGAGAGACTAATGTCACCCACCTCTTGGTCAAGCTTCCAGAAGAAAGAACCTCCTCTGCAGTGATTTTGACATTGGCGATCCAGATGACATCTCTTCCGGTGGGCCACCGTAGAGGAATTTTGTAATTCACTGGCGGGAGAACCAAACAATTCTGCCTGAGATCACGGCCGCATTGCCGGCCAAACTCAGTGCCATCAGAATAGCCCAGAGCTAGATTCTCAGTTACATTAAAGCAAGGCACAAAGTTTTCAAGCTCCTCCGAACAGGATTCCAATTCTTTCAACCTCGAAGGACCGCGAGTAAACTCGCTAATATCCAACAGGTCTGATACAAGTTTCTCTTGGAGTCTTCTATAACCATGGTAAATGTGACCTCTTGATGAGGCCGAAATCGATAATGTCCACCAAAAGGATCCAGTAACAGCAAGAATAATTATAAACACTAAACTAAACTTCAAAAAAAGCAACATCAACTTAAGCCGACTTCTGGGGGTGCCAACAATGAAGGGATCAGAAGCAAAACCATTTTCAGTGTTGCCATATTTAGAATGAGAATTATCTGCAAAAAACAACCGGAAGGATGCTAGAGGGCTGTGATCTGAAGAAACTCTCCTATTATCGAAATCTTCCTTTTCTGTTTTATCTTTGGATTGGGAGTCCCACATGTCATGGTTGCTGTCTGGGATCCGTACCCCAGATATCCCTCTCTGCAGAGGCCTTGACATTCTCTCACCAACCAAAATTGTTGCACAAAGAAGCTTTAACTATGAATGCTGATACTTTATGAACAAGCCTAGAAACCAATAAAAGTGTGTTATTTCAACATGATTAGGATTTGTGAGGAAGATATCATTGGGAAATTCCGCTTCAACTTGAGCTAATACAAAGATTGCAAACCTCTTATGAATAGAACAAGAAGTTAAAAAACCAATTCAACATTAAAAAAAAAAAAAAAAAAAAAAAAACTTTTGTTTTCTAATGAGAGAATCAAAGACAGGGGAATGAAGACAAGACAGAGCATTAATTAATTCACCGCATCAGATCCATCACGGACCCAGTGTTGAAATTGATATGTACCAAATATCATAAAAGAAACCCAAAGACCAAAAAAAGAAAACTCGAGTGGTAATTGCAAGTGAAAGGTTGAGGTAAAGTATATGGGGTTGGTGGGTAACAATTAACATACAGAACAGTGAAAGAATCAGTTGCAGCTTGCTAGTACCTCAACTACTAATTAAAGCGCAAGCTCATTTACGTGAAAAAGGAACAACTTCATCTTCATTGAGCAAACCAGAAAGAGCAAACGAAAACCCATTTGCTGTGACATCAGATCAAACCAGAAAACGAGAGAGAGAAGCAAAACAAGAAAAAAAGAACGAAAGAGTAATAGTACCTCCTTGTTCTGGGGGCAAGTGGGGAAGAGCAACAGCAGTAAAAAGTGCAAAAGAAGAGAACGGACAGAGAATCCCGATAAATAAGCTTCAAATTTATGGGCTGCTTGCTTATGTTGTTGGTTGCTTTTGCTTGTTGCACAAATTTAAGAAACAGCAGTTGACACTGTCGTTTGGCTTTGGTTATTTGGTTTCTCTGTGGATCAGTGATTCTTCCTCTGACCTCTCTCTTACTCACTTCGTCGAATGATTACCGTGCTCATAGAGAGAGACCGAGACACGGAGAGTGAGAGAGTGTGTCTAGGAGCTCAAGCAAGCACATTTTGTACTGATCCGATCGTGACTCGTGAGTTACAGAATACAGACACAGCTTTCAGTACAGTATATTAAATTTGTTAAGTGGAGAAAAAGAAATTTGATACTAAGATACAGCTCGTGAAAACTGAAACTGCAATTTTTTTATTTTTATTTTTTTTATGTTTAAGTGAAATGAAATTTTATAATCTGTAGTAATAAATAAATATATATATATATATATAATTTTTTTTTTCCTGCAGTTTACTGATTTTAAAAGTTGATTTAAGAGAATATCATAAATAGAAGAGGTAATTGATGTCGGATGGGTAAATAAGGTGTTATTATTATTATTATTATTATTATTAGAACTAATAAATGAACGCGCTTAACTTAACACCACCGGCGGAGTTCCAATCCAACCCTGATTTCCCACTTTATTTTTAGTTTAGCCATCCATTCTAATTATCAGCACACTGAAATGGGTATGGCCATATGGGACGTATATTGATCAAAATGCCATATGACCTTTTCTTACTGAGGTCTTGTTTATGTTATGCCATATTAAAAAGTACAACAGTATATCGAATAAGTGTTACTCAGTTGGTTACGTAGGCTAAATCTGTATGATGACTGATTTCGAATTCTGTAGACTACATTTTTAGAGTGGGACGAAAAACTTTAATCATGACTAAGCATCCAAGCAGAAATTAGTCTCATAGTGGATCCATAGTGATTAACATATATGAGTGTTTGAATTTTTAAAAGAAAATAGTAGAATTATCAAGAATAAATAATAAAAAATAAAAAATACCAAGAATAAATAAAGAATTTAAAATAACAATAATAATAAATAATAACAACAATAGTAAAAACCACAACAATTAAAATAAAAAAATAATAATATCAAGAATAATAATAATAATAATAATAATAATAAAAAATAATAATATTCATAATAATAACATTAAGAATATGAACAATAACAATATCAATAATAATATTAATAAATAATAATAATGGGTAAATATAAAAAAGGATATTGATAACAGTAAAATGGTCAAATATAATTAAAAATAAAAACAATTATACTAAAAATAATTATGATAAATAACATCAAAGTATAATAATATGTTACTAATAATAATAATAATAACAATAACATAATAATAACAGTGTCTTTATTATAAATATAAAAAAAACACGGTCAAATTATTACGTACCACATGTTACTTGAAAGTTGAAAGTGGAGAAGCTAGTCAAGAAAGCTCTTTTAAATACAGAAATGATATTGGGACACCAGAAGTTGACACCATGGTTAATTCAGTGTATTGATTGGTTAATCAACCAATAGTATCAAAAATGAATTAACCAACCAATACACTGAATTAACCATGGTGTCAACTTCTGGTGTTAACTTCTGGTGTCCTAATATCATTTCTGTTTAAATAAGTTGGTTAAAGTATGAGTATGATATTCTAATATCTGATTTGGACACCTTCAGCAATACCTTGGTTAATCACGTGCAAATTTTTGGTTAATTCACTTTATTATATGGTTAATGGGTCATCTGAAGCTTATTTTCCATAACCATGTAAATATTTGGTTGATCACGTGTAAATATCTGGTTAATTCAGTTCTTTATATGATTAATGGATCATCATGAATTAACCAAATAATTGCACGTGATTAACCATATAATAAACTGAATTAACCAAATATTTGCACCGATTAACCAAAGTGTCAAAAGTTGGTGCCAACTTTTGCTGTTAGAATATCATTACTCTTAAAGTATCTCTCTCCCTTTTAATTAAAAGAGAAAATAATGAAAAAATATTGTTAGATAAAATAATTCCATATTGATAATTAGCTTTAAAATAATTCTAAACTAATAATTAATTTTTTTTTGGCAAAATAAAGTAGTAAATAATTTCTAAAAGATAATAGTTTGATAAAAAAAAAAGTCACACAGTTATATTCAATATATATATATATATACACACAGAAATGTTATTTGTACACCCATTTGGGACACCTTGGTTAATCATGTATAAATATTTGGTTAATTCATGATGACCCATTAATCATATAAAAAACTAAATTAATCAGATATTTGTATGTGATTAACCAAATATTTACATGGTTATGAAAAATAAGTCCATTAACCATATAATAAACTGAATTAACCAAATATTTATACGTGATTAACCAAGGTGTCTCAAATGGGTGTCCCATTTGGGTGTGCAAATAACATAACTGATATATATATATATATATATATATATATATATATATATATATATATATATATATATATATATATATATATATATATATAGGCTAAAGTTAGTGTTTTATGTTAGTGTGTTGTTAATGAACATGAATCGAACCTTGCCCTCCCTTCCTATATCTCCCAACCCCACGTCCCTCACTTTTAACCATATCAAATTATCCTTATCTCCCAAGTCTACTTTCAAATTCACATCCACTATTGCATGAGACGTCAATTTCACATTCACTGTTGCATTGCATGATATTGAGGTAACGTCGGCTTCGCTTATATTAAATAATTTTTGCGCACATTTGTGGCAGTTTGGCACATACCCACATTGTTCTGGGTTGGGAACATTACTCAATTTCATTCGGTGCGCTATTTTTAGGTGAAAATTCATTAAGCTGTAGGGAAGGGGAAAAAACTTTGACCTCTCCTCTGAATTTATAGTGAGATGGATTCTTCCGTCCAAAAATCTCAAGTTTGAGATATTTGGCTAAGAACGATGTTAGTCTCTATTCTCACAAGTGTTTTTTTTTTTCTTTCAAATAGGTGTTTTTGATGTAATTAGCTTGACTTTGGAATCAAAACTAAATGTAGTTCTCTCATATATGTCATATTTATAGTTCAAAAATGTAATCATTACTCCCATAAACATTAAAGTAATGATATTTTAACACCTGATTTGGACACCTCCAGCGACACCTTGGTTAATCACGTATAATTTTTTGGTTAATTCACTTCATTATATGGTTAATGAGTTATCTGAAACTTATTTTCCATAACCATGTAAATATTTGGCTAATCACATGCAAATATCTGGTTAATTCAGTTCTTTATATGATTAATGGGTCATTATGAATTAACCAAATATTTATACGTGATTAACCATATAATGAACTAAATTAATCAAATATTTGCACCGATTAACCAATGTGTCAAAAGTTGGTGTCAACTTTTGGTGTTAGAATATCATTACTCAAACATTATCTGATAAGTGCATAACCAAATCGTGGGATTGTGGGCCGTTACTTCGCATTTTACGGGGTAACTAGCTATGAGGGCCAGGTGGTGGTGGTTATGCGTAATGCTCCCGCGTTTATAGGGATGGAGCAATCGTGGGTATCAAGCTCGTCGAGTCGAGCTTATGATACTTGTCTCTTTATACCTCGTGTAAAGAGGCAAGTATCATAAGTAATATCAACATGATTTCTAGAATTATTAAAATTTCAAATTAATCCATGAAATTATAAAATGGTGATCAATTTAGTCCCTCCGTTAAAAATCATATAGACTAAGTTGATATTAAGTTTGCACTGTCATGGATTTAATTGATATTAAGTGAGTAAAATGAGGGACTAAATTGATACTAACTTATCATTGAAGGACGCTTTTGGAATTTTGATAATTTCAAGAATCAAGTTGATACTACTTCATAATTTCAGAGACCAAATTGAGTATTTACTCCTGAGCTATTACTCGGTCCCTATTTACATCGGACCTGCTTCCATATATGGAGTGTACCTAGTGATCGTCATGATATTTTTAATCAAATGTAAGGATACAAGTATTTATATTTTTTGGTAACCGTGTTATAGGTACGAAGTATCTACCACCATTAGTAGTGACTAATCTCCATCGGAGAACCCATTCGACACACAAGGTGGGTTCTCCCCTCCCAACCAACCAGGTTTTCTCCATATACAATAGTCATGATTCGAACCTCTGACCACTTACTTAAGGTGTTCAAATCCCTTATCACTTGAACCAATACAAGTATTAAAGTTGTTTCCAACATGAATATGAATTCATATTTATTTTTTAAAAAATACCAATATACAGAAGATTACTATAATACCCTACCCAATGTAATCCTGCGGTACATACTTGTGATGAGGGCTCGATGGCTCGATGGCTCGAGTATATTTCAATGCAACCCAAATAAATAAGAGTAAAGACCCAAAGTGGTCCCTCAAGTTTTTCAAGTAGGATAGTTTGGTTCCTAAAAAAAAAGACAATTTGGTCCCCCAAATTTCAAAACGAGGGACAATTTGGTCGTTATGGAAGGACCAGATCGTCCCCAGTTATGAAATTTGGGGGACCAAATTGTCCCCCGTTTTGAAATTTGGGGGATCAAATTGTCCTTTTTTTTTTTAAGGACCAAACTGTCCTACTTGAAAAATTTGAGGGATCATTTTGATTCTTCACTCAACAAATAATATATAAGAGAAAGGAAGGAAATCGAATAGGTGAGCACTGGGTACTGAACCTGAGCCACTCCGTAGTCCGTAACCATTCCCATCCCTTACATGCATGATACAAGTACTGACAGCGCGGCAAGTGAGGTAATCAATTTGTTGAGGCCTATGCTCGGAGTCAGAAGCATTCACGATGAAAGTGACTCTCACGCCGAATATGGAATAGGGCTGAGCTAACTTTTTTTATTTTCGATCATTTATGTTTATGTGTTGTGTGGTCTAATTTTTGGTAGGATGAAAATTTAATTTATTTAAAACTTATTTTAATTTATTTTAAATAAATAAGTTTAAGTTTGTAAATTCAATTATATAAATGAATTGAATTTGACCATTAACGACTTGTCATTTAAAACATAACTGATGTTTATATATGTGTGCGTGTGATGTGTGTACAAATAATAACTATTTTTTTATAAGCAAAAAATATATAGATAAAGAATAGAAGAGGTACTCAAACTCATATATAAATACAATGACCAATGGGTATCTAATATAAATAAAAGACTAAATTTTACAAAAGAAACCAATATTGCTATTACATTAACCTAACCCAATTACCCAAACCACTAACCAGGCAAAATAAATAATAAATATTATTTAATTACAAATTATTAATTACTTAATATTTTTAAAATTTTATTTAGAAAATTGTAATTTTATATATTTTTATATACTATTTGCCTATTCCTAATGTTTAAAGAGTTATTATTCTTTAATTTTATTTTTACTTCTATCATAATAATGTAAACTGAGTATTACAAAATATTTCATGAAAAATTTGATATGAAAATGAAAATAATAAGTTATAGAAAAGTTAAACAAGTCAAGTTCAAATTACATATTTTTGTCACTGATATCAATCCAAGTCTAGATTAGTTAAGTCGGTTACTTAGAGCATCCACAATAGTAGAACCACAATATTTTGGTTCTTATCTATTATTTGTGGGTCCAAATATATCACATGTGATATAAGAACCCAACCTCCATTTCACCCCATTGGAAGAACTCATTGAGTTCTTAAATGGGTCTCACAAGTATTATTTACTTACTTTCTCACTCTCTCAATGAAAAAAAATTATTTGGCAAACCTGACTGCCATGTCATTCATCTCCAATGAAAGTTCTTATAATAACCAGTTCTTATGTTTAAGAATAATCATTGAAGTTGGTCTTAGAGTAGTTAATTTACAGTTATTCTGTTAGTTGCTCAAACTGACTTGTACAGATATTTATCTTGTCCCATTGTATGTATAAATAGCTTAGTTTGTAATTCATTTTCTGATCATATTGAATAAATAAGAATCACTCTCTTCTCAAGCATTCTCTATCTCCAATTTCATCTCAGCTTTACACTTTTCACAATTTTTAAACAAGTCAGCTTAAACTTTTAACTTCATTTTGTTTAAGAAAATAAATTAAACGTAAACAGCACTTTTTTCCTTACAAACCATACTTAAACTTCATGAATTTGGGTTCGATTACATCTCTAATTAAATGGAAAGATGATTGAATAAGATTGTGGGTACAATAAAAAATGTATATCTGTGTGTATCGATTAATTTTTATAACATCAATCTAGTTTGCATTAACAAATTTCACTGCCAAATGAATGAGCCCTTTAAATTATTTTCTTCCGTTTTGTTTGTATTTGAGTGAATGGGCATTCATCTATGCAGAGGTAGACTTAAGAGCGTTTGGATGAGATGACACAGGTCTCTTTCAGTTAAATTAGTAGTCTTGAATTCGAATTTTGACTCTGCGAATGCAGCAGCGTTAAAACTCTTGAGGGAGAGTTTTGTCGCCCTTAAGTCCTACCGGTTCGAGAGATTAATCTTCACAGTTGCACGCAGAAGTTATCCCAAAGAACCAAAAAATACATGCATGTAGTGGGTCATAATGCACTAAGCCATCTCTGTTTGTAGTCATCATTTTTTCAAGACACGATATATAGGAAGGAAGTTCGTTAGACGTGAAAAATAAACTACGGCAGGAAAAGATAAGTGATTAATTATCCTAATTCAAAGTCAGAGCCATTTACAATGCTCCTTAAGTCAACTCTAGTCGAGTTGTGAAATATGAATTGTAACTATACGAGTTCAAAATCTCACATTGCATTGCATGGTCCATTCCATCCTCTTTCTTCTCTTTTTCCTTCCATATAAAACCTATTGTGAGCTTCCTACTTCAAAAAATAATTTACAAAATTAAATTGTAAATTACAAACAAAGTTTTTATTGAATGCTTACAAAATAAAATTACGTGTGACACGAGCGAAATTTGATAACATGGAATCGAAAATTAAAAAAATAAAATAAAATTAAAGAACTGTTACTATAACAAAGAACTACAAATTGGTGCCTGGATCTCATGCTGCCAAAAAATGGTACAGCCACCCTCCAACTTAAATCATAACCGTTGGATTAATATAAGAAGAGAGAAAGTGTGTTTTTTCTTGGTCCAAAGATAGAATTGTGCTGGAGAGAGGCTGTACCAACTTTTGGATGGAGCGAATCGAGGTCCCAAATTTTGTAAGTAGTCAATATATGTATGAAGAAGTCGTAATGTCAAACGAAGTTTTCTCGCATAAAGTATGTAATTCATGTGAGAATATAAGAGGCACGTTGCAACTAGCAACGACAAAATGACTAAAGTTTTTTATTTTTTTAAGCAAGTATAATATAGATGTTATGAATGTAGCATCACTATTACGTATGCATTTTTCGGAAAAGGTGGAGGATATGATTCATGAATGAAGATAGAAGAGCTAAAATTAAGGTCAGAGGTAAGAAGTGGATATTGAGGTTGAAAGGTGGGTCCATAATTGTGGCGTGTTTTCTGTGTCGGTGGACCAAAACAGTGACCCGTCGGCAAGGCATAGAGTGGTGGGAGTGTTGCGTGGCACAGGAATCAATATTCTTGGATGGCTCTTACTGGATAGTGGATACCCTTCTTCTTCTGCAACTGTGGCCGTTGTCTGATTGTAGATTTTGTTTGTGAATTGTAAGTGAGTTTCACTTTTGAGGGATGGGTAGGTGAGAGCCGTGGACTAAACGCGGATTTGAAATTGGGGATCGCTAATATAGGTCGACGAGATCCGAACACGCGGATAGCTATTTGAATCCATTTGGGACAGCTTATTTTCTTATATTTCAGCTGTTTTTTATCCATTAAGCTTCTTTCTGAAATAAACATTGTGTTTGGGGAAAAAAACTGAAATGTTAGAGAAGCTGTTTTTCAAGATTTTAAGCTGTTTTATGATAAGCTTTGGTGTTGAGCTGTTTGATTAAATTGTTTTGGCTTAGAAAGTTATGTCCCCGTAATAACCTCACCTCCCACGGGTCTTCCTCACCAAAATGTCTCCATCTGTCCCATGCGAAAAATACCTTCATACAATACAGCAGCAACATCACGTACTATTACGTAACTTATGTACTGCTTTGACATTTAAAACATTTATTTTATTTATAATTATTTTTGAAAAAATTATTAAACTTAACATTCAACATAAAATTCTTTGGTTTATTTAAATGAAATATTTATTATTTATATTTAAACATTCTAAAAATAATATATTTTCATATGTTTTCATATTCATGAGAAAATGTTACAAATTTTATTCAATCTTTTCTATTATAAAAAATTGAAGATAAAATATAAAAAAATAAAAATAAACATTTCAACAAGTTTTAATGTTAAAAAATAATAAATATTATTAATATAAACAAATATCTTTGATTATTTTTGTATCGCCCAAACGAAATAGATTATCTTAAAATCGTTTTTCAGCAAACATACCCAAACAAAAACTGATTTTGATTATAATCGATTGTCACAATAATTGATTATTCAAAAACAGATTATCAGCATAATCTCTTTTTTTTCAGCTTTCTCAAACACACTCTTAATGGGAAAAATCCGTTTTAACTAAAGGTAAAGGCAGGGTGGAGATATTGATATCCATCTCGTCCCAACAACATACTCGTCTGTTGTTCACGTAATTATAATAATATTCTCATATATCCATGTAGGCGATTAGATTTGTATGGTTTGAAATGTTTCATTTTTTATAAACGGGTACTTTTATTTTTGAAAAATTATAGAATATTTGATTGTACTTTTATTATGGTGTTTTGATGCTATTAGTGTTATAAAACATAACGAAGTGCTTCTAAAGCCCTTGTTTCTTTTTAATATGTAGCTGAATGAAAAATAAGTTCTAATTTCTCGTTGATTGTTTTAATTGTGTGAATGTTTTATTTGTTTATTTTTTAAAAGTGCAATTTTTGAATTATAAATTTCAATTAAAATAAAAATAATATTTAAAGTTGGTTACCCATTAACGGGGCGGGGCCGGGTAAGGAACCCGAGCCCTGTTGGGAGCGGATGAGGATTTATTTTTCAATCCTGAGGAGAAGTAAGGTCGGGTTGGGGAAGGTAAAACTAACTCTGCCCCGTCCTGTTGTCAACCCTATGCGGAGGTGTTCGGAGGCCAGGGGCGGAGGGAGGGGGGGACCAAGGGATGCCATGGCCCCCCCTCCCCATGTTGTCATCTTATATATATATATATATATATATATTATATATATATATATATATATATATATATAAAACAATTAAGTCTTATAAAAAATGATTGGCTCAAATTTAATTAAAATAAGTATAATTTCAAACACTTAAATTACATTTTTTTAGAATTCTAAGATAGATACAATTGTTTACATTAAAAAAAGAAATTGATAAAAATAGACCACATATGATAATAGATGATTTTTTACTCTATGAAATGTCGTGTGTACAATTGAAGAAGTGAATGTTTTAGATATAAATCTATTTGAGTAATTTATATTATATTAAGTTATTATGAAATTTGTATCATATAATTTGTTTTTATATATTAGTTAATTTTTTATGAATTAAAGTAGTATATACTGTCAGTCCGCTAACATTTTGACATGTATGCTTTTAATTTAATAATTATGAGAGAGAAATAACAATTACGCTGATTTGTCAAGATATCATTGGATATTTGCGTAAAAAAAAATTACACTGACACTGTATAAAAATTAATTAAACTTATTTTTTATTACTATTTCATGTTATGTAAATTAGATTTTGGCCCCCCTCATCGAAATTTTCTGGCTCCGCCCCTGTCGGAGGCTAGCAATGAGTTATTAGGCTTGACCCTGACTCCTGTTTGGCTTGTGTTTATTTTAATTTTTATTTTATGTGAAAGTTTGGCAAAGTAAATATATGCTTTAACGATTTGTAATAATTTTTTAAAATTTAATTCAAATATATGCTTTTGTTAATTTAACAGTGTGTATTTTGTCAAAAAAACAGTGTGTATGATTTGTGCGATAACGTTTGTATGCGGTTGAACTAATCCACTCATCCATTAACTCATTCGGGTCAAAGACAATATACCTAACCGCACATTGGATACTTGCTTTCCCAATTAGACTAATCTTGAACATTATTTTGAGATCCTTGATATTGATTTCGTTGTGCTTATATTTTATTATATTTCAGTGTGAACTTAAATAGCCCCACCATTATCCATGCATAATCGACGGAACAAAGATAAAACCAGCTTAATATTTATCTCAAGAAACTAATGAGTTATGAGCACACCAATTGTATCCCTTGTTATTGGTGCCTCTGAATCAACGCAGTGCAGTAGTGCAAGACTGCCCTACAATCTGTAAATCGTATCCGCCACACCTCCATTGAGTGTAATAATTCTCGCATCAATCATCATGCGTGGTGTCGAAAGTTAACAAACGATCCTGTTGCGGTCTCCCTGTTTTGCTCACATTACAATATGAGTACTCTCAATTTACCTTTGAGGTTCTGTTTGTAAAACCAAGTTTGATGATTTGGGTTTTATAAACTTAGTTTTAATGAAGAGTGGATTTATAATAATTAATTTATATTTGGATACTTTATTGTTAAAAGTGATTTTGGTAGAATGAATATTGCCTAGATATCATTAATTAAACTGACTTTTACTTATGCAGTTAATTTGTGAATTTACTAATATGAAGTTGAAACTTGAAAGGATGAGAAAGTAATTAATTTTTTAAGAATATTGTGATATCCTTATTAATTGAAAACCAAATTGAGTTTTTGGGAAATGGTCAAATGATTTTATTTTATTTTTTTTTTGTATACTTATTCAACTTCAATTAAGGTTTGGAGCTCAAATAACTGATTGACTTTTAGATATGATAAACAATTAGTTTATTGAGAAAAAAAATCCAAAACTCAGCTTGAACCCTCCCAAACTCAGTTTTAAAGCCCTTAACTAGATGTGAAACATGCACTACGTTTACTCATCAACTTTGTTAAATTACTCTTCCATTTGAATATCCTTTTTTATATATGAAAGAGTGTTATGAGGTTTTCAATATTCGTATTTAAATTGTTTAGCTCGGAGCATCTTTTTTTTTTTTTTGATACCATGGTATTGGCAGGAGTATCCCCCGGCTTAGCCGATGACTAATCTCCTTCGGGACCTTGGCTGCATTAAGGCTATCCCTCCCAACGTCGTTTTTTTATCACACCCAAAGCTCGAACTCAAGACCTTGGGGATGAGGGCTAACCGCAGTACCAGTCGGACCAACGGTGCGTTGGTTAGCTCGGAGCATCTACATGCCCTATCAGGTGTACTTTTTTAAGAGGCACAATGGCAAATTACATGTGTAGGAATTAAAATTGAAGCACGACCATAAGAAAAATGGTGATATAGTGAACTCTTAACACTTGCAAGGTCACGTTGAAAGACTATAAGCAAATTAAGCATGGGGTCTTTTTTTCCTTTTAAGGTCAGGGAAAAGAAGGTTCACTCTAAAATCAAGAGAAATTTTAATGAAGAGAAGACTTACAATAATATTTACCAATAAGTTACTAATGAGTACTCACCATCACCAACAAGACTTGCATATAAAATCTTTGAGAAATGTTGTATACTGCTACTAATTTTGTTACCAAATTTTCTATAACTTGGAAAAAAGAAAAAAATTGTTACAAAATCCGAATAATAAACAAGAATGGTTTTTTTTATTGAGTCATGTCATATGTTAACTTTAAATAAAAAATCTTCAAAAAAAAAAAAAACTTTAAATAAAAAATATTGTAAAAGGATTTTCAGAACAATATATATATCTTAAAAGGTTTTAGTTGATGGATGGGTCCTATCGATTAGTCCAACCACTAAGATCTATTATTGTCATGAAACCCGATTTCTTTCATCCTAGTAAACATCATATGGGAACTTCGATAGTGGTTAATTAATGACAGATGTATGGATAACTATGAATAGTCTAAGTACTTGATTAGTTTTGATCATAATGTTAATAATGACAGGTTAATGTATATGTATGAATCAGTTAATTAAATAATTTTAAATCTTCCTACACAATCCTCGTAATAGTTATTTTATCTATTAAATAAATATTAAATAATTGTATATTTTTAAGACACAAGATATATTAATTCTTGCTTAATATTTTAATTTTAATATTATAAAAATTAGTTGGAAAATTTTGTATAATACCACATCCGGTCCACAATATAAAAACAAATGAGTCCTTTTTTGGTCCAAAATATAAGAAACATGCATCAATTTTCATATATATTAAATGTTAATTTCCAATATTGGTTTTATTAATTGCTGTCATTAATTATAACCCATTAGAATACTCCCTCCGGTCCTTATTATAAGAGGCCAATGACTACTTTTTTTTTGTCCAAAATATAAGAGACATGCATATATTTTGACAAATATTAAATGCTCATTTCCAATTTTACCCTTATTTATAATAGGGTTTATATTTACGAGACAGTGCAACTTTCAATATAAGTAGGTTTGTTTATTAATTATATAAGGGATAATTTTGTAAATTTATATGAATATCAATTACAAATAGTTTATTTCAATGCATTTCCTTGGTATGTGTGTTTTAGGGTTTTGCCTCTTATATATAGGACCAGAGGGAGTATTAATTAAAATTAGAATGAGTGTTTTTGAAAATTGATATGAGTATTAATTACAATTAACTCATTCCAATACATTTCTTTGGTATGTGTGTTTAGGGTTTTCTTTCTTATATGATGGACCAGAGGTAGTATAATTAAGACTCTAATTTAAGACCTAGGGATGTTTAATCACAATCAAACTTCTTAGATCTCGATTAATAATTGCAGCTATCGATAAATAAAAACAAGGGACCATATTGAATTGCTCAAGCAGTTAGAGTTGCGAAAGCCTAGGTGGATCTTGATCCCTAATTCGACTTCAATGTCTGTTATGCATTGATTATTCCGCTGAAATCAATAGACATTATGACAAAAGAATCATTCGGAGAATGGAGCCCATTAGAAAATGGACCTCTCTGCGCTCAGATGTAAGAAGGTCAAAACTCCAATATGAGGTCGGCGTTCCACCCATATTGTTTTTCGTCAATGGTTTGACTTATGTGTGTGTATGTATGGCGTGGTAGTGGGAGTAGATCTACCTTATTCTATTCGTAGATCTACCCTTTTGCAGCTGTGGATCCAAATTATCACATTGACCAACTTCAAAAAATTGCAATTAGCAGGCCTTCACTGAGAAATGATATTTAAAAATTCAACGGAGCTAAAATTTCAAGGAAAGATTATGTAGTGATGTATTTGATTTCCAAAAAAAAAAAAAAAAAACTTTTTTTATTTCTCCATTAGTGTTCAACACAAATTAATAAGACCCTAATTTTTATTAGGCCTGGCAAAAGGATTCATGGACCATTTGTCCATCTAGCCCATCCACATTAAAATCCATCCAACCCATCCAACAATAATATTAAAACTAAATGGACTAGACTGGATTTGATCCATCTTATTAATGGATGGATAGTGATCCATCTCATTTTTTCCCCTAAATCGACTGGACAAAAAAATAAATTACTGGGCCAATTTTTATCCAACACAAAAGTTAATAAATTTTTTTTGATCATTTTCACCCAACACAAAATAGAATCGTATGATTCGTATCAGATTCAGAAGTGTTCTTAGGTTCCTCCTGTTCTCTTTTCTTCAAAATTGCATAGGATTTAACTATAATCTTATTATCCAATCATATTCACATCAAGCACAGTATTTCAAAGTAATGTTATAGTTAGGGCGCAGAAAACACATTTTACTTTACGAAAAGGGGAACGAAATCAAAGCAAAGCGAAAGTGTTATTGTTATCATGTTATATGTAATGCATGTCTAATTAGTCTAAAATCGAAACCCGTTTCTCGATTGTGATGGTGGTCAACACTTTTCAACTCACAGTCCAAGCCTGAACAACAACAAGAAGAAGAGATCGGAACCAAACCAATTGTTTGTTAACGATGACGAGTTCTCGAACCTTCTCTGCAAATCCGAGCGATTACAAGCTTCTAGAAGAAGTCGGTCACGGTGCCAGCGCCACCGTCTACCTCGCAATCTACCTCCCATACAACCAGCAAGTGGCGGTGAAGTGTCTGGATCTAGATCGATGCAACAACAATTTCGACGACTTGAAAAGAAAATAAAAATTACAAGAACGAAAATGAGTGTAAATTACAAGTAATAAAATTTAATTTATTTTAAAAAAAAAAGGTTGAGAGTTTGAAAGCTATTGTTTGGGAATTAAATTAAATTAAAAAAAATTTGTTAAAAAAATAAATTCAATGTATAATATAATTTTAAATGGATGGATCGGATATCCATCCATGTAAAAATAGTTGATGGATGGGTTTGATGGTTTTTTATTAAATGGATCATGGATAGATTGGATTTTTTTAACATAATTTTAATGGATCGAAACGGATCCATGAATTATTTTTATCCGGTCCATTATGATCCGAATCAAAATCCATCCGATCCATCCATTTGCCACCCTTAATTTTTATGTATGCAATGCGTAATTAACCACAAATTAGGCGGTTAGCATCTAAAAGTGAAATTTTTATTTTTTCAATTAAATGTTGTCTTTTCTTGATTACTTAACAAATATCCTTAGAATATTGAATAACAAGACCCTATTAGACAAATGGTATTGATTATGGAATAAAAAAAAAAGTGGTTATATTAAAGATAAGGAGAATGCTAACAAGTGCCCTTAGGGCATTGTTTAAGGAACCAAGAAAGGGAAATTTTTATGGGAAATTGTGTATTTAGCATTTTGAAAAGTGTTACAGTTAGTTTCCCAATACAAACTTTCCTTTTGTGGGTTTATTAACCAATACCCTTAGGGCACTCGTTAGCAAGACCCTAAAAATAATATACTTAATATCGAAAAGAAAAGATTTAATTTATTAATAACAATTTACAATTTATTGATTACCAAGTGCCATGATATTAATGTTGTTACATACTCCCTCCGTTCCTCTTCTATGGTAATTTTAGCTATTTGTTTTTGTTCCAAAACAATGGATCTTTTATAAACCCAATATATATTTGACAACTTTTTTCCATATATACCCTTATCATATAATTAAATTGAAATGCCTTAAAAATACACTAAATCTTCCCTACTTAAATTCAGTCATAAATGTTGCATGTTCCAAAACAAAAGTAGCACATATCAATGCACTTTGCATTTGACCAAGGTATATAAATGCTTTTTTTCAAGGTACATAAATGGCTAGTGGAGTGTGTATTAAATGTGGTTATAATTTTATAAATAATTAATGATACTATAAATAAGGGTATTTTGGTACAAATGTAAACAAATTAATGATTTTTTAATCTGTGTGTAGAAACCTTAAATTACCATAGAAAAGGAACGGAGGGAGTATCTTACTCCATAATCCTTTCTTGCTGAAAATCACACTCTTTGATCTTTGATTTACCAGTCATCACTACATATGTGTATCAATTTGATGTGAGTTTGAGTAAAGAACGTAATTAAATGTTTAAGCCAAATGGATGACATGATTCGGGTATTGGGTGCTACTTTGTAAACTTAAATTTTGTTTTTTTTCGAAACTAAATTTTATAACTTTAATATAATTTGTTTAACATTTACTTCATGAAAAACTCCAATTTAAACTTAAAAATCACTTTTATATTTTTTTTCCCCTTAACACAATAACACGATAATCGAGACAAAATGTACTTTTTAAAACGTGATTTGAATGTGTCCATCGCAAATTCGAACCCACTAACAAAGACATGGCCAACTTGCCCTCAATACTCATTCCATTCCTTCATCCACATGGTGCTGCTTTGTAAGCGTCACTAGACGAGTTGCATGTGTCGTTGTTAAACAAATCAATCATTGCACGAGAAACAACCAAGTCATGTCAGCTTAGTTTGGGTACCCAAGAGCACCAGGAGGTCCAGGACCAAACACTGCATGTGAGGGGCTTCTCAGGATCCCTACATGTAATTGTTTTGATGGTTTAGTGCAAGTTTTAAAGCATTCAAGACCTTTCAAAAGATGAGTGTTGCTCATACATTAGTACTGTATTTATTTATTTCCAATTTATCTATATGATAAAATTAAAATCAATACGCACACAATTTTTTTAATATAATTATCATCAAAACAATAAAAATTATAAAATTATAAAAGATAAATGTAAATATGTATAAATAACATTAGTCTTTCTAAAATATGCAAACACAATTCCTTCTTATTTCTTTAAGTCATTACATGATCAAGTGATTAACTTGGGGCAAAATATGTTTTAGAGCGTTGTACTATTAAATTCTGAAGAACATGACCGACGGAGAGAGAGATAGCTAGTTATTGCTGTGGTCTCCATCTTTGGATTTAATCATATGATCCATATGTTTTTAAATCATGCATCTAGAAACGGGATAAGAATTGGGACTAGCAGACCAACCATAACATGTTTTTAGAAAAAAACTTAGATATCTCACCGCTGTATAAGTGGTGGAATTAAAATATGGGCCTAAAATATGAGGAGAAAAAAAATGAAAAATCATATTTAATGTATTGTTAATATAAAAAATTTATACTATTAATAATTATATATTATTATATAGACCAGTAAAAGTAATACTAATATAAAGCACCCACTATTTGAGACCATTTTGAAAAAGGTGCTTTTGAAGCAGAAATTTTTGTAGACGCACGCTTCTTATTCTAGTTGTGTGGGACGGTTTTAAATTTTTTAAATAAAAAACTGCATTGGTATGTTGAAATAAAACGTGGGGTCACTACATTGGTCTATTGATAAAATGTAAATATGTGAGGTCACTAATGAGACTTATTTAATAAATTTTTTGGAGATTCTGGGTTAGAGAAATTAAGTGATAAAGTTGCAAAAAAATAAAAAATGAGTGATACATAAATGCGAGAACGAAACCTACTTAAAAACCCTAAAAAGTAAAAATATGGGTGATGGGCTGTGAATGCTCAATTACCTATTATCGGCATTACAATTTAGTCTGAATCAGGCCCACTAATAAAAGAAGGAACCAGAGCATTAAGATATCCTACTGCATCTACCTTGTGTCCAATATACCGTCTAAACTTTACATTTGGTCCCAACAAAAAGAATGGTGTCAGCAGGAAGCCTTTTATCATTCAAAATCAGAAAATAAAATAAAAGTGGACAGTAGCCCATTTTTATCACTAAAAATCCAAACAAATAAAGTAATAAATAAGACGAGATAAATGAAAGGAGTGGTGCGGTGCAGCCTTAACACAAAAGGAAGAAGCACCGATGGGTTTTGCTTCTGTGGTCTTTTTTATTTGAAATTATTTTGCGTCGATGTTTCTGTTTTGATGTTAGTGGTTGGTATGAAGAAGAATTTGGTGGTAATGGTGAAAAATGGTTGTAGGTTGTAGGAAGGGGGTAAGATGAGTTTCTGTTATGTACTATGAGAAGACTTCATATTTAAAAACCAGAGAAAACAATATTGGGGTGAGAGAGGCTCGAACTCTCGACCTCAGGATAACTCAGAAGCTATGAGACCTACGCGCTAGCCAACTGCGCCACCACCCCAAGTTGAAAGGTTTGCTGAGTGTTTATTATTAAAACTTTAGTTATGTGAATAATTTTACTCATTCTAGGGATGGGGAGTTCTACCTAGTGGCAAAATTGGAAAATGCATTGGGTCTTTAGCCCAAGAAGGATATGACCCAGAAGCCATGTGCATCAGGCCCTCGTTATCATTGATGGTAGTGGGGAAGGGGCATCACAACAATTGCTCTGGATCCATCTTGTTGCCGCCCTGAAATTTAATCGCATTATGGGCCATCTTCTATTGAAAATTGGGGGGTTGCTACCTACACTACACATATTTGGTATCCACCCCCCACATTTTTAATTTTAATGTGTGAAATGACAATCATAATCCTACAAGTTTCAAAAATTTCCCCTCCTTCCTTTCTCTCTGAGACATGCGCACACCCCACCCATCCTATTCTTCTTTTCTTTTTTCTCTGCGCACACCCCACCCACCCTCTTCTTCTTTTTTCTTCTTTCTTTGCGTCCCTTTTTTGATTTCAACCATAATTAATTACAAGCATGACGAGAATAATAGTATATATGATTGGTGATTGGTGTCACAAATACACGCAGGGGGTTGATATTGTTTTGACATTCTTCGTCGCATACATCGATCGAACAACTCATCTACTAATCCGAGACTCCAAGAAGATTGTAGTCAGGTTTCATAACACCACCATCATGTGAAAACCAGCTTATACATGCTAATTAATTTCTTTATATGTTTACCTCTTAGGTCATATTTATTGATCAGACCAAAAATAAAACTTACTATTTAAACAAGTTCATTCAATCTGGAAAATTCTACTACGTATGTACAATCGGCTAAAATATTTTAAAAGGGGTGGAGGGAGATGAGAGAGAAGAGGGGGGTCGGTGGTGATTTTTACCAAGTAATTAGAATAGACAGGTTTATTAAGGATAATTTAGTAATTAAAAAATATTTAAAAGTTGTGTGGGGGTGGATGTCTATGTGTAAGGGTGTAGGTAGCAGTCCCCCCTTGTAAATGACGGATGCCATTTTATATTTGGGTTATGTTCTTTGTATCAACTACGGGGTAACAGCCTAGAGAAGAAAAAACTAAAACACTGCTTTTCTATCAACCAACTCTATTTGTTTTCCCTGAGAAAAGTATACTTATATAGAACCAAAGGACGGGGCAGCCCCATTTCCCTCGTCCACAAAGCCTATCGAAAGGGATAGGAGAGATAGGAATAGGCCCAAAATCACAAGCATTACATTGCAGAGATAAAAGACCAAGCAACTTAGTTTAATTCTTGAACACCCAAAGCTGGAGACTAGGCCTGCTTAGCTAGAACAGCATTCAGTAGTTTGTCAATTTATTTTTGTATTGCCCGTTTGTCACCTCTAATTATCTATTCTAGTATTGTTACTCATCTTCAATTTATTTTTTTTATTTTTTTTATTATTGGTGTTTCTATTATGCGTCCATGGATATTAGTTTAAGAATATACATAAAAAAAAAAAGTTTTCGTTGAAAAATAATGTATTTATTTTGAGAGTTACTTTTTTCTAATTCTTAAACCAGTGCCCGTCAGAGTCACAATAAAAAAACATTTTATTATTTTCATAAGATACCCTTTATTAAATATATACATAGTTGGCTACATGAAGGGTGGCCAAAAATATGTAATATTTTGGGGATGAAAGATTGCATATGGTGTTTGGAAAAAAGGGGGAGTGCAAAAGTAACCATCGACTACTTTCAAATCTTATTGCAATCAATAGCAACATCTTCTTGCGCAAATTTCCTTGAGGGGAAGCCAAGGAAAGTCACTGCCCTGAACCGCTGGTTAACTCAACCGCCATCAACTGAAGAAGTTAAGAGGGCGACACATTGATATTGATCCTGAAAGTGCTCCAAGAGATAATGATTTCATGGGCATATTTTTCAAACGCTGTTGGGACCTTGTTGGAGATAGCATATTTTCAGCAATCGAGAACTTCTATAGGAAATGCAAAGTTGTTCCGTAAATCAATCATTTTACTATGGATCTCATTCCAAAGACCACAAGCTTGCAAGAAATGGCGCAAGTTTGCCTCATAAGTATTTATAAAAATTCTCAAAAAGCATTGGGTGGAAGCACAGGTGAAAATAAGTTGGATTAGGGTAGCTTTTGTCTATGTAGGCTTATATTTGTTTTGTAATGTGTCGGCCTATATTTGATTTATTATCCTTATAAGTTAGTATTTTCTTAAGCTCGGTCTGAATTGTTTATATAATTGTAAACATCTGACTTCACCTGAAAATCTATTTAAATACAATGTAACATGAATGTTTTTGTATAAGCCAAAAAATTTAATTTTTTAAACTATTATCTAGGTATAATCTTTAAATAAATTATTATATTTTATATAAAATAATTATATTATTCTAATATATAATTAATAAATTTTGTACATATTACTTAAATAAATAGGCGAACTAAATATGCTTTTTCAAAACCCAAGTCTTAGTCTTCATAGTTAAATAGGTTTTTGAAAAGATTAAACTTGACTTATTTGTTAAATAAATAAGTGAGATATGTATGAGCCAAAAATAGGTTAAGTAGCAGGTCTACATATGCCAACTGGCATATCCTGATGGCAAATTCTAACATCCTCCGTGTATGAAATGGAGGACGGGTACATATGCGTTGTTGACCTGTATTCGCAAGTTAGCCGGTAGGAGTAATTTTTTATTGTTTTAATTTAGAAATTGTTTGAAACCGGAAACAGCATTTAATTAGGGTTGGAGCCGGTTAAAATATGAAATAACAATATATTTGGGGAAAGCAGAACAGTGACACCATTTTCGCAAGAAAGTCAGTTACAAACTAAGGTTGAAAGGGCAGATCTTATTAAAAATCTCGGGTTGTTGGAGATTTCCCCCTTATTAAGTGGTTTTCCGGCGACGGCATTATGCGACTGGGAGCATATATCAAACACGGAACGGCGTTGTGGTCGTTGTTGTTCTGATCGCAGATCCGAGAGAAGTATAAACGGGGGCGCGCATGAAGGAAAAATGGAGATTGTGTTGAACGAAAGCTTTAGGTGAGGGGGGACATCTGATTAGTAGTATCCAAATTGTGTTGAAAGGTTTAGGGAGGTTGTGGAGGTACAATGTTTGGCGGAGAAGAAATGGGAGACAACATCGATGACCAGGTATGTTGTTTGAAAAGCTGAAACTATTTATGGGGTTTTGCTAATGTTGTAGGGTAGATTGAATTTCTCCATGTGGTGATGTTTATATTGTATATTTATAATAGGTTGTGAGATTATTTTGCAGTTGTTTTCGATTAATGATTTTGAGTTGTTCATATTGAATAATTTTATTTAAAAAAAGTCTGGTATAGGTAAACTTTGCAATTTGATTTAATGAAGGTTGGGTTTGATTATTTGTGTTTGTATGTTGAATATGTTTGTGAAGGTTAACATGGGGATGTGTAGGCATGTGTGGTTGATATTTGTTAGATGTTATAAGTGCATCATTTATGTATTAATAAAGAGTCATCATGTTTGATGTGTCTATTGCTTACATTAAGGACCTGCCTGTGTATGTATTCCAGGGAGTAGATGATTTTCCAATGGATGGTGAGGACACCCATGTTGAGGGGCAAGACAATGAGAAAGCGGAGGGGTTTGTATATGGTTCTTTTATGGATGTAGAATTCTGTTCGTTAGGCTCGAACGATGTTAAGGCAATGGAATTTGCAAGTGTCAATGCAGCGTATGCCTTTTATAATGAGTTTGGCAAAGTTAATGGCTTTAGTATAAGGAAGAACAAGCGTGGAAAGAAGAAGAATAATGAAGTGTCATGGCAACAATTTGTTTGTTCATGTGAGGGTTATCGTCGTGAAAAGTATATCACCATGGCAAATCGGCAAAGGGAGCATAGAGTGTTAACTAGATTTGGCTGTCAGGCTGAGATGCGCATTTCTAAAAATGCAGGTAGCGGACGTTGGGTTGTTGTGCGGTTTAGTAATGAACACAACCACGAATTGCTTGGAGAGAAATATTATGGGTTGCTTAGATCACATAAGAAGATGTGTGATGCTGATGTTGCTCAAATGGATAGCATGAGGAAAAGTGGTATCAGAATTCCACAGATTTATGGGTCTTTTGCTAACCAATCAGGTGGTTATGGCTCGATAGGTTTTAGGAAAAAAGAGATGTACAATGAGGTTGAAAAGGAAAGGAGACAACAAGAGGGTGACGTGAAAGAGGCGTTATGTTTTCTTCGTGAGTTGAACAGAAAAGATCCGACTCTTTATTGGGGACATAAAGTCGGGGATGATGGGAGGCTGCTGCATTTGTTTTGGTGTGATGGGTGTTGCCAAATTGATTATGCGGTGTTTGGTGATGTACTTGCTTTTGATGCAACATATGGCAGAAATAAGTACAAGTGTCCAGTTGTAGTATTCTCTGGGGTAAACCATCACAAAGAAACTTGTGTCTTTGGTTGTGCCATTGTTTCGGATGAAAAAGAGGAGACATATTTGTGGGTGTTGGAACAATTTCTACATGCAATGAAGGGCCGGCAGCCGAGTTGTGTCATCACTGATGGAGATCTAGCAATGAAGAATGCCATTAGCGTTGTCTTTCCGAATGCTCACCACAGGCTCTGTGGTTGGCATTTGATAAGGAATGTCACAGCCAATGTTGGTGACATTAGATTTACTAAAATGTTTAAGACGTGTATGCTTGGTAATCTTGAAATTGATGAATTTGAAGCTAGGTGGATTGCAGCGGTTGAAGAATGTTGTTTGACTGAAAATGAGTGGGTGCAGCAGTTATATGATAGGAAAATGATGTGGGCCACTGCTCATATAAGAGGTAATTTCTTTGCTGGAATGAGGACGACCTCACGGTGTGAAGCACTGCACGCGCACATGGGTAGGTATGTGCATTATGGATTTAACTTGAGTGAATTTCTTCACCATTACCAGAGATGCTTGGAATATATGCGCAGCAGGGAGGTCGAGTCAGATTTCAAGTCTGGATATGGGGTACCAGTTATGCAGACCGATCTGAGGTGTTTGGAGCGTTTTGGGTCATTGGTTTATACTAGGGAAATATTTAAAGTCTTTAGGAAAAGGATGCTAAAGTCTGTGAGTCTGAATGTAGTTGAATGTATAGAAACACCAACGTCAACTATATTTGTGGTGGTTAAGTATGGCAACCGAAGGTTGAAATGGCATGTTGCATTGGACCCGAATGAAAGGGTAGTTCGGTGTTCATGTCTAGGCATGGAGTCTGATGGAATCCCATGTGGTCATATTATCAGAGTTTTGGTGTTTTTAGATTTTGACAGCCTGCCTAAGTCGCTGGTCTTAGATAGGTGGACAAAAAATGCAAAAGAAGGTTCCCAAGGGGGGGTGGTAAATGGCAGCATAGGTGGTGAGAATGCATTGTGCAATAGTCGATATACTGCATTGATAGACAGCTGTCGTAGGTTGTGTATGTATGCTAGCCGGAATCAAGGAATATATAAGGACATTAGGGAAAAACTGATATTTGAGATTGAACAAATTGAAAGACAGCAGCGTCAACAGGCATCTGTGCATGGCGGTGTAGGGGAAGATGGAGATGAAGGTTATGTGCGGGAACCAGTAGCATATAGAAGGCAGACAACGGCTGGTGCTGCATCTGGGAGCGGTCAACGGGGTAAAAAGAAACCAAAATGCGGGTGTTGCAAGGCTGAGGGTCACACGCGCAAGACCTGCCCATATGCTGCAAAGATCGCCAACATCAGCAAGTCTCAAGGTTGCAGCAGATCTTCTACTCCATTTGATTATAACTACTAACCCAATGTAAGTATTATCTTGCAGTTGCCCACTCTACATTGATATGCTTGACCTGGTTAATGAAATTGTGTGCTGAGAATTGAAGTTTGTTGTTATTTCGACGATGCAGATATCATGTAGTGCTGCTACAATGTGTATGCAACATGGTGTCTGTTTTGGTGTGGGACTCATGGTATCTGTTTGTAATGGTAGCTGAATTTTTGACCAAATGATTGTATGAATGTTTTCGCTCACTTGATTTTTGTGAAAGTCAATGTATCATGTTGTTTCTGCTATGTATTTTAGTTGTAAAATCGATACATGTATGGCTGTAGCTTGGCTTTTATTTTTGTCTATGTTATATTGATTTTGTTGTTCAGTATATGTCCTATAATCGGAGTGAATCAGTGTGTTCCAATGTTGTTTGAAAAACAGTAGTAACACTGGATCATGCATGAACATTAACGACCACCCCATCTTTGAGCTTTAGATAAAGGACTTGTTTCTTTCATTGTTGAAGTCGATTCTGCAGATCTTCATTCTTGAGTAACGAATATGGAATTGTACTTCAATTACAAAGTTGTATGTCACTATGTCAACTGCATGGATGAACAATGTTTTTAGGTTGGTAATAAGTGGTGTAGATTGTAAATAAGGTTGTAGATAATACGATAACTTTGGTGTATTGTTTGTGTAACCTGCAGCTTATTGTTATGTCTGTTGTACCATTTGATATGTATGCTGTCTGAAGAATCCATACATGCATGATGGACACCCCCGTTGATTTGCAGGTTGCTGTCTGAAAACAACGGAATCAACTCCCTTAGGATACATATTAGGTAGCTAGCGATGTTCCCAGACAGAAGTTTTTTTGTATCTTATATACAAGTTAGGGGTGGTTACCGTATGCCCTTTATTTGTAATGAAGATGGTCTTCCTGATTACTATGGACTTTTTTAAATTCGAATGTTGTGTCTTGTATTTTTGTGTCTTGTATTTGGGTACATTACAGATTCAGGTTAGGGCAACTAAAGGTTTCGGTTCTTCCGAAAGGAAAAAAATCATGCAGCGATTCTGTATTTTGCATTTTTGCTGTCTCGGGTTGAAAGTTTGTTATATTATGTGCCGTTGTGGAATATTGTTATTATCCTATAATGCCATTAAGATATATATGTTAAATGATGAGGCGTATTATTGGTATTAGAGGGTTCAGTAAGTTTGAATTTCAATAGAGCAATTGAGTTGGATTTAATTTTATAAAAGGTGGATAACTGAAAATTATGTTACATTTGATTGGGGAATTTTTTTGTAGAGGGAATGTGATTAGTGCAGGCTCCGTTAAGTGTGTTATAACAGCTTAAGGTTGCTGTGGGTAAAAATCGTGCAACCCATTTGGGGTGCCATGTTATTTGGGCTATAATATTACAAAATCTTAATATGGCTGACACCCTATAGCCCATTACATGTTGGTCAATTGAAACACCACCCCTAACACGAATGTATTGCATGGCACTAGAGGCCCAAGGTATCTTGTAGACTCTAATTCACCTAAAGACGATAACTGTTTCCTTTGGTGTATTATTAACGATTAACATATCTATACTAATATATAAAGAGAAAGTTCAAAAGATTTAAAAAAATTTGGTTGCAACATTTTAAATTGCCAAAAATACCCTTTTAAACTTGTACTTGCGTCACAATATGTGGTAAATGTGACATAGGTTACAAAAAAAATGGATAAAATGGAGTTCATACCCTTACAGCTTTTTTTACTCATTATTATTTTTTCTTAAAATTTTTTAAAAAAACAAAAGGGATATCAGTTACCTTTTTTTATGAACCAGAAAAAGTATTTTTAAAAATTCGAATCCGTTTGAGAACCGCTACCCTTAGCTGGCTTATTTCAAATTAGAACTACAACCAACGCAATTTTCTTCCTTCATCCAAAAACTCCTCAACTGTGCTTTTAATATTCACTCTTGTCTCAAATTTCTTTCACACAACCAAAACAAAGAATCAGAAATAGCATCAGATCAGTAAATAAGAGTGTCATTAATTTATTGATTTCAGTCAACCGAATTGTAATACCCTTCAATTTTATCAGCGTAAATTATAGTCGTAAAAATATTATACTTGAAACCCTTAATAATAAGGTCATAAATCAAATTTAAATAACTTTATATTTATAATCTCTCGGAAAATGTAAATAATCTCTTAACTTTATACCAACTTAATAATATTACGGTCTTTCATTGTAAATTTACTAATTATTAGTTATTCATTTTTTTAATTACTTTTTAAAATGTAATATACTATGTTTAGCTTAAACATATTTAATCAGTTGCTATATTATGGGTCGACCATATCAGCCATGGTACTATACAGGCCAACTATATACATAATTAACAACAGTTGTGTAAAGTCCCAGCCCTAAAGGTTTGCTACTGTCTGATAGTTAATACATACAAAAAACACATATTTAGTATGTGCACAAAACATAGCCAAGACCCCAATTAGTAGAGTTCTTAATAACAAAATAACAAATATACTTTTCCTTCAAGACTCATTGGAAGGTGTGGCAATCCAAAAGGCAGTAACCGCACATTGTAGTCAACATGTTACATAGTAGGATGCTTCCATAGTTGTTCTGTGCAGTGTTCAACGATCCTGTGCATCTCGTTGAAAGGGTTGGCGCACAGATGTATTGCTGTCTTCATCCTGACAGTTTCCTCCTTCAACTGAATGCATCGTAAAAAATAACAGAATGTACATTATCATGGCTTGTGGAGAACATTAATAAGAATAACTAAATTGTATTTACCACTCCAATTATGTTTGGATGGAAGCCAGTGCCCATTCCCATCCACTCAATTACCCACGCAGCTGAGGTCAAACTACAATCATCCCACATGTTAATAGGGGAGCAAATATGGCGAAAACTAATTGTTAAAAAATATTTGCAAGGGAACCACTGGGTTACATGAGCTTGAAATATTACCTTGTGCCACAATTTGGAATTCCTCTGGCTTCATGAATGGGCCAGGTTCCAAAGTCGACCTTCATTCCAATATCAAACCATCGCGACTTTAAAATGTTGGACAGCATGTGGCACTAAAAATAGCAATTGCCATGTTATTGCAATTACATCATTTTAAATTGTAAAAGTTCAACCGATTGGATGCACATACCACAGTGGTCATATTACGTTCCCTCTGGTGAACTTTTCCCATTTCCGGATTTGAGTCTAAGCTATAAACTTTGTTGCCTTCTATGTTGATTACCATTAGATACCAATGCACATTATCCTCGAAGAAAGGAACATATATCTATAACAGTAAAAAGCTAACGTCTAAGTTTTGAACATGCATGTAACTAAATACAGAAGCCATAAGATGTAACACATACATATTCCAAGTTAGTTGTTGGTGGCATCCAATTAACAATATACTCAGATATTATGCTACTCATTGATTCTCCACTTAACACATTCTCCTGTTTATTGATAACACACGGGATGGTTAGTTAATTTGTCATTGATATACTCTTAACATAGTGTGTCAAGATACATTGTACATAATATTGTGTGAATTTTTTCAAATGTGGATGTCTTTTACCGCAAATGATGGGGGTAAAAACCATGCAGATGGCCTCCCTTTTTGTCCATGCGTCCAAGTGTGTTTCAATGCAACTAACTCTATCATCTGCACCATATACAAATGAAAGCAATTATTAGTTATTGAATACGATGCACATGACTATGACGAGAACTGTTGTAAAGAAATTAGGTGTGATACTACCCTCTGAGATATTGCATTTCCAGGACACATTGATTGGAATTCAGCCCTTGTCAACATTGTATCCCCACGTCTGAATATGAAGTCCCTGCCAAATGAACCGATAAAAAAAAATCTATCACCAAATGTGTGTGTCAACATGTCTTTTTAAAATGTGCATAATGGAGCCGGATTTACATACCCTGTTTCTAAGTCACACCCAAAAATATAAAGAGATAGATGCATCTCTTTCTTTGTCAAACCCATTTCTTCTTTCGGCCGGAATTCTGATGACACGGGCTGTACACATTAACCGTTAATAATAGTGGCATCTGATTACATGATAATGAAATTTATGTATGACGAGATCCAATGCATGCATAAAATGAATTGCGAGGCCGAACTAATTTATTCGTACCACATAAAGTTTGCACGAGGAGGTGGGCATGCAGGTTTAAGTCAAACTGGTTTCCATCAAATATATATATATATATAAGGTGTTACCTCTGGCAATGTGTGCCCTTTTGCCCGACCGTGCAGTGGCCTTCCAGGTGTTTTGGCTGGTGTTTTTCTGGGAGGCACAATAGCGCTTCCACCACCACCCATCCCCTTGCCCTTCTTTGGAGGGGGTGCTCTTGGTGCAGGAGTTTCAAACAGTCTTTTTGGCAGCTTGTTTGTGTCATATGCATCATCATCCATGACTTCCTCCTAATAAAAATGTTTTATTGTCAACCAAACATGGTTATCGTTTACGAAAAATGACAAAGCTGTATAAAACTATATGACTATAACAAATTACTTTGATTGATGTTATTCTAGGAGCCCCACCGAGGCTGGGAAACCTCAACCTATCCCACCCCTTCGATACATTGGGTGTGGTGTTTTTGCTATCATCAAAATCGCCCTTTAAAACTTCAGACCTACAACTAATATTTTGCATGGCATCGTCATCATCATCAGAAAGCTCCATTATATCGGTGTCATCCAACAAAGAGTTGAACACACTTGACATGACACCTATCTTACGGGTTACACCCGGTGTCTTATAATGGTCGTCACCAACCACCACGGGTCGTTTGCCTTTATCAGCTTCAGTCTTTGGCCTTTCAACCTCATCAGCAACACTGTGTTTACTTTGATTCCCAGGGTTGCCATTCAAGTCATCTACCATTGAGGTCTTGCAAATTATCAACTGAATCATTGTCACAGCAATCCGAATACCTTCTATGGCATCGCTAAGAGACGCTAGGGTTTTCTCCATGTTCTGCATAAAACATTTGGTTGTAAGTGGACGTGGCTGATTTAAGTTTTGGTGCGTACGTAGAACTTAAACACATTATGCGCTTATTGTTATCATTATGTCAACAACTGATACAACAAAGACAACGTGAACAAGCATTATTCACATGCCAAAAGTTTGTGTTATGTATTTTATAAGTTCGTTAACCTCTAAGCGGTGGGATATCTTGTGATATGAGATCGAGTGACCGCTATCAGAATCCACGTCTTCACCGTCTTCGGTGTGATACATCTACAAAACAACATCGCATATATCATATATAAGACCATTCCTTTGCTTATCAATCTATATTACATATTTATATTTACAAAAATACCCATGTAGTTCTATAATATGCTAAGCTGACCTTATGGAGATCGTGCTGGGATGGGTTAATGTTGCCACCAACTACATCCATGTATGCTTCATCTTCATTAATTAACTGATCGGAGTCCATTAATGCAAACGTTGGTCGTGTTATGGTAGTTGGCGTTCTGGGTAGCAGAGTAAATGTTGCGTAACCCTTTGTAGTGGCCGTTTTATATACAAAGTTTTAAGGGAGTGAGCGATTGTAATAAATTTTTAATTTGCTCCCTATCCGTGACACTTGTTTTAAATTTGGTCCTCACCGCTTGGTCCCTATATAAGAGGGATCAAATTACACATTATTATCATATGTAGGGACCAAATTAAAAAGATTGATCACATGTAAGGGGCATGTGAAAACTTTTTTTGTTGCATTGATCCCTATATGTTATAACAATTTGCAATTTGGTCGTGTTATACAGGGACCAATTAGTGGTGAGCAACAAAGAGGCATACCAGTGTCATGTATAGGGACCAAATTAATTTTTTTTTACGTATAGTGACAAAGTTAAAAATCAATGTCACGTATAGGGACCAAAAGATTAGGTTAACCATTTCAGTGTTAAGTTTATGTTTTTTCAATTTTTAGAAGATGTTGCTACACGTGGCACATTAATGAGACATAATGTGTGACTTGACATCTCTCTTGCTGTTGTGGTTACGGGAATTGTAAGTGACCATCGCTGCCAATAACATAAAGCATGATGCAGTTGGGAATTTTTTTTGGTCTACATTACCACTTAACAGTGTGTCAATTGATTATAAATCGTGTTTACTCTCCTTTTAAGTGGGCATGATATAATTTTAATCCAGGGACCGTGTATGTATTTTGCTTTTAAAATTTGGTAATAATATTGGTATCCCGAGATGGTCACTGTTTTCTACCTAATGCAATAAATGGATGTTACATAACCCGCCACCGCCAAAAAATATTCGGGCTCCTTGTCCGTTGAATGAGATACATGATGGAGCCAATGCAATCATGACGCGTGTAACGAATGAGATACATGGTCGCCAATGCAACCATTTTCAAGGGGATATATGCGTATTATGGTTTTTGGATGACTTAATGAGATGTGGCAATTAACACCCTCAAATGGGCCATGTTAGATAAAGTAGTGACTTTTGCTATGGAGACCAAATAGGGAAGGGTCAACTGTGCTGGGTCCTCGGTTTGGTAGGACTCCAACATGAGTGTATGGGTTTCTAGTTCGGCCCAAATAAGGTACATACATAACAGAAGGCATTTGTATAACAGCCGGGGCATCTGTTAAGAGGGATATCCAACAGTTATTTATAATATAATATAATACCCAGACTCTAGCACAAAAAAAGTAACAATGACATTTACACTTGAACGGGACCGAATCCAACCAGATATTGTTTCTGGGTTTCTGGAATTATAAAATGAGCCTTCGGAAGCAAAGATACATTGAAACAAGGGTAAATCCATCGAATTTGCTAGCACGTCTATTCGAACTGTCATACCCTACATCTCAGTTCCCCATAGCGACAGACTACAAGTCCAGGTTCATCATTAGATCCATAGAACAATAACATATACTATTTTGGGTGTCACTATCCGATGGCCTATTTATGGACGGTAAGTAGGGAATTATTATTATTATTTTTTTATCACTATTTCAATTGGTAACCATACTTTGTAACTGATATACCAAAATACAACACTTTACAAAAACACCACTCTTATTTGAACAACCCGGCAGGACAACTCTACGGGACAACTTTTTGTCCTGTAGTGCACTGTAGCGCTACTGTAGCGCTACAGTAGTGCTATTTTTTTTTTTTTAAAACAAATGTTGACCTTTTTTAAAAAAAGGTCTATTTCTAAAAAAACCCATTAACCAGATAATGAACTGAATTCATCAGATATTTGCATTTGATTAACCAGATATTTCCACATACTTAACCAAAAAACCCATTAACCAGATAATGAACCGAATTCACCAGATATTTGTACCCGAGTAATCAGATATTTGCACATACATAACCGCAAAATTTATTTCTCAAAAAAACCAATTAACCAGATAATGAACTGAATTCACCAGATATTTTTACCTGATTAACCAGATATTTAAAAAAAAAGGAGCAAAATATATATATTTTTTAAAAAAGTCATAATTTGGAGAGACAACAAACGCTACAGTAACGTGCTACAGTATCACTAACGTGTGCTACAGTAGCGCGTTACTGTAGAACTCTACAGTTGTCACCGTAGAGTTGTCGGTTGTGGTTGTCCACAAAACATTTCTGTTACAAAAACAAGTGAGAAGTCCTGTTGGGGGGCTAGAGTTCTCAACATCCCTTGTAAAAACAAAATAAGGATAAAACTAGTAGAGATTTCTGTATGGGATGGGTAGACTATTCAACACCAATTAATTTTCCTATTTTTTTTTAAGTTAATATTAATATTTATTTAATTAGTAATAACTTATATCAAGTAAAAACACAATTATTTAAATAAAGGATTATATTAAATTAATTAATAATAACTGCCTAATTATCACCAATATTAATAATAGTTAAATAAGAAATAAAAAAATCAATAGTTCGCAGGACGGCCCTTTACATTTATACGCATGTTTGGATTGTGGAATACCTCAAGTCCCGTGTATGGTGGCCAATAAGCCTCGTTGGGCACCGGGGTGCACTCTTCCTGGTAAACTTTGAAGATAGTTTCGATTTTGTACACGACAGGCACATACGACGAATATCTGTGATGAACACTAGAACAAGCGGTGATGACATATGACCATGGGAGGTACAGCGCCTGAAACTTCCCTCAATCACACTACTCCTTGGTGAGGTCTACCATGAATTTATCAGTAGACTATTTTAAGTTATTAATTTAAATAAAAAAATTATGTAAATTACTACTGCTAATAATTAGGCTAATATCAGTTCAAAAATTATTTTACATAAATAATTGTTGATGTTAAGACGAGTGATTCAGTAATGATACATGAGCGTTGTTTAGCACATTGCCCTCAAGGGCATACTTCACAGAAGTGATAATCGAAAAAAATTCTACATTATGCTTTCCGTCAGCATAAAAGAGCTTATTTATAGTTGAACCAGACAATCCTAGTTTACAACAGCGCATGTCATTCCTCGAACGGTTACTGTTGACTGCTTCATTACAATTGGACGCATGTTCAGTTCAATTGATATTGACCGTGAGGACAATTAAATGTTGTTAATGCTTGAAATGATTCGGATAAGATAATTTTATATAATCCTTGACGACAATCTGATTGGTTAGACTAAACACAGGCAGAGAAACGACTTGTTGGAATTTATATTCTTGCTCTTTGTTGATTTTGCTCAATTTATCGACTTTTTAATCTTATATATTATATCTATTGACAAAAAACTTGAATATGATCGTAAGAAATTATTTCCTATACTCGTATCTAAGTTATAAGTTTGTATATGATTGATACATTGGATGTACTATAAGTTATTTTTCTTCAATTACTATGGTAATTCGTTTTGGTCCGCAACAAACTTGATGTAATTCATCTACTTGATAATTGGACATTTTGTATAATCACAAATAAAACCATCTATTTGACACATGTCGCATGTTTACGTTTTGTTTAAATGCGTACTTGCTGTATTATTCATTTTCATCGTTTTCTTTTATTACTATATCTATCGGATATATATTTTTTATTTGGTCATGTCCTCCTGCAAGTAGTGTTAATTGTTCTCTTACTTGTTGAGTTCCTGTTGGCTCAGTCGATTTCTTTAGATTTTCCGTATAATCATCTTTTATCTTCTATACATTAAGTTACTGGTTGAGATAACTTTGTTTGTTGTAGCTTTGTTTCTTCTTTTACATTTATTTTTGCTAATTCTTTTGATTTTAATTTTTGTTGTAGTTCCTTTTTTTGTTATTATTTATTTATATCAAATATGTTCCAAAAGCTTTTCGAATTGGTCAATAACCTTTCTTTATTGAAATTCTTATACTATTTATTGTTATTTCTTTACACAAATCCTTTATTTTAATAAATTACGGAATTTACTATACCAGAACCCTTAGGCTTAGGGCGGGTACCACATAATTGCCTTAAAAAAAACGGGTTTTTTTTCACTGTGCCCCTTTTATAAAAAATATGCACCACAATACCCCCTTTGGAGAATTATTATCCCAAATACCCCAGTTTTGATTTTAGGTGAGAAGTCTCACTTGCTAAACATGACTTCTCACCCTTCTTAAATTTG
This sequence comes from Echinosophora koreensis, assembly GCA_035048595.1. Classification (NCBI taxonomy): domain Eukaryota; kingdom Viridiplantae; phylum Streptophyta; class Magnoliopsida; order Fabales; family Fabaceae; genus Echinosophora; species Echinosophora koreensis. The sequence goes on along the minus strand of JAPCYP010000060.1, from coordinate 2,848,438 downwards.
TCATTTTTTTTTTGCCTATTGAGAAGTCTCACTTACTAAACATGACTTCTCTTCTTATTTTTTTTTTCCCGTTTTAAATTTTTTAATTAAGAAACTTGTTAATTAATTGATAAATTTGATTAATTAGGTTAGTTAAGTTAATTATAGTGTTGATTAGGATATTTAGAAGTGAAATTTTTACAAATAAAGATTAATTTTATGAATAAAAAACAATAATTAAATATATTATACATCAATTAATTAGCTGATTTTAATTTTTTAATATAGTTACGTAGTGTGTTAATTATTCGGTTTACAAATAAAATATGTGATTAGAACACAAATTTGATAAGTAAACACATTAAACATTAATATTGAGAAGCAATAGCCTAAATTAAAAGCAATAATGACGACCATACAAGCAATAGCCTAGAAAATTTCATGTAACTTTTTTTTATGTATGGTCGCCCCTGTTACGTTTGTAATTCAACTTTTAAATCAATAAATTTACTTTGATAATCCCCTAATTAAATCTAAATTAACACCGTAGCCTAATTAATTAACTAGATATAACTAAATAATTAAAAAAAAATGAAACCAGCTAATTTACCTATGTTTAATTGATATATAATATATTTAATTACTGTTTTTTATTCATAAAATTAATCTTTATTTGTAAAAATTTCACTTCTAAATATCCTAATCAACACTATAATTAACTTAACTAACCTAATTAATCAAATTTATCAATTAATTAACAAGTTTCTTAATTAAAAAATTTAAAACGGAAAAAAAAAAAACAAGAAGAGAAGTCATGTTTAGTAAGTGAGACTTCTCAATTGGCAAAAAAAAAAATGACAAATTTAAGAAGGGTGAGAAGTCATGTTTAGCAAGTGAGACTTCTCACCTAAAATCAAAACTGGGGTATTTGGGATAATAATTCTCAAAAGGGGGTATTGTGGTGCATATTTTTTATAAAAGGGGCACAGTGAAAAAAAAACCAAAAAAAACCTAGCCTGTCATTGACACTTAAATGCAAACTTCTTGTTCGCGTTACCTGTTTATTTATGGTTTCTTAACCACTAGTAACAAAATTATCTTACCATGCAGTCTGTGTTCAAAGATTAGTAATATACAATAAGCCCATAAGGGCATGGCCAGTTATATTTCCAGACGTCATTCGTGGCAGTCAAGACCACGTCATATGTGGGCAGAGGCGTTGCTTCATGTCTGGTTAAGAAGACCATCATCCCTATTAATGATGATCTACCAAGTAGAGACTGCATACCAACAATATTTACTACAATTAAAACGTTACCATGCCTATGTTTGGATTTTTATAAAAGCTCACTTCGTGAGTGATGATATACCAGGGTTAACACACGACACTCATAAACCATGTCCGAGCGAAAAAATGGAAAGGTGTGGGTCGTGTTTGAGGGACGTAGGCCAGGGGTTTATTTTGCTTGGCCTGACTGCCAAGTCCAAGTGGATGGATTCAAAGGTAACATGCACAAGTCCTATGAGTCATATGAGCAAGGTGAAGCTGAGTTTATCAAACATTGTTTGAAAAAAGGGCGTGGAGAAGATTTCATCAGAAGCCACTTGCGTCGGTCTGATGCGGAAGGATCCACCAGCCAACCAAGTGGAGGCCAACCCTCAGCCCGAAGGAGTAAGTTACTTACTTTGTCCAATACTAAAACATACGTTAGTCTTCGATATTCAATATTAACGCACATTTGATTTCTTATCTGTAAGGCCGGACCATTTCTTTGTTTGCTGAGGACACAGCTTCGGATGAATTCGTATTGCAAATGAGCATGCAAAAACATCTTGAAGCCGTTTGTGAAGTTCTTCGAATCCAACCCCCTAATTACAGGTTGCATGAAATGAAGGAGATAAATGGGTGCAAATACAGGAGATATTATGCATCATTGCCGACAGATGCAATAGGTAGGCCAGCTGTCTCTTTAGGTAGATTCGGAAAAGATGAATATGATGCTAAAGAGGACGTTGCTGCCTTGTTACTCCGTCGCTTAATGGCTTCAACTGGGAAAAGCATTCGCGATCTCAACTACTACAATGTCGTTGTTTTAGAGGAACAGTTGCAAAAAACCATGGATGCAAATGTAGAACTGGAAATGGAAATCGCCATGTTGAACGAAGAACTCAGGATGAAGATGCTGGGTTGATAAGTTACGACACAGTAATACCACACCCACTATGGTGACAACCTGTATATTTTCCGCCCAGTATCATGTATGCCTGTAGGTGTTTTTTATGGTATTTGTGTTTTTTAGTCTCAAAACCAACTCAATGGCTAGTAAGTTGTTGCTTGTAGGCGTTTCATGAAGCAACACTGGGTATCGCCCACGTATGTTGTGTAATTATGTTTGTAAGTGAAACAATGTTGTTCGTGTGAAATAGTTGTACCTGCCAAGGGTTATGTTCAGTCGTAAATTCATAGCCAAGATTTTGCATATACGCTGACCACAGTGTATGTGTTCAATTTAAAATGACGGCCGCCAAATATTGAAGAAACCCTCAAACCACACGGCTTAGGTAAAGTCAGGAATTTCCATTTTGCTGTCTCGTAGTTTAAATTATACCTTTCAAATATAAATTACGTAATTTATAAAAGATGCTTAAAGAAGGAACACATCAAAAAGAGCGTTAAAAAAATGGAATTTGTTTATATGTAATTACGGAAGAGACATATATTAATGACATAATTTTTTTAAAATGCCTGACTCTGTAATTAACATTGTTTGACTCTAATATTTTTTGTCAGCAAAATAAAATTGTATAACTTATACATCCCACATGTTGATTGATTTTTTATGTACTAGTTTTTTTCTTTAAAATAACAACAACATAACAATTTAAAATTTATGGATATAAACATTCATAGGGAACTGCTACAGTACCCATGGAAAAAAAAAGGGTTTTTTTACAGTTTCTTGATGGGAAAAAAAATTGGGTTTTTGGAACATTGTGGGATTTGTTTTTTGTAAAAAAAAACAACTTATCCTTATTTATTAAAATTAAAATAATATTAATAATAATCTGTAATAGAAAAAATATGTATTTAGTTAATGACTCAGTTGAAATACATGAAAGTTTTATGTTTAAATAAAAAAAATGTTTGTTCTAAATACATTATATGGAGGATCATTCATCTATTGGTTCAAAAATAAATGTTCCAAAACCCATTGAATTAACGTGGATACGATAGATCTTGCCATATTCTTAATAAAAGTTAAAAAATAAGGCGTGTGCATTATTTGAACTTCATCGTAATTGGCCATTGTCGGCCACGATGTGGAATCCAATACCCTGTTCACCTTAGTGCACTACAATTATGAAATCATGTGTGCCACAATTTTGTTGGAATCTTACTATCCAACTCGTGAACATGTGATAATGCTACCCAGTTTGTGTACCATATTGTATTTAGTTGGGTGAACTAGTCTACATATGAGGTAAGTAGCCATGTGCAACCCATGTGCTATGAGTCATCCCAACTTGTATATAACCACAATTAATTGCCAGTTCTTCACAGCATGCACAATTTGGAGACCAACTTGATTCCATGAATGGCTGCCATTGCTGCTTAAGGGTTGTAGTGCCTACGAGGGCAACCTTATTTTCACGTCGACCTCCTTCGCAAATAATCAACAAAAACTGGTGCTGAACGTTATATGCATTCAACATACCTTTATTATTATATCTGCAATCATCTTTGGGTAAGTGGCAAGCTATCATTTGATGTTCAACCATATATAATTAAATCTCCAGCCTATCAGGGGTGTTAGATATGCCATGGTTATCTGTGATGTCTGTGTAGAGGAAATGGTGGACTATGTCCTGGTAATGGAGGAGATTTGGTTGTGCAGCATATGTCGCCAAACTTAACCATTTCTCCTCCATTACTCAGGTCATGGTCAAATTTATTACCTTGGCTGACCTTGGGGACAAACATGACATATCTGAAACGCTCGCTAGCCAGGATCGTTGAGTATATATGGTTGTGCATTAAACAATGGTTTGCCACAATATTAACCATGGTAGCCGATCTATAACACAGATATATTGAATGCATATAACCTCTGCTAACTATTCATATAACACTTGCATCAGTAGTATATATGTCACCGTTCTAACCTACTGTTACGTAAGGTCCAGTTTATAATAATTTCTGGAATGAGAAAAGATATCGAATACAATTGCATGGGTGTTCTTGTTGCTTATGCTCTTTGGTTTAGGTTGATGGCTCCTGCAGGGTCCTTTGTATCTTGTTTCTTTTCTTGCCTTCGGTCTTGTAATCCTAATGCCATCCACTCTATACGGGTTGGATTTTAATTACATTAGTTGGTTTTTTTATGGCATTTCTACATGCGTTACACCATCCTAGTGGTCTTTATTGATACAAAGTTGGTTTATGAAAACACAAACAAATCCGTGTATGTTTTCACACGTAGATGTGAAACGTGTAAAAGTTAATAATTTTTTATTTTTCCTTTGTATATTACTGATTTACTGATTTACGCTATAACCATGCCACAATACCTGGGAAGAAAGGACGTTTAAAACATTAAATTAAAAATAGTTAGGCTAATGAACTAAATTATTCTTTATCTATAACAATAATTAAATCAGCCATATAATGTTATTATAACATTGCTTTAAATTAAATTTGCCTAACTAGTATTATTTTTGACATTTATATTATTGTCAGTTTGATTATTGTCATTTTTATTACTTGCATACGAATTTTTAGTTACATTTATAATTTCGAATGTTACCTTGTTTCAATATATTTTGACTTACTAACGTTTAGTTGTATCATTTTTCAACTTCTAATAATTTAAAATACAATTTCATACTTGAATTAGCAGCGTCAACAAAGATAATAATAAACTAAACTATATAATTATATTTTCTTCTTATCTTGGCTTGGTCTATGAAGTACTACCCAAAATTGTAACCATCAATTGCACCTGTCATGTGGCAAATTGTGGCCCAAGCACATTATCACATGGGTGGTCAAATTTACACATCTTCACCATGTATTAAATTCAAATGTCCAGGTGTCAAAATGATTGGTTCAACACTTGCCACCTTAATGGTGCAGTGGGTTGTATAACCTTTGGGCGTTGCACCATAGGATCAACCAGTTATCATTACAAAATGAAAATTTTAAACTTTTGAACTCCTAGGTAATAATTAATTAACCTACACGTGTACATGCATGTTTATAACGTAACCCTGCTGCGATGGTTGGTCACAATTATTCAATGGTAATAATGGCTACTTACTTTGCCACTGCGTTGGTCAGCAACACATACGGGTTGGATTTAAGTATCACGCTCAACTATATAATGACATTTGAGAACATCCCAAGTATGAGCCATTCCAGTTACAGTCAACGGAGTTCATCGTCTTCATCATTCATCATTCATGATGGAGCCAAAGGAAAAAATATATATACTATGCGGTACTATCTGGGAGAATACAGGGCATATATACAAGCTGGATTGACTGCAATGCACAACTGGACGCCTGGAACGGATCATCTTATAAATCGTTTGCCACGCTACAAGAGGCCGACGCAGCCATAAACGAGTACAACATGGGCATCGTAGCCACGGGTTGAAATATTAGATATTCGTGCTTATTGTATTTATTATGCAAGTTTATGTTTGATGTTTGAAAAAATTTAACTTGCCCGATCACATGTTGCCCTACTTTGTTTAATTTCACAGGACCAAATGTACCTGTATTTTCGCACTCGTGCTTCGCAGATCCGTATGACCCCGATGGTGGGCTCGTTATCTTCAGTATGCAAAAGATCCTTGAGGATGCTGTTCTTATGTCACTGCATTTTTATCCCCAATATACCCGTCATAATGAAATTGTCCACAATGGCCAACAATACTGTCGGTTTTATGTGTCTGTCAACACTAGGATTCTTGGTCGGCCTAGGGTTAGCATGCGACTATATGCCAGACATGACTACCTAGCACGCGAAGATGCAGCCGTTCTAACTTCGAGGCTGCTAATTTCTGCGACTGGTAACACCATTTATGATTTTAATTATAGCAACATCAAGTTGTTTCAACAACAATTAACAAATATGGAACTGGAAAACTTACATTTATCATTTGAGAATCAAATGCTAAAGAAAGAAATTGTAAGTCTCACTTGTATGCTTAAAAAATAGAGACAAGAACATCGAATGCGTTGTAATACTAGTTGTAAAGGCTACTTCACTGACTTTCTTTCATAAGATGTTATTATTTGTAATATATGCTGTTAGCATATGCAACTAATATAGAACTTTATGTTCATACAACATAGCTTCGCCTATGGAATCCAATATGTGCAGTACATATTGGATTCCATAACCGGCCTATTTACCTGCATAGTTGTTGGATGGGGTACTTTCGAATCTATGGATGTACAATTTGAGACCTCTTCCTAAACGCAACTGTTTGCACCGTAAGAATGGTACAATGTATACTGTTGTAAACAATTCTTTAACATTCTTTTCTGACGGTCTTGTTACTTTGACCAATTATATTCATTAATGCATGTTTTATCTAATTCATATTACTTATTCTACCACGTAAATTTTATATAAAACGCATATATATCAACAACACCAAAAATTAGAACACATCAGCAACTATCATACACTAAGTATTCATCTAAAAAAGATAACCCACAATTTTCCGTCTCACTTTAAATGCAATCATTTATTCTTAAGTTAATGTATTTATTAAATCATTGTTTATTATTTATTTACTTTTATATTTAATGAAATGTCAGTATTTAATTTTTTTTAAAGCAACGTTTTTAGTTATAAGTTCCTTACACATTTTACATTTTATTATTAGTTTTATTATTGTTTTATAAAATAACTTTTTTTTACAAAGACCTACCACTTTGTCGCACAATTTTGTTACGCAAGTTCGCTTTAATGACAGTCAATTCGTCAATGTTCCTTGCTGCGTCTCAGTTTTTTAAATTTCCTATTTTTATTTTTATTTTTATTTTTAAATCTTCCATCTAATTTATTGTTACATAATTATATAATTATTTACAACTTTAATCTTAATCAATTTTAAATTCACTATACTGTACATATGCACCTTTATTTACCATATTTGTTTTAATCATGGCCGCCACCTCATCCACGCTTGATGATGCGACCTGATTTGATTAATAATTTTTTTATTTTTTTTTAGAGAACACTCTTTCATGAAAACAGCAAAGGTAAGAAAGCGCTACTGCTATGGATTATGGAAGAGTCTGATAGTATACTCAAATCACTTGAAATGTTTACATTGACACCGTGTATGCCAGCGAGAACCAGAAATAAAGAACCTCTCGCTTGCTTAAGCGACAACACAGATTATATGCACTTGTATTAAAAGATTGCTTGTCCCTATCCCATGCCGCCGCCAACAAAAAAAATATATAATGTATCTAATTCCTCCTACATTGCGCAAAAAGCAATTAAACCAATCAAGCAAAGGAGAATGACAATCCGGACAGTTATTTGAACAGGCCGACTGTATTGCATTTGGTATTGAGATCTTTGGAGTTGTCTTTGGATAGCCCCATACCACCCATAGAGTTGCTTATCGTAACATTCATCGCGACTATCAAGGTAACTCTTACTTTTTCCGTAGTGTGCGATGATGCCCCTATCAAATTGAGTAGAAGGTAGTAATGCATTATCAGTTTCTTGATGATGATTCTCTGCTTGCAGCTTTCTGTAACCATTCTTAGGCCACTTAAACTTAGAGATGGAATCCATAGAACTAAGATATCCAGCAAGACTGGCTACCTTATGCATAGGACCAGAAGAACCATTTGCGGAATGTTGCACATCACCAGAAACAGCAATTTTCCATGAACCAATATCAGCATCAGCACTAGCTGTCCTACGATGCCCTTGTGATTTCACCTCCATTGCTTCAGAGGAATCCCATCCAGACGAAACACCTACAGTGTCTGAGCGATTGCTGAATGTATCTTTATCACTTGGTTGTAGATTCTCACTTGGTCCTCTGTTGTTACATTTAATGGGACTATTACCTCCAGCAGCAGGCATTCCAGAAAGAAATGATGCAAGCTCATTTTCGTTCTCCTTCATCGAGACGCAACCAGGGCAGCGACGCCTTACCACCCGGATGACGCCTTACCACCCGGATGAACGGATTCGTTTAAAGAATGCTGGATTTTTGTAATCTTGTCCTCAATGGCAGAAATAAAATCTCGGTGCCTATTTATTGCATCCTCACTTGAGCTTTTGCTATAACTTGAACTGACTGCCCGTTGGAATTCGTCTAGCTACCATTTAGCAGTGCCAAGGGCAGTATGTACATCTCGGCGGAGTTCATCACAGTTCCATGGGCTTGACGCATCTTTCTTTTCACGAATCCATGCCCTATATGCAGATTCCATCCTGTCTGCAGATTCCTGAACTTCTTCGGCGGCGTTAAAGAAAGGATCTTTTTCCCACCGGTCAAAAGAAAGCTTGATTAATATTTTTTTCATTACCTTTACGTGTAATTTATATTAATTATCACAAAATCTATTTATGCATAATTAATATTATGTTTGATGTACTCTCCCGCTAACTAATACCTGAACATCGATTTCATTCCGCACCACGAAGCCGTTGCTCATCACCTTTATCGTCACTGTAATACTTTCGATGGAAACCTTCGTCGGTCCTTTAATTTATTTGCTACAAATTATTACTTAATTAGCTGGATGGTTCATTATTCCTAAGTTATTCAAATAAATCAACATTCCAATTAATTATTTTAATTATTCCAAATTTGGCTGCATCATTTTAACTGTAAGCAACTTATTAGCAACAATAATAATAACACTCCTACAATAATTAGAAATCGAAATTATAACATCCCACAAAAGCCTACACTTCAAAATCAACAAATATAATTGTACAACCGCTCGGAAATACAATCATATGATAATTACACAAATTATATATCGTTACAGTCTTCACAAAACAAACAATTTGAAAACAACATAACAAAATTTCTATAAAATACAAACCTGCCATTGTTGACAGTGGTGGCTCCTCTCCACCGGTGGTTATCATGGTATCAACAACTCTGTAACAGACAAAAAACATCAAAACTAATTACAAACTTAATTAACCAGCATTAACAATTTAATTAAAACAAATTCAACTTTAACACTAAATACCTACGGTTGCTAACGGTGGGGGAGGAAGTCATGCTGCTGGTGGCTGGCGGTTCTGGCAGTGGGGGAGGTAATTTGTCGGGTGGTAGGCTACGGTGGTGGTTGGACAGGGTCGTGGCAACAGTGGTCTGCAGTGGTGGTGGGCCGCGACTTAGCAAACAGTGGCGATGGCGTGGATCTCACGTGCGGATGAGAGGAGAACATAGAGGATCAGAAATAACAGAAAACAAGAACAGAGGTGGAGTTGGCGGTCCACGGTGGCTGGGCGTGGTGGCCCACGGTGGCTCTGCACGGTGTGCGGTGGACGAGACAGATACGAGAAAAAAGAGTGCGAGGAAGAGGGAAAAAGGAGATGAAAGGGAAAGTGACAGGGAAAGCTTTCGGTTGTAGTTTGAAAAAGGTTTTCCAATGGGTATCGACGGCTTTATCCTTTGGATATTCCAATTTCTAAATTACCGCCAAATCCTGTCCGTTGGTACTGACAAATACTATTTTCGACTGAAGAGTCTGTTAGTAAATACCAACGGATAACCCGTCTGTACATTCTCCCGCCAAATTTTTCCACATTCGCACGATTATTACCGACGACATCACCCCCGGACAGCCCGTCGGTAAATTTAACTAGGGTCGATCCGACGGTAATTCCGATGGCTGTTCACATTCAATGTTACCGACGACTATTTCTGACGGAAGTGTCCTCACTGGGGATGGAACTTACGCCCGTCAATAAATATCCGTCGGTAACTGAGCTTTTTATTGTAGCGAATGGGTAATTTATTTGGTTCCCAATTTAGAATACATGCTTCATTTTTTACACATTTTAATTGCTAATTTCCAATATTACCCTCATTTATAATAGGATTTTTATTTACGAGGTATATCAAACTTCCATACAAATTAGTTTGTTCATTAATTAAAGAGAGCTCCGTTATACATTTTATTACTATTATTTATAACTACCTCGTTTCAATTTTTTCTCCTTTGTCTGTGTTTTCTAGGGTTTTGTTTCTTATATTTAGGATCAGACATCGTTGTAACAGTAACTGAGTCACTAAATAAGTGATATATATTGGAATTAGAATTTAAGAGTGTAACTAATAGTAACTGGTAGTTTTAATGATTACCTTTTTATTAACAAAAATAAGATTTTTAACTAATAACAGTAATTTGTAATTTTCAAAAGCGGTGTTTATATTATTATCATTATTTTTAAATAATCATATATTGTTTATTGTTTTTATTAACACTTAATGGGATATCCGGCACATTCCAACAGTTAACCCACACTGCATTTCGGGCTTGCTTCCACTCGTGGGCCCAAAACACAATTTTGTCCTCTAAACAAAATGTGCGATGGGCCCACCTCAATATCACTCCCAAAGAAGCCTATAATCTAACAACAACCAAAACCCAGGACACCATATCTTTTCTAAATTATCTGAACATTTTACAGACGCACGGAAGCCTTCTTTCTGTTAGAATTTGCCCAATGGGAAACCAATTTATCAATGTCTGCTTACATGTGAACCATATCGTTCCTCCTACCCCGAAGCTGATTACAGTTACCATGTAACCAGTCAATACAATCCCACGTCTATAAAACAAATACTGCATAGATTGTAAAAATATAATTACCCTATGTCTAATTATATCATATTATTCAGCCAACACATTTACAAAAACATATCTATATAGTACACACGAACTACACCAGATCGTTATTCAAACGTCTTCCACCATTTCACAATGACGATGTTTCATCCCCAACCCGCAACATGCTACGGAAATTTTTCCACGCCATAACTAACTGGTACGACCAAATTCCTAAATAAATCATTGCACAACCCATAATTCATTAACGACCTGTAGAAACACTGCTCATCTACACACTACCATCGATCGGCACAAACCATGTCGCCGGACACATAAAACCCCCATTTCGGCGCAGCTTCATGCACGTTCGAAGCACACCTTCATCTCCCAGTTCTTCTGTGACCGCAACATTATGGCCTTTTCTTTTTCTTTTTTTATTTCGTAAAACAGTAATATGAGACACACTTAATCCACAACCGGTTGCTCAAGTCTCCAATTAAAGAATCTTATTTTATTCAGATTTCCACTATCGGTTGCAGGTCACAAACTTCCCTTTATCCCATCAAATCTCAACCGTCCGCTTATTTTATTCCTAAACAAACGGCTACGATTTCCTGATTTTCTATCCTCCAATATTTACACGGAGGATGTTAGAATTTGCCCTTCCTGATCCCTACTTGGAAGGTTCCAACCTATAGTATTGAATGGAAATAAACTCTATAGATTTTAGCTTCTTTATGCCACCTTCGTTGGAGTGGTTACATATATGGCTAGTCCTCATGACTTTGTTGATGTTTCTTATTGTATCGCAAGCTTGATTTTTAATGATAGGGCATAAGTTTCCTTTGGTGAAGAAAAAAAAAACAACTTTATCACTGTTCATAATAAAATTAATGGTTGCCTTCGTGACAAAATACATGCATAGTTAGAATAAACTATCGCATTAGCAAAATTCACTTTGATTTTCTAATTCTCAAACTATCACCAAGGTCAATTTCATATGTTCTCTCACAATGATAGCTGATTTTTACCTGCATCAACTCATACAAAGTGAAGAATAACTGTATATAAGTATATATGGAAGGAAATGACAATCTTTTTCTTCCTTATCCTTTTTTCGGCTAGAAAGGTAGTACATGACCTCTTGGGGACTAGGGCTAAAAGCCACTCTGACTTCATTAGATTGGGATTGTGAGGTGGTAAAGTCCATGATGCTTCAATAATTCTAGCTTTTTTTCTTATCCCTTTACTTTTATTCTGTCAAAAGGAAAAGGAATTTGTTTAGAATGGTTGTATAATTGTGAACAATAACTTCCACAGCTTCATGTTAGAAATTTGATGACCTAAGACTTTTTCTGAGTGTTAGTTTTTCACAGTTCCATTTCCTATACAGGTCCAGTAAATTTATTGTTCATAGGTAAATGAGGTTGAAGCAGCATCAAACATATCTGCATGCCCCTGCTATTCTTTTCAATTGCTTTATGATGTTGATGTTGATGTTGCAGCAGTATAGAAGTCACTATGCTTATAAATGGACAAGTTGGGACTGTAGTGTTGAATTGGTTTGTGCACCAAACCCCTTTGCAATAATAATAAATCATTAAATCCTCTAAACATGTTAGTTACAGTTGCAATCATGGAAAAGACACCCCTCAAATTAATACTACTGATTGAAATGAAATCACCTGTCTCCTCCATAGGTAATAAATTTTTAGACATTATCAGCTGATTAGATTGTGAAAGGTCTTTATCCTAGTAGTCTGTAACAAAAAGGTAACCAGTTTGAATACCATTAGCCAAAATGATAGTGAAAGTGGATGAGTCAAGTTGACAATTGTGTAATCATTTGAGTGTTAAGTAATAAGAACAGTAGATAATTGTGATAGGATCTTGGTGGTGTGAAATGGAAAGGATTTAACTTTGTACACCTTTTTCATAAAACAGGAAGAGATGGAGTCACTGGCCAAAAGAAGGAACCATGTTTAGAGAGTGAAGAAATGAAAGGTGAGTCCCTAAAGTGGAAGTCAATAAGGAAGAAAAGAACATGAAGGCATAAGGGATAGTACAGCTTTAAATGGCCATTGATTGGTGGATGTTGGTTGATGAATCAGTCATGTATGTATAATATAATGTCATTGTTCGTCCTAAAATCAATCTATTGAATTGAGTGAGTGGTAAAAGGGCAGGTAGATGGAAATCCAGCTCATAGTTCTTCAACACTGATAGGACCCCACGTGGAGAGGACTCTGCCAGTTCACGGACTCGCTTGTTTTGCAGGGTTTTATTTTAACATAAAAAAAACCAAAGGGTCCTTATAGCTGTCTCCTCGTCCCTAACGCTGGCAACAAGCTAGATAATGACTTCTTCTGCCTCTGTGTTCTGTGTGGGTGCGTGCGTGCCTCTGCTCATAGTTGGCTCACTACCAAAAAAGTCATATAGAAAGCTATGTATGATCATTAAAGCCAACCTCTACAACAAGATGGGAGTGCCAAGCATGTATCATCCAACTAAGACTGTGGAAAAAAAAAATATATCATAACTTGAAAGGAAAAACTCTTGTTAATTAATTGCCAGAAGGGAATTAATTAGACTTAGTGGTTCTCATTCTTGTTGGCTTGTGAACAAGATATAATGGTAATAATAAAATAAGAGGGATATTAGCTTGATTGACATTAACACATTTGTTAATGTCACGATTGATAAGGGAATGATACGATGGTGATGGATCTATATATAGCTCATAACAGTCTTTAATTTTGTTTTCATCCTAGCCGCCCGGTGGCTTCCTTGCACATGATTTCAAGAACTAAAGTTTCAACAAAAAAAAAATAAATAATAATAATAATTATTAACCAAAAAAAGAAAAGATATGAAGTTTAGCAAACCTAACTCCAACTGTTCCCTTTCATTTTGGTTGATTTTGCTATGTAATAGCTTATGATTAGCGGATATGGGGTCATGTGGGATATACTTTTGTCCCAACCTAAAGCGAAAAGGTGTAACTATGATTGGTCCAGCTAATTACCCAAGCACATGTGTTTATAATAAAAATATAATCAACCAGCAAAAGGCATAGAATATGTAATTAGAGAGGTCAAATTAGATCAAAATTAAATTAGTGTTGTTGCTGAGTTTAATTTTGTCACACTGGCACTCAATCACACATTACTTCAATATATGAGTAGGAATAGGTTAGGTCGGGTTAAGCCCTAATATAAACAACCTAACCTATGCTCTAATCTTGAGGTCAGAGCTTCGCCTATTAACCTGATATAAACCAAATTTTAAAGGGGGCTGCTACCTACACTCCACATATTTGGTATCTACCCCCACACTTTTAATTTTAATGTGTGAAATGACAATCATAACCCTACAAGTTTCAAAAAAATTTCCCCTCCTTCCTTTCTCTCTAGAATACGCTCACACCCTACCCATCCTCTTCTTCTTCTTTTCTTCTTTTTGTGCGCAGACCCCACCCACCCTATTCTTCTTCTTCTTTCTTTGCATCACTTTTATTTTTCATGCCTTTCGGCATTTAATTGCCAGGAAATTTTTAAAATTTGAATAAAGTGTTTCCGACAATTAGTTGTCAGAAGACAAAAAGCTGTGCCTCTGGCAGTTAGATGCCGGAACATATTTTTTAAGGAATTTTTTACCTACCGGCAATTAGTTGCCTGAAGACAACAAAAAACTTGAAAACTGTAATCCGACAATTAGTTGTCAGAGGCTACTTGTTTGTTCATCCAGCATCTAATTGTTGGAGGCATGGTTTTTTGTCTGCCGACAATTAGTTGCCGGAAACACATTTTTTCAAATTTTAAGAATTTTCCGATAATTAAATGCCGAAAGGCACAGAAAAAACAGAAAAAAAGGGACGCATGGAACCTGGACGCGGAACACAGAGAAGAAGAGATGAAGTCACAGACTTGCCTTCATTTTCAGTTTTTAGAGTATGGAGGGTGATGAGAGAGAAGAGGGGGTGGAGGGAGATGTGAGAGAGGGGATGGAGGGAGATGAGAGAGAAAAGGGGGTGGGTGGTGATTTTTACCAAGTAGTTAAAGTAGATAGGTTTATTAAGGGTAATTTAGTAATAAAAAAATATTTTAAAAGTTGTGTAGAGTGGATATCCATGTGTGAGGGTGTAGGTAGCAGCCCCCTTTTTAAGGTCTGACATGACCTACTTCAAAGTTTAGCCCACTTCAAAGTCTGACTTGATCTTAAAGCCTATTTAAATGCATACTTTTTAATCAGACCTTTAAATATGTCTCCACATATAAATAAGTCATTGACCTTCATGATAAAGAGACCAACATGCCTATATTAGTAAATAGTCCACCAGTCCTTCACAAATAAATAGGCAATAGGGGAATAGACATTTTACTTTCGAATATATTACAAATAATACATTATATTTTTATGATATACTAAATTATATATATATATGTGTGTGTGTGTGTGTGTTAGATAGGCCGGTCTGATAGGTCTAATATGCTTATTTAAAAGTCTTAATCTGACTTCTTTAACTATATGGACGTTTTAAAAAAATCTTGACCTAGTCCTTTTTGTTAAATAATGTAGGTCAGATTATGTCTTAAATAGGTTAGACTATAAACTCTTGAGCTAACATGTAATAGTATAAAATAATATATTATAATTGAATCATTTTACTTAGTTTTTACATATTAATTTTTTTTTCCCATCCTCTATCTGAAAACCAAAGCTGCCAAACACAGCCGCATACCTTATCAATTATACGAATTTTTCTTCTTTTCATGTAAAAAGGGCCATCCGATTATGATCAGAGGGTAATAATATTTTTCGTTGTTGGAAAACCCACCATTTTTACAAATATCATTTTGTTTGCTTATACTAAACTAATTACATACAATAAAAAAGAAAATCCTTGTCTAAAAAATTAACAAAACTTCCTCTAAAAAATATAAAAAAATTTCAAAGTTATGATATTTGAACATCAAATTTTAGACACCATATATGATATCATATACATTTATCTTTATCTCTAACTCACTTTTTCATTTTTTTTTATATACGCATCCTAAAAATACACTAAAAAACCTAAGGGATACCATATGTTGTCCTAATTTGATTGGTCAAATATAATTTCTGAAAATAAAGCTGTTATATGTGTGCCTGTGGCTGTTTGTAATGTGTTACAGAAAAGAGAAATCTATGGGAGAAGAACACAACGACAAGCAACAAATGAGACTAGTTTAAGTCAAAACGAAACATTGATTCGATGGTGGGAGAGTTTATTAACGCAAGGGCACACTGCGGGCGAGATAGTAACGCAGCTGTAACATGATATAATTATAAGACTTGATATTTGAACAATCGAAATAGGATATAATTTTGAGCACAAAAAAATAAAGGAAAGAAATATGATATAATTTTATCTATAAGAAACATATATTTAATGAGTGTAACTCGTTGGTTACGCAGGCTGAGTTTGTGAGAGAGAATCTGTGTTCGAAGAATACATAGCGGCTCCTAGAATACATCTTTGGGGAGGGACGAAGAAGCTTAACTGTGACTAAGCACTCGAGCTGAGATTAGTCTCATAGCGGGTCCAAAGATCTAGGCATGTGGGAATACTCCGTGGATCCACTGGGGAGCCAAATGCCCTAATTACGGTGAGTTCTTAAAAAAAAAATTCTATAAGAAACATATTCTTAATATAATTTTTTATACATTTTTTAACATATTTTTTATTGGATCATATGTCATGCTTTTAATTAAAAGGTATAAAATACTCCCTCTGGTCCTATATATAAGAGGCAAAACCCTAAAACACACAGACCAAGGAAATGCATTGAAATAAGCTATTTGTAATTAATATTCATATAAATTTACAAATTTAACCTTTCAATAATTAATGAACAAACCTACTTGTATTAAAAGTTGCACTGTCTCGTAAATATAAACCTCATTATAAATAAGGGTAAAATTGGAAATGAGCATTTAATATTTGTCAAAATACATGCATTCTCTTATATTTTGGACCAAAAAAAAATAGTCATTTGCCTCTTATAATAAGGACCGGAGGGAGTAATATATTATTATTATTATTATTATTATTATCTCCTAATATAATTTTTTTATACATTTTTTAACATATTTTTTATTGGATCATATGTCATATTTTTATTTTTAATTAAAAGGTATAAAATAATATATTATTATTATTATTATCATCTCCTAACCTATAATATATAAGATAATATCTAAACACACCTGGATTAGATAGAAGATCCCACACAAAAAAGTGTAAGAAAACATTTTCCATGCTACAATAACATTAACAAGCCCAATAGTCCATCCCCTCCTCCCTTCTGAAGAGAGAAGGACTTTCTGGCCAGCAAATTAGAGTTTGCAGCTGTCAGGTCTCTCTCTCTCTCTCTCTCCCTTCCTCTTCAGACCAGAGACCACCCTTTTATCTTTCTCTTTTTTCTTTTCCTTTTTTTAATAATAAAAATAACTTTTTTTATTTGCCCTTTTCATATATTTATGTTTTAATTAACCAACAGAACATCTGCTCCAAACAACAACCATCAAATAATAACGAGACCACATCATCATAAACCATACCCACTTCTCTTTCTCTGAGCCTCTTCAAATTCAATGATTCTTCTGTTGTGAAAAAAAAAAAGAAGAGAGAGTTGGAGTAGTTGTTGAATGGTTGGGGTGGAAAGGCACACACATATAGTAGAGCAGAGAATAGAAGAAGAAAGCAGAAACTTCCATGGAATGGCAGAAAAATAACTAAGAAGCAGAAACACGAGAGCTTAAATGAGTGACATTCATGCATAAACTACAAGGACACTCATTTCTTCATTTGATGCCATGGCTTACCCACATTACCGATCACAGTTCGGAGACACAACGTTCACCAAAGTGTTTGTTGGAGGACTAGCTTGGGAGACTCCAACTGAAGAAATGCGCAAATACTTCGACCAGTTCGGAGACATTCTTGAAGCTGTCATTATCACTGATAAGAACACAGGAAAATCTAAAGGCTACGGATTCGTATGCCCTTCTCTCTCTCACTCCTTCTCTGCCTTAAAAGGCCAAGCTTAATTTTATTTCATTGCAAAGTTTTTTATCTGATCCTTTTAATTTTATGGTACATTGTTTGATACTTATTATATGTAAACATGTCCTATGTACATTCAATGAACAGGTAACATTCCGTGATCCTGAATCAGCTAGAAGGGCTTGTGTTGATCCAAATCCAGTCATTGATGGAAGAAGAGCAAATTGTAACATTGCTTCTCTAGGACGGCCTAGACCATCACCACCCAGAGGTCAATTTTACATTATTTTTTATTTTGCTATGTTATAATGTTTGAAACTTAATCATATACTTATATATATACATTTTGATTTTTCCATCAAATTTACATCCTTTGCCATGAAACAAATGAAATACAGGAAGGAGTACATTTCAAGGTGGAGGAGGGACAGGCACAGTACAGGGTGCAGCATCCTATAGTGGTGTTCCGGCGGCAGGACCGCCGCAACTGCCGCCACCACCACCACCACCCCTATTGTACCCACAACCATATGGGTGAGTTTTGAGTTAGCTTTGTTCATTAACTATGGCCATTTATTACCCATGTCACTCACAGTCAAAGGAACTGGTCCATGCCCCTATTAATTGAGAGAACCGCATATAGACGCCCACATTACTGTCTACCTATGTCGCTTGACTGCTCCCCTCCTAGTATTACAGTAGGTCTCGGTGTCAGCTTGAATAATCCTCATATATCTTATCATATCATATCATTATAATGGTATAAAGGGAAAGGTTAATTTGCTCTGTCATCAACCATTCATTATGTGCATTTTCTTCCTCTAATTTTGCTTATTCTTATATAATCCCCCATTAAGCTTAATCAATTGCATTGCAGAGGATCCTGATCCTCTAATTTGATATGCAGATGAACTAAATTGCATTTTTTTTTCCTTACTTATTAGTATGTATTTCTGTGTTATTGTGTACTTTTTTGTGTGTATTGAAACTTGAAAGAACATGGTAATACTTTTAAAAATTATAAAAAAAATTGTTATTCATACACCTTACTTCTACAATACACCCTTATACATTATTCTTTTTTAAGAAAATAGTAAATAAAAGAAAAATGAGTTTCTTTCTCTTCGTTTTCCCCTCATAGACCAAACGTTGTATGGTGTAGAAACAGAATCATGTACGTATGTTTGTGTCATATACTCGTAGTGGTCCTGCATCTATTTATTTGATTTATAATCTTGTACATGATAAAATCCCTCAGCTCGCGGTACTTTTGCATGTTCTGTACCATCAAGTCATCTTCTCACCAGCGAATTTATTGTTGACTTATGAGAACTGTATATATATATATATATATATAATATTATTGGTGAATTAAAATAAATTCTCTAAAAAGAAAATGAATAACATATAAACAAAAACAAAACTAAGATTACTCTTATATCAACATTCATTTCCTAAGCGCTCTAGCACAGTATGTAAAGTTACTCTTATACAAACATTTCTCACAACCTCATTTCCTCTATTTCTTTCTATTTATCTGGTAAATATATACTTTTCCCTTTTCCAGCTGTTTTAACCTCTTCTCCTTCTATTTTCACATAAAACACTGATTGATTTTTTGAATGTTAATCATGTTCATTAGAATGTGATATATTAACATTAGCTGTATCTTTTGTCTGATTAGTTTCCACATTTCAGGACATCAAACTTTACAATAATCTTTTGCCACTTCTTTACCCTAAAGCAAAAGACAAAATAAAAGATAATAATTTCTGACGAGTTATTCAATTTCATGAGTTGCACAGAAACTTTTCCTAAAGTTTAATTATTTACTTCTATTTCAGAAATTTGAATGACTTAATAGGGAGCAGCTCATGGTTTTCCTTCCTTAAACTCTACTCTGTCAGTTCCCATGAGACTTCATAGTTTGTGTGCATGAAAAATGTTGAATATCTTTTGATGCCACCTTGAGCATTCTTTATTATGCTTTTCCCCCTCCTTTCTCTGTTTATTTAATGGGCAACAAAACGTTCATAATATCTGAGCAACAAAATTGGAGATTAGCACTGAAGTGAGTCATGACAATGCATTCATACCACATCACACAACAAAATACTAACTCTCATTATACATTGATCAAGCATTACTCCAATTTGGGACCCCACACCACAACCAAGGTCACTGATATTAATAACTTCTGTCCTTTCTTTATTTACTGGTAAACCTCACATATTAAGTTCAGTACCAGTCCACAACAAGAGAAGCCAGCCACTTTGAGTCATTGCTTCTGAAAGAAGGAAATGCACTACTGCATTTAACTTATTTCCTTCCATATTTGCCCACTAATTAAATTCCTTTCAACTCTATTTGCAGCTACCCTACCTACACTCCTGAATATGGGTACCACCAAGTAAGCTTCTCTCTCTCTCCCTCTAATTAATTATAAACAAGTGATTTTTAATGGATAACAGTTTGATAACATTAGCTTAATGATTGTATGATGAGCACAGCCCACATTGTACAACCCACATATTCAGCAACCACAATACTATCAGCAACTTTATGGACCATCATCTTCCACTATGGCCTCACCATATTACTATGGTTATTCTGTGCAAGCACCTAGGGGCACATTTTCTACCCCTCAAGCACATCGTTTACCAGCTGGACCATCCTATATATACTACCCTACACCCATGGAAGGCTCTTCTGCATTTCGTCCACCTCATCAACCACCAACAAGGCAACTCCCTCCTTCCCCTAGTGGTATTCTTCTGTTCTTTTGTTTAATTTAATTCAATTTAATTTGCCCTTTGATTTTATTTTTCAGTATTGTTATAGTTTCTGTTACATGGATGTGTATATACTAATAACTATATCCTACTCAAACACACACACATGCCTACACAGAGAAAGTGAGTGAAAGAGAGAGGTGCACACAGAGATTTATGAATTATGATGCACTTACTGACACACAATATATATTATGATTTGGCTGTAACATGTGGCCATAGGGTCCACATGGGTAACCCCAGCCCCATGTGAATGAGCTGTCTCGGTTGTGCTATCAACCGTATAATGTATGGGTCAATGTGGAAGAAAATGTTGACAGAGAGGGAGAGGGTCATCATTTAAAGTAACAGTCATTGCATGTGGTTTTCAGTAGGAAATGTTGGTGGTTAATTCTTTAAAGGTGCAGTCAAATGGTCTTGCATTCATGCATTGGCCCACAAATAACAATGCATGTTAGATACTACTGCTGCTGTAAGTTTTAATTTTAAACATATACAGGCACCAGTACCACAGCATAAGTATATAACCTTTTCTACTTTTTCCTCCCTTGAGTGAATACAACTTTCACCTGGATCAAACTCTAATTTCGTTTAGAAACTTCTATTTTCTAAACTTAATTTGAGAAAGAAAAAAATTGATTGAGATTTATTTTATGTTAATGTTATAATAATATATAACATGGTTGATAATAGATTACAATTCACTTACTTCACTCTCCAAATTTTGTCTACCGGAATATGGCTCTTCTAAGGTGAATTGGTTTTCTAATATATATGAACATGTAAGGTATATCTATTCTTAATTTGATAAAATGTACGGAGATCTTAACTTACTAAATGATCATGGATATACTCTTACTTAAATCTCACTTTAGAGGAGTGTAAAGTAAGTTCATAGTAGTATTTATATATTACCAAACAATGAGTGAAAGTCAAAACTTTAGTATGTCACTTTATTTTCACTTAGCTACCAATTTTTGGCATTTTCATTTGTCATTTCTTCCAACAAACAGACCCTAATTTAGGGAAGGTCCTGCAAATGTACTTGCAAGTCAGATGTATGTTCATTCCTGACTTCCTGTATAAAGTAGTCAATCAGTAGCTTAATGCATGAGATTAGTTAATTCTCATCAACATATGTGTAGTTTTTATAATCTCCATGTCTAATACAATGTGATTATTGTTTATTATGGTTTGTGGTGATCAGATTCACAGGCTCAGCAACGTACCTCCTCTGAGGCAGCAGCTGGAGTAGTTATAACTTCAGAAAGTTCAAATACCCAAGGGAAGAGCTAATAAATATACATACCTGCTAAGCTTCAACTGTATAATTTTCATATCATATTTCATCACATTATTATCTTGATCCCTTTTCCACATTATATCTTCATTTTTTTGGTCCACATGCTGTAGCTTTAGGCAATAATGGTTGTCAGCAGATTACTTGTGTTCTTCACAGCTATGGCATTCAAATGTTGGACTAATCAACTTCTTCATGGAGATTTTCTTCAATCTCATTTCCTTGTCTATGGGGATTTTTACTTAAATCGTTTTTACGAATTAATTCTATTTTCTTTTAAGTTACACTCTCTCCGACTGTAAGAGCTTAACATGTTTAATCATTGTCTCAATGAACAAATAAATCAGAATAAATTTTTTGTTAAAGCATTTAGATCCCATGTTTATAATTATACATATGATCTGCCAAATTAGCATATACGAATGGTTGCAATAGCAATGCAGTCATAATTGCCTAATCGGCTCAATTTTTTCATAATTGTCCTCCATTTACAAAACCATAATGCATGCAAATGCGCCTAAAATTAAAATTTGAAAGTGAGTCAGATCAGTTTTATGAACCCAGTTTACTCAAGTTCTAGATAATGTGTAAAATGAAGCAGATGAATTGGTTTTACATACAGAAAAGTATAAACGCAAATTTCTACACATGTCACAGGATATAAGTCTTTTCTTTCGGTCGTAGTCATAGGATAATCACATATATAGGGAATCTTTGCTACATAATCTAGAATGAGCCTTTCTAAGTGGGCCAAATTCATAGTTTATGTAATGGGCCAAATGATTTAGATTCTGGGCACGAGTTCCTGAATACCATGTTCAAAACAAAGAATATCTGAACGGAGTAGACTAGGGGCAGAACGGGAAATATATTTTCACTTCCTGTTTTCGCCTCCCCCACCTCTTTTTATCCTTTGTTCCTGGTCCTGTCCTGACTCCTGATTATCAGAAAAATATTAGAAAAATAAAAAAATGGATAAAATGTTGTAAATAGTTTTAAATTAAATCTACAACAACCAATGTGGTGTTGGTCCAAGTGGTAAGGCGACTTGGGCCCTTAAGTATGTCGTCCTGTGTTCGATCCCTGGATCCGTTTGTATGGAAAAACATCCTTGGGAGCGGTTGTCCGCTTAGGTGCGTGCGTCGCAGTGCCCCGGGAGATTAGTATCTACAACATCAATAAACAAGAAGATAATAAATAGTAGTCTTTTTTAACTTTATAAATTTTTAAAGTAATTAAAAATTATATTGATAGAAATTAAAAAGAAACAAATAATGTTTCAATTAAGGATAGTTTAATAATTTCTAAGACAGAATCCTCCAGGATGAGAGATACAATTTTTATCCTGATTCTTGCAAGAGAGAGAGAGAGAGAGGCGGAGGAGGAGGAGAAACCAAAATATATATATACAAGAAAAACAATATGGAGGAATTTATTTGGCACGTAGGCATGTTAAGCGCTTTACATACTTTATTTCTGATTTTTTACTAGATTCAGCCGGTGCAGAGGGTTGGGGGTGTTCACAAGTAATCCTTTTTAAAAACAATTCACTGTTACAAGCAATCCTCTTTTTTAGAAACTTATGTAATTGCTTTAAAAGGATAATGGTTCTGATATATTAGATTTGCTTTTAATTATGGAGATTTGATTAATTAGTAAGTGGTTATGGACGGGGAAGGTAAGTTTAAAAGAGTGGGGGAAAGTGTCCCCACAAGCTTTTAAGATTTTGTAGTAAATACTATATGTAGTTTATATTATTGCTCCACTAATTTTGTTGATTTGCCTTTAATGACATCGTGTTATTAACTTTGTAGTTGGTAAAATTATATAATACTTACAAAATAAAAATGAATGATAAATTTGACATATACTTTAAATAGTAGTATGTCATATATAAATATAAAATCTTCTACCGTCGCTGCAGGTTGTTGTGAATCTTGGCTAATAGGTGGTTACATTTGAATTACAAATTCAGTTGATCTGAACTCTACTTATTTAATAGTCACTCACTAGTAAGAATTTTACTGTCATATAGACGAAATTCACCTTGTGTAGACACATTTTACGTCTAATGTGTCTGACAGTGCAAAATGCGCGTTGCCCTCTATTTTGAATCAACTGCTATGCAATTCTTTCTATGTTTGGGGGCTATGGTCCACAGAATTTAAGGTATATCCTATCCAAGCCTAAAATGGACAAAGAGGACATACAGTAGGAAATAATGACACCCCTCTACAAAGGCTCTTTTCTTTCAACTGTAATATTCTCCGGCCACCTATCACACCATTTCTTTCACTCCTCCTCTTTTCCATGTTTCATTAGATTCCAATTTATCCACTGTGGTTCCAATCGTTATTAAAGTCCCATAATCTGATAAAATCTAACGTGAATTCCTCTGATAATCTTTTTATTAAAATTTAATGAAAGAAAGAATACCATGGACCCCTCGGATATATATAATGTAGCTATTATACCCTGCCTTATTCACATGCAGATCATATCAATAATTTCATTTTGTGTCTTGACATGAATAATCAAAACCAAAACCAGCTTCAGCCTCTACCTCTGCTAAGCAGCTTCCTTGGTAGTAGTTCAGCTCCACAAGAAGCTTTACTACTAAACCAAAAAACTAAACCATGCTATAGTACTCAAGCCGAGGATGTTACAGTGGCCTTACACATAGGCCTCCCTGAACATTCCATTGTCTCCAACGATAATAATGGGTTTGTGAATGCAGCAGCCCAAGTCCCTAACAATTACTGGATACCAACTCAAGAGCAGATCCTCATTGGGTTCAGTCATTTCTCTTGTCCTCTCTGCCTCAAAACCTTCAATCGCTACAACAACCTTCAGGTGCAATTCTTTCTCATTTTCATTCATTAGTATATTGTGAAAAGTGTTGGCACTTAAGTACATCTAAACTGGAGTTTTTAACGTTCAATGTTTCAATTTTACATCGAGATGTTGCATATATGAAGGTTTTAAATTGTGGATTGCAGTTGCAAATCGTTTATTACAATTGCATTAAGAGAAAATACGGTCGATGCGGTTGTAATTACAGTTGTAGTTGCAGACCTTTATTTAAAACCCTGCATATAATACATCTTCAATAGTGAATAATATTATTGTTTTGAATTATTGTCCAATAGTTTCTTACCTTAATATATGCAAAATGTTACAATTTTTACTACTAAAAATGTGGCCAACATTCGTGACAGATGCACATGTGGGGACATGGGTCACAGTATCGTAGAGGACCAGACTCGTTGAAAAGAACTCATCCACGACCCTTGTTAGACATTCCATGCTATTGTTGCTCAAGGGGATGCAAGAACAACATAGAGCACCCAAGGGCTAAGCCTCTGAAGGATTTTCGAACGCTGCAGACACACTACAAGAGGAAGCATGGGGCGAAGCCCTTCACGTGTCGCAAGTGTGGGAAGTCTTTGGCCGTCAAGGGTGACTGGCGAACCCATGAGAAAAACTGTGGCAAGCGCTGGCTTTGTATTTGTGGTTCGGACTTCAAACACAAGAGGTCGCTTAAAGACCATATCAAAGCTTTCGGGTTTGGTCACAGCCCTTTTTCTTCTTCTGATGCTATGTAATAAGCACTTCATTACAATGAGTTAATAACATCTATGGCAGATGGACTTGGGATTAATATTTGGCTATTAATCTTTTGTCCTCTTGCTTGTCTCTTCAGTTAAATGCTTACTTATAACTCAGAAGAAGAAGAAGATTAATTGAGAGAGAAGTTATACCCAATTTACAGACATAAATTATTTTTGTTGAGTTTTCAGCATTTAATTAAAGGGACAAGTTAAGAGGGAGCAAGACAGAAGATTTGTTAATGCTTCACTACTACGTATTACTTTGTTATGTGAACTTCAAGTCGTTGCCTTCTTATAAGCATAAAATCAAAATAGATGAACAACTTCTAAAATCTCAATTGATATCTTCTTCTTCTTCTTGAAGTATTTTTTTTTTTTTTTTTCCAATTTTAGGGTGTTTGTTATTTACATTGTCTACTTAGAAGTCATTCTTTGATATGTGACTACATGGCAAAAAATGGGGGGGAAAATTAGTATCTTCAATTTACACATCAAGGAATTTGAGTTATTTCTTCAAGCTCAAAAGATTAAAGATAAATTTGAATAGGTAGAAATTTCACTAAAGTCGATCGATTCTAGCTAGGAATGAAACTGGAAAGAATTGAAATAAAGAGCAATATGTATGTGTGCGTGTGTGTATAGTTTTTATATATACTTCTTCTGTCAAGAGTGAACCGGGTCTTTTCTCCTTTGCTTACCCTTCTCAGTTGCAGATGCGGCATTTTTTTCTCTTTATCTTAAAAAGATGCTGCTTCTTTCTTTTGCCTCTCTCCTGGCTCTTGTTGGGAATTCAGTTCATCATGCTTCTAAACATAAAAGTTTAGTTTTTTTTGTTTTGTTTTGGAACTGAAGACGAAACTCCTTTTCTTTCTAGTATTAAACACTCTATACATCACGATTCACGAAGAAAGGAAATGAACATTACCTTTTTTTAACACTTTTACTTCCTTCATTTTTGTTCAGGGAAAAAACTAGAAAGTTACTTGTGCAATACACGGGTTACACCAATAATTAAAAAACTAAATTTAAAAAATTGTTTGAGGCTTTAGAATTAAAAAAAGAATGTTTAATAGTCTAATTTTAAAACTATAAATTATTGTATAAAAAATTACAAAAATATAAATTGTTATATAAAAAGTTAGAACATGAACAAATAATAGTGATAATGATTGTTTCAACCCCTTATTATATTAATATAAAAAATTAACTAATATAAAAGATAAATATTATGTGTAATAATATATAAACAACAATTAAATTTTGTTTACATATAATCATCTCTTACCTAGAATACAAAGGCATATACTTAATCCTAATATTGGGAATAAACTCAGAGACATAATTTAAACAGCCTAAAAATCTTTGTAATTGCTTATTGTCTTTTAATTCATTGGGAAACTTTTCGGCAAAAGTAATACTTCTGCTTATTGGAGTTATTGTTCCTTGATAAATTTCATGACCTAAAAATCGTATTTTTGTCTGAAATAATTTTATCTTTTTAGCTGATATAACCATTCCATTCCTTTTTATTGTATCTTTGAAAATCTGTAAATGTTTGAAATGCTGATCTAAGGATTTTGAATAAATCAAAACATCATCAATATAAACAATATTAAATTCTGAATGAGGGTTTAGGATATCATTCATTATATGTTGAAATTCTGAAGGTATAAATATCAAAAGAGTCCACAACCCGATACATCTACTTTTAGTTTTTTTTTTAAAGAACACAGTCAACTTTTAGTTTTAAATGTTACAAAAATAGTAAAAGTGGAGTTCCCAATTATATTGCCATCGGGGTTGATTCGGTTTGGACCCTAACACAACAAAATACGAACCAATTTAATTGGTTCGGTTCAGATTTTCGGGCTCGTCAAATTATTGGTTCGGGTATCACGCCCCTAAACTTTCACTAAGAACACGGTAACTTTGCTACATTTCACGGTTAAAACATTTTAAAAAAAAATAAACTTTAAAATGTCAATAATAAAATAATATAAAAATCCAAACCAATCAAAACTGGTTCGGTTTAGTTTAGTTTAGTTAGTACCCAAAAATATATATATATATATAATATTAAACTATAAATTATATATAAATATTAAAATATAAAAAATACTAAACATTAAAGTGTATATATTAATTTTAAAACATATATAATATTAAAATATTAATATATACATATATATCTATGTATAAATATTAAAAGAGTCCACAACCTGATACATCTACTTTTAGTTTTTTTTTTATTTGAAACACAGTCTACTTTTAGTTTTTACTGTTACAAAAATAGTAAAAGGGGAGTTCCCAATTATATTGCCATCGGGGTTGATTTGGTTCGGTTCGGACCCTAACACAAAAAAATACGAACCAATTTCGGTTCAGATTTCCAGGCTCGTAAAATTATTGGTTTGGGTCTCACGCCCTTAAACTTTCCTGAAGAACACGGTAGCTTTTCTACCTTTCATGGTTAAAACATTTAAAAACAAAAAAAAATATAAACTCTAAAAGGTGAATAATAAAGTAATATAAAAATCCAAACCAATCAAAACTGGTTCGGTTTAGTTAGTATTCGAAAATATTAATGTATGTATATATGTGTGTGTGTGTGTGTGTGTGTGTGTGTGTGTGTGTGTATATATATATATATATTAGTATTCGAAAATATTAATGTGTGTGTATGTATATATATATATATATATATATATAATATTAAACTATAAATTATATATAAATATTAAAATATCAAAGATACTAAACATTAAAGTATAATTTTACAAACTATATCGCATTTCCCCTTATTAATTAGTATAGATATAGATTTATTATTTAAAATATAAAAAACAAAGGCAAGGATGTATAAAAAAAAAGTATTAGAAAATATGAATAACACTGCCTCTATTTATGTCAATTCAGAGATTGTTGTGTTTTACTCTCAAAACATTATTCCTTTACCGGTTTGTAAATATTTTAAAACAAAAAAAATATATAAAATTTAGAAAATAAGTAATAAAATAATTAAAAAATTCCATAACTTGACATGTGGCTTATACTATTGTGCTACACTAAAATCAGCATTTCCCTGTTAGAACACTGACAAATGCTCTCACACTTACACACTCAGAATTAGGCTCACGAAGAATAGAGAGAATAGAGAATATAGAATAAGAGAATGTTGAAAATACTTCACTGAATATTATTGAAGGATAACTGATGTATTTATACAGGCTAAGGCTTATATGGATAGCACTTACCAACTATCCCAACTACTTGTAACTAACTGCTAACAGGAATAACAAACTAACTGTATTTTGAATTACATGATAACACTCCCCCTTAATTCAAATACCTGAGGGATACAACACCTAACTCATTTCTAAGCTCTTCAAATCGATCCAGCTTCAAAGGCTTGGTTAATATGTCTGCTGTTTGTACTTCAGTAGGACAATAAACCAGCTCAAGTCTTCCTTTGTTCACATGGTCTCTTAGAAAATGAAACCTGGTCTCAATATGTTTACTTTTTCCATGAGACACAGGGTTCTTGGCAAGGTTTATGGCTGATTTATTATCAACCATCAGCTGCAGAGGCTTGCTTACTTCTATCTTCATTTCTGCTAGCAAGGACTCCAACCAAAGAGCTTGGCAAGCTGCATAAGAGCTTGCAATGTACTCAGCTTCACAGGAAGATAAGGCTATTACTGGCTGCTTCTTTGAGCACCAAGAGATTGGTGCATTCATGAATTTAAAAATGTAGCCAGATGTACTTCTTCTATCCACTCTATCCCCACACCAGTCAGAATCTGAGTAGCCTATTAGCACATTCTCCTTCTGTTCAAAACTGTTTGGGAACAGAACACCATACTCCAATGTACCTTGCAAGTATCTCACAATCCTCTTTGCAGCAATCAAATGTGGTTTCCTTGGAGCATCCATGATTCTGCTAATCATCCCTACTCCATAGCATATGTCAGGCCTGCTATTGCACAGATACCTCAAGGAACCAACAATCTGTTTGAAAAAGGTGCAGTCAACAGATTCTTCTTCATCACTCTTCTCCATCTTCACATTAACTTCAACAGGAGTTGCTGCTGAGTTGCAACCAGTCATGTTGAACCTTTTCAACACTTCCCTCACATATTTCTTCTGATGCATCACTATCCCTACTTCTGTGACAGTAAACTCCATGCCAAGGAAGTAGGTTAGTCTTCCTAAATCTGTCATTTCAAACTCAGTCTTCATAATCACCTTGAATTCTTCAATCTCCTTGTTGTTATTGCCAGTGATTAGTAGATCATCAACATAAAGACAGATTAAAAGCAGTTCTTGTTGGAATATTTTATTCAAATATCATAATGTGGGCAGATATCGGTAATTAATTATATTAGCTATTTATCTCTTAGGGGCCTTAATTGATATGTGATCAAATTAAGAGATAAGGCCAATCAGATTTCTGATTTGATAATTGATATTATCATTAATTATTTGATATGGGAAAATATGAGTGGATGTCAACGATGGCCAATTTTGGAATAATGGGAACCCTAATTGGCCATCACACTATATATAGGCTATGGTCCCCAATACACCGGACACAACGCATACCGCCTCTTCTCCCCATCTGAAGAGCGACTAAGGCATAAAGAGTCCCGGTTGAGGAAGAACCATAAAGCCGCCGCTAATCATTCATCATCATTGTTAGTGTTGATTGTCAAGGTATTCCGTGATTGATTGTCACTCCCTGTTCGTGAAGGTTGGTGATCAAGTTCATCTTTGAAGAACGCTTAAGATCAGGAACCCTATGGATCCAGGTATACTCATAACCTTAGTATCCTAGTAATCTGGCATGATGTAGATCCTAGGCTATATGGTATATGTGCTCTAGGGTGTATGCCTATAGATTTAATGTTTCCGCATAAAGAAATTAAAGAACTAAAGAATTAATTCCAACAAGTGGTATCAGAGCAGTCTTCATTGTTAGGTTATTAGGATTCAACGTAAGTGATGAATTAATTGGATCGGTGGCTTCCTGTATCTGTATCTGCAATTAAAGTTTTATTCCATTTTTTTTTCGAAAACGTAGATACATAGTACTGTTAATCGGTTATTCTTTTAAACATATACATGACCGCACGGCTGACTCTTACTTTCAACAAGTATGTTTTATCTGATTTATGAACGTATGCGAAAGTTGTGGTGATATATACCTTTCAGAATGACATATATATGTCGTCCAGTTGCATGGCTAAGATATTTGCTTCCTGCAAGTATATATATATTTGCTATTTTTTATTATGTTATGAAAGAATGATTGATTCCTGTA
Organism: Echinosophora koreensis; assembly: GCA_035048595.1. Taxonomy (NCBI): domain Eukaryota; kingdom Viridiplantae; phylum Streptophyta; class Magnoliopsida; order Fabales; family Fabaceae; genus Echinosophora; species Echinosophora koreensis. The sequence continues at coordinate 2,817,546 of JAPCYP010000060.1, read as the reverse complement.
CGTGAGGCTTTGATGATTTTGATTTGCATTTGATTATTATATATATATTTGAATCACCATCATGACATTCTGGACAATTGTGTTTATTATATATATGAAAGAAATTTAATTGCAAGTGTGATTGTCAGTACACATGACTTTACAGTGTATGTTCTATATTGTCCATAAATGCATGTTTTTTGAACTTGGCCTGGAACGTTTTTTTGTTGAAAGGTTATTGTACCTTTTGAGCATGAATATTATATGTATAATATTTGAATCACAATTAGTCAATATATGACATTCTGGAGTTTTAATTTTTTGTATGTACAGATAAAGAAATATTTTTTTAAGGATTCTTTTCACACTAAACATTCAGGTTTCTAAGTTTTAGCGTGAAAAGGGCAAAATCGGGACCGTCCCCAATCATTTTAAAAAAAAAAAAAAAAAATTGTCTGGTATTTTTGGTTGGATTTGTTGAAGCAACACGTTGCCAAAGTAACCTCTGTTGTGTAGATTGATTTAATTGAATTTACTAAGATGTGCATGAAATTATTTATGCGGATTGTTCTTGGCCCAAAGGTAAAGAGCAGTTTGGCCGAATAATGGAATGCCTGCGATGATAAATGTGTGGTGATTATAAAGGTATTTTCATGTGAATAACGGAGTGTCCAAAGATAACTGTTATTTGACAGAACTTATCACCAATGTTTGATCATTGCTTGAGAGGGCCACTTACAGTTAATCCTTACTAGTCCAAAGATTGGGGATTAATGTTGTGCTAGGCATCTTGTTTGGGTCTTTGATTTGCCAATATGGATTGCTTTACATGTCTCATTTATATTTTATATTATGACATGTTTTGCTTATATGGTTGTATGTTTTCTTTTGTTCCTTGTTCAGTGTCTGCTATCACTGCTACCAATTTTACTACTCAAGTTAATGGAATCCCTATGCTGAATGGGATGAATTTCAAAGTCTGGAAGGAATCCGTAGAAATTGTTCTCGGATGTATGGATTTGGATCTGGCACTTAGGGCGGAGCGACCCACTCTCACTGCGGATAACTCTAATGAGGCGAAAATTGAGAAGTGGGATCGGTCCAATCGAATGTGCCTTATGATCATCAAGCGCTCCATTCCGGAGGCGTTTCGGGGCTCTATTCCTGAGAATGAAAATGCCAAGAAGTTCCTCGAGGCAATAAAGCAATATTATGCCAAGAATGACAAATCTGAGGCTAGTAGCCTTTTGGCTAAACTCATCTCAATGAAGTACAAAGGAAAAGGGAACATTAGGGAGTACATAATGGAGATGTCTAACCTAGCATCAAGACTTAAGGCACTAAAGTTAGAGCTGTCTGATGACATGCTTGTGCATTTGATCTTGATCTCTCTCCCTGCACACTTTGGGCAATTCAAAGTGAGCTATAACACTCAAAAGGACAAATGGTCCCTAAATGAGCTTATATCTCATTGTGTGCAAGAGGAAGAGAGGCTGCAGAGGGATAAGACTGAAAGTGCTCACTTGGCTATGTCTTCTCAGAATAAGAAGAGAAAGAGAGCTAAGGATACTGCGGAAAATTCTTCTCAACAGAAGAAGAAGCAGAAAAGGCAAGATGAGGAATTTACTTGTTTCTTTTGCAAGAAGGCAGGACATATGAAGAAGGATTGTCCTAAGTACGCCAACTGGCGTGCTAAGAAGGGTAAACTTCTCACTTTGGTTTGTTCTAAAATTAATTTAGCTACTGTACCTAAGTATACTTGGTGGGTAGATTCTGGTGCTACTACTCACATAAGTATGTCTATGCAGGGTTGCCTGTGGAGCCGACCGCCAAGTGATGTTGAAAGATTCATCTTTGTGGGTGATGGCAATAAAGTTGCTGTTGAAGCTATAGGGACTTTTAGATTATGTTTAAAGACTGGTTTTCATTTGGATTTAATTGAGACATTTGTCGTACCGTCATTTAGGCGGAATTTGATTTCTATTTCTAGTTTGGACAAAATTGGTTACTCTTGTTCATTCGGAAATAATAAAGTTAGTCTCTTTTATAATTCGAATGTTGTTGGTTCCGGTCCTTTGATTGATAATCTTTACATGCTTGATGTAGAAAGTTCCTATAACGAGATATTGCAAACAAGTACACGTGGTACAAAGCGTAAATTAATTGAGAATTCCGCCACTTTATGGCATAAGCGTTTAGGCCATATCTCTTTACAGAGAATTCAGAGGCTTGTGTCGGAGGAAATTCTTGGGCCCTTAGATATGGCGGACTTTAAAGTCTGCATTGAGTGCATTAAGGGTAAAAGGACAAACTTAAGCAAATTAGGTGCCGAAAGAGCTAAGGATGTCTTAGAACTAATACATACGGATATTTGTGGTCCTTTTCCTACAAGTTCTTGGAATGGACAACGATACTTTATTACGTTCATAGATGATTACTCTAGGTATGGCTACCTATATTTAATTCATGAGAAGTCTCAATCTCTAGACGTTTTCAAGTCTTTCAAGGCTGAAGTTGAACTTCGACTTGGTAAGAAAATTAAGGCCGTTAAATCTGACCGTGGTGGTGAATACTATGGCAGATATGATGGATCGGGTGAACAACGTCCAGGGCCCTTCGCACTTTTCCTCGATGAGTGTGGAATCGTTCCGCAATACACTATGCCGGGCAAACCCAGCATGAACGGTGTTGCAGAGCGACGAAACAGGACTCTTAAGGATATGGTGAGAAGTATGATTAATCATTCTTCCTTGCCAGAGTCACTTTGGGGAGAGGCATTAAAGACCGCAGTTTATATCCTTAACAGGGTACCAAGTAAAGCAGTTACCAAAACCCCTTATGAGTTGTGGACTGGCAAAAAGCCCAGCATTAAGCACATGCACATTTGGGGATGTCCAGCTGAGGCAAGGCCTTATAGGCCACATGAAGGAAAACTGGACTCAAGGACGGTTAGCTGTTACTTTGTTGGTTATGCCGAGCGCTCTCGCGGGTATAAGTTTTACAATCCCACTACAAGATCATTCTTTGAGACGGGGAATGCAAGATTCCTTGAGGAAGTTGAGTTTGGGGGGGAAGGAAACATAAGGAATGTTGTCTTTAATGAAGAACCTGTTATTGATAATGATCAGATCTTTGTGCCTGTCATTGTTCAAGAAACAGATCCAGTTATAAATAACGATGATCAGGCCATTATACCTGACATCACTCAAGGACAAGACAACAATGGTATTCCTCCTCAAGCACCACCTTCAGAGCAAACTCAACAACCTCAAGAAGTGCCATTAAGGAGATCCACTAGAGAGAGGAGAAGCACAATCTCAGATGATTATATAGTTTTTCTCCAAGAACATGAGGATGGAATTGGTTTGACTGAGGATGACCCAATCACCTTTAGTCAAGCTATGCAAAGTTCTAACTCTCAAAAGTGGATTGATGCCATGAATGATGAGATAAAATCTATGGCTGATAATGACGTTTGGGATCTCGTCAAATTACCCGAAGGTGCGAAACCCATTGGCTCTAAATGGATATTTAAGACCAAGAGGGATTCAAAGGGTAACATTGAGAGATATAAGGCTCGTCTGGTCGCCAAAGGCTTTACTCAAAAGGAAGGTATTGATTATACAGAGACTTTCTCTCCAGTTTCTTCGAAAGACTCTTTTAGGACCATTATGGCACTAGTAGCTCATTATGACTTGGAGCTACATCAGATGGATGTAAAGACTGCGTTTCTCAATGGTAACATTGATGAGACAATTTATATGGTGCAACCACAAAACTTTGTTTTAGGTGATGCAAAGTCTATGGTATGCAAACTAAAGAAATCCATCTATGGCCTTAAACAGGCCTCCCGTCAATGGTATCACAAATTTCACCAAGTTATTACCTCCTATGGTTTTGAGGCTAATGTGGTTGATGATTGTGTATATCAAAAGTTCAGTGGGAGTAAATTTATCTTCCTGGTATTATATGTCGATGATATCTTGCTAGCCAGCAGCGATATAGGCTTATTGCACGAAACCAAGAGATTTCTCACGAAAAATTTCGAGATGAAAGATCTTGGGGACGCCTCTTTTGTCTTAGGTATACAGATACTTAGAGATCGCTCTCAAGGTATCCTTGGGTTATCACAAAAGGGCTATATCGATACAGTTTTGGATAGATTTGGCATGAAATGTAGTAAACCAGGGGATACACCCGTTGCTAAAGGAGACAAGTTAAGTCTCAAACAGTGCCCCAATAATGACTTTGAAAAGAAAGAAATGCAAAAGGTTCCTTATGCATCAGCTGTAGGGAGCCTTATGGATGCTCAAGTTTGCACTCGTCCTGATATATCATTTATAGTGGGAGTCCTAGGAAGATATTTGAGTAATCCTGGTATGCAGCACTGGATAGCAGTCAAGCGTGTGATGCGCTATTTGAAGAGAACAAGAGACCACATGCTTACCTATCGGAAGTCAGACAGTTTGGAGATCATCGGGTATTCTGACTCCGATTTTGCGGGATGCCCGGATAGCAGACGTTCCACATCTGGTTACATATTCCTTTTGGCTGGAGGAGCCGTCTCTTGGAAGTCTGTCAAACAGACTTTAGTGGCTCCTTCGACCATGGCAGCGGAGTTTGTGGCTTGTTTTGAGGCATCAAATCATGCATTATGGCTGCGGAACTTTGTCACAGGCCTACGCGTCATTGAAAGCATCCAGAGGCCCTTGAAAATTTATTGTGACAATAGTGCAGCTGTGCTCTACTCGAACAACAACATGAGTTCTACAAAGTCGAAGTTCATCGACATCAAGTGTCTTGTTGTGAAGGAAAGAGTCCAAGAGAAACAGATTTCAGTAGAACATATAGGGACAAACTTTATGCTAGCTGACCCACTAACCAAAGGCTTGACACCTAAGGTCTTTCATGAGCATGTTGCTCGTATGGGTGTTGGTTTTGAGATTGCCTTAGATTAGTGGGAGGTTTTCCCTTGTTTGGTTTTCTTCTATGTTCTATGTTTTTTTTATTTTTATTTTTGGGTTTTGGTACATTTTATGTTATGATTGATTTTCTGCAGAAATAAAGTTTATGAGGTTATTTTCATTATAACTGTATTATGTGCAAATATTTAATTTGCACCTAAGGAACTTCGGTATGATCTCACTAAAGATTTAAGTTGGACCAGTTGGAAATAGGCATGATTTAGAGATCACATTGCATGAAATTTCCATGCCACTCATCCATATCGATCTATGTCATCAAGTGCATTGATATGGTAGTCGTCGGGGTTTAGTCACAATATACGTTAGTGACGACAGCCGCGGTGGTTCCATTATTGATGTATGAGGTGGACCAGATTGTAAAGTGGAAGTCTAAGGATAAATAGCATTCGGATGCGCGCCTAAAGAACTCTGATATAATTATTATGATATATTGCCCAAGTGGGAGATTGTTGGAATATTTTATTCAAATATCATAATGTGGGCAGATATCGGTAATTAATTATATTAGCTATTTATCTCTTAGGGGCCTTAATTGATATGTGATCAAATTAAGAGATAAGGCCAATCAGATTTCTGATTTGATAATTGATATTATCATTAATTATTTGATATGGGAAAATATGAGTGGATGTCAACGATGGCCAATTTTGGAATAATGGGAACCCTAATTGGCCATCACACTATATATAGGCTATGGTCCCCAATACACCGGACACAACGCATACCGCCTCTTCTCCCCATCTGAAGAGCGACTAAGGCATAAAGAGTCCCGGTTGAGGAAGAACCATAAAGCCGCCGCTAATCATTCATCATCATTGTTAGTGTTGATTGTCAAGGTATTCCGTGATTGATTGTCACTCCCTGTTCGTGAAGGTTGGTGATCAAGTTCATCTTTTGAAGAACGCTTAAGATCAGGAACCCTATGGATCCAGGTATACTCATAACCTTAGTATCCTAGTAATCTGGCATGATGTAGATCCTAGGCTATATGGTATATGTGCTCTAGGGTGTATGCCTATAGATTTAATGTTTCCGCATAAAGAAATTAAAGAACTAAAGAATTAATTCCAACAGTTCTGACCTTCCATGCTGAAATCTCACATACACACCATGTTCTACTAGGCACTTAGAGAAGCCAAGTTGACTTAGGAATGAGTCAATCCTTTTGTTCCAAGCCCGAGGGGCTTGTTTTAAGCCATAAAGGGCTTTATTCAACTTATACACCATGTCTTCCTTCCCCTTGATCTCAAAGCCTGGTGGCTGGGAAACATACACCAATTTGTTAGAACACTGACAAATGCTCTCACACTTACACACTCAGAATTAGGCTCACGAAGAATAGAGAGAATAGAGAATATAGAATAAGAGAATGTTGAAAATACTTCACTGAATATTATTGAAGGATAACTGATGTATTTATACAGGCTAAGGCTTATATGGATAGCACTTACCAACTATCCCAACTACTTGTAACTAACTGCTAACAGGAATAACAAACTAACTGTATTTTGAATTACATGATAACATTCCCCTTATTAATTAGTATATATATAGATTTATTATTTAAAATAAAAAAACAAATGTAAGGATGTAGCAAAAAAAAAGTATTAGCAAAAAAAAAATAGAAAAAATATATTTTTAAAAAAAGGAGTAGCAAAAAAAAAAGTCATTATAAAAAAAGATATTTAAAAAAAATTATTAGCAAAAAAAAATAGAAAAAAAATATTTTTTAAAAAAAGGAGTAGCAAAATAAAATTAATTAAAAAAAATATATTTAAAAAAAAAGTATTAGCAAAAAAATTATTAAAATATATATTTTAAGGAAAAAAAAGTAGTAGAAAGAAAATGTAATTAGTAAAAAAAAAATATTTTAAAAAAGAAAATTTAGCAAAAAATTTTAGCAAAATCCTTGAACCTGATAACTGAACTAATGATCATTGAGTTTGGTTTGGCTCAGTTCGGACCCTAACACAAAGAAATTCAAACCAATTTAATTGGTTTTGTTCATGTTTTCGGGTTCATCAAATTATTGGTTCAGTTCTCATGCTTCTAAACTTTCCCGAAGAACACGGTAGCTTTGCTACCTTTCATGGTTAAAACATTTAAAAACCAAAAATATATATAAACTTTAAAAAGTCAACAATAAAATAATATAAAAATTCGAACCAATCAAAACTGGTTCGGTTTGGTTTGGTTTCGTTTAGTGTAGTTAGTACCCGAAAATATTAATATATATAAAAAATATTAAACTATAATTATATATAAATATTAAAATATAAGAAATACTAAACATTAAAGTATATATATATGGGATTACCTCCTCTACTGTGATGCCTTAGCATGTCAATTTTTGCTTTAAAAAAAAAGTATATCAATTTTTTTATCAGGAAAGTATATATATCAATTTTAAAACATATATAAATATTAAAATATGTTATATAAATAATGTTGAAAGGAAGGTGACACCTCAACGTTACTATTGCGCTACAGTAACTTTGAGGATCAGCCTTTACATATTATAAGATAGGATTAGACATCGTCAGATATAGTTTACCTTTTTAGCTAAGTAAAAAGTAAATACAGTGTCGTGGCAGCACCAAAATGCATTAGAAGTTCCAATGAAACTTTACACCATTAGATGGTGATGTGATGATGTGATGATAACATATACTTATGCCAACACAAGAGAATTACTATTTGGGTTAAACATATTTTTTTTCCTTGTAAAATTAGCGAGTTTCAATTTTGTTTTTTATAAAGATTTTGTTTCATTTTATTCATTCTAAAATCTGAAATCATTGTTTTAGGTCCCTACTGTCATATGATAACTATTAACTACTTATATTACTAACAGAAGGTCATGCCATCATCTTAAATTATGCTCAATAATGTCTTTGATTCCATGTTAGCATGTCATGAGTCTTCTAAAATTTTCCTTAAACCCTAAAATAAATTATTTTTATCTGGCCTCAAATAAATGTTATAGATTAAAAACAGTGATATCAAATTTTAAAGGGATGAAAGTCACATAAAAATTTTTAGAGGGATGAAAATCAAAGACAAATATTTTATAGGGACCAAGACCCAACATTTGTTCATTTTATAGAGATCAAAATTAGTAATTTCACTTTAGAGGAATGAAAACCAATTTTTTTATAGGGACTAAAATCAAAACTCGCTAATTTTATTGGAACAAAAATATATTTAATCCTTACTCTCTTTTTTTTTTTGGTAAACAACTCTTACTATTTTTGTTACCAATGATATTCGATACCTTAAAATTAGTTATGTACCTACCTAACTTAAGGTTGAAGAGTTTGCCACGACTCAAATTTATAGTTTTAATAAATATGCTACCTAATTGCCTAATTGTAGGCAAACTATACATAAGGCTTTGTTCTTTCATTCTTGTGTTTGTCCTATATTTATTAGCTGGAGATTTTTCTTTTCTCATAACTAGAATAAATGATCCGTGCCATATACAAAAAATATGTTTTTTTTTTAGGATTTTATTGAAAACTATGTGATTGTTGATTTCATATTTTTAGTTAAAATTTTGTTGGGGAATTATACACCTCAAATTATTGATTTATGAGGTTAATTATGTAGAAATATTTGAAAAAAATTGTTATGTAAAATATAAAAGATAAATCATCACATAAGTTTAATTATAAGATATTTTTAAATCTATTTGATTTATAAACATTCTCTCTTAAAAATTATTATTTTATTCTTTTCCCTGCAAGTTAACCATTATTAGAAATTATATTTATCTATCATATTTTAGCTTTTCTATTCAAAATATATTTGATTTATTTATCCTCTTATCCCCATGCAGGTGAACTATTTCTAAAAAATATACTTATATATCATATTATTAATTTATTTTCTTTTAAAAATATATTTAATTTTTTTCCCCATGCAAGTTAACCATTTATAAAACATTTATATATTTATCATTTTTTCTTCTCTCTTTAAAATCTATTTGATTTATTTCTTCTCTTTTCCCGTGGAAGTTAACCAATTTTAGAAAATATTTTTATCTATCATAATATATTTCTTCATCTCACTTGAAAATCTATTTGATTTATTTCTGCCATTTGCCCGGTGCAAATTAACCATTTTAAAAAAAATATATTTATTTATTGTATCATTTTTTTATTCTCTTTTGAAAATATTTTTGATTTATTTATACTCTGTTTCCGATAAATTAAACCATTTTATAAAATTTATTTTTTTATCATATTATTTTTTCTACTCTCTTAAATATATATTTGATTTATTTCTCCATTTGCCTTGTGTAAGCTAACCATTTTTTATAAAATATATTTTTGTTTTATATTATTTTATTCTCTCTTGCAAATCTATTTGATTTATTTAGTCTATTTTCCTGTGCAAGTTGGCAGTTTTTAGAAAATATGTTTATTTATCCTACTTTTTATTTTCTCTTGAAAATCTATTTGATTTATTTCTCCTCTTTCCCTGTGCAAATTAATCATTTTTTTAAAATATATTTATCTATCATATTATTATATGTATTATTTCTCGAAAATCTATTTGATTTATTTCTCATGTTTTCCCGTGCATGCTAACCATTTTTTAAAATATATTTATATATCATATTATTAATTTTATTTTCTCTTGAAAATTTATTTGATTTATTTCTTATCTTTTCGATGTAAATTAACCATTTTTAGGAACTATTTGATAATGTTTATTCGCCTTTTTAGAAAATATATTTATCTATAATATTATTTTAAAAAATATTATTAATTGATTTAAATAATATTATTAATTGATTTGTACCCTTGAGTTTTATTATTGGATTTGCATTAAATGATGTTTTTCCTAAGAGGATAACACACAACATAGAATTCAACGAGGCTATTCCTGAATGTATATAGTATAGAAGATAATAGAAAAAGTAACCATGATTTTGTGGAATACAGTTAATTATCAGAGCAGCGATGGAGGAAATCAAATCGAACCAATCCGATCAAAAACGTGTCTGTTTAGCTTGGTGCGAACCAGAAAAATAAAGATTTTTTTTTTTTGGTTTAGAACTCACTCTAATTAATTCTTGGGATCAAGTGAGCTCTCGAAGTATCCCTGTTGCTTAAATCCTATGGACCCGCTATGAGACTAATCTCCGAGTCGGCTGCACGGTTAGTAAAGCCTGGCTAAGGATTGTTGCATACCCAAGGATCGAACTTGGGCAGAGCCCGAATGATTCGTCCTTAAGTAGCAGTGAGTTAACCACTTGCACTCAACCACTTGGTTCATATATATATATATCAATTATTAAAATAGGTCTAACCATTATATTAAAATATCTAATATATATTAATTTTAAAATATAGTAAATAATAAAATATATATAAATATTAAAATAAAGTTATCAGCTTGGTTCAGTTCGATTCCAAAATTCTTGAATTCGATAATCGAACCAATTCTTATCGGATTGGGTTTAGGTCGGTTCAAATTGAACCCGAACAAAAAAAAAATGAACCAAATTTAATTAGTCCGGCCCGAAGTCAGGTTTATCCAGTTGATCCAAAGCAATGAACAACCTAGACGTTACTAACAAACATACATACATACCCCCCTCCTCTCTCTCTGAATCTGCCATGTAATGGGTTGTAATATTTAGCTTCGTTAATGTGTTACGTGAAAAAGTTTGCCTACAAGGCTTATATTTGAAATTTCTCTTTCTTAATCACATATTTTATTAATAGTTAAAGCAGTATAAAGTGTTTTTTTGGTTTAAATAAGTTTTTAGTCCCTATAAATATGAAGAGATTTGGTTTTAGTCCCTCAAAATTTTTTTCTTATGAAATGGTCCCTTAACGTTTTAAAACTTTGAAAATGATTCATCCTGTTAAGTCAACTATCTTAAGTGATGACGTGGCAAACAGTCCGTTACAACTTACATCATCAATACCACATGTACCAAAATAATATTATTTAATTCCATGTTGGTTTTTTAATTATTTAAATCATCTTAAATAATTAAATAATTTTTAATTTTTGGCAATTAGAATTATTTTCAGGATATTAAAAAATTATAAAATTAATTAAAAATTTATAATTAATTAAAATTAACTAATTAAAGTTTAGTATTAAATTTTATATATTATTTAACTATTTAAAAAATTATAATTATTTTATTTTTCAAAAATTCAAATTCTTTAATTATTGTAAAATTATGATAATTTTATTATTTAAAAATAATAGTTAATAAAATAGAATAATTATTTAAAAGTATAATTATTAAAAATTAACTAATTAAAAACTTATCAATTAATATGTTTTTTAAATTAGTTAACTTTAAATGATTATAATTATTTCATGATATTAAAAATTTATTTAACTAATTAAATTAGTTAACTTTTAATAATTATATTTTTAATTAGTAAAATATCATTAAATAATTATAATTATTTTAAAATAACTAATTAAAAAAAAATTATTCAGTAAAAAAAAATTTTACACTGTCAACCAATCAGAAGTTGGCATCTCACTAAAAATCTTTGACTCTTATCATAACTTCATTAAAAGCCATCTATACTTTGATTTTTGATTAGTTAACGGTGTAAAAAACTTTTCACTGACAGTGCATACCAATTAAAATCTTTTTAATAATTATACTTTTAAATAATTATATAATTATACTTTTTAATAATTATAATTTTTAAATAACTAAATTGTCACAACTTTTAAAATAAATGAATAATTATAATTAATAATTAAAATAAATAATTAATTATTTAATTATTAAAAAGTATAACTATTTAATTATTTAATATCCTGAAATAATTATAAATATTAAATAAAAAATAAAAAATATTTAATTATTTAAATAATTAAAAATCCAACATGAAATTAAATAGTACTCCACGGTTTCTTACTTTCTTTTGGTATATGTGACATTGATGACATGGCGGTCTGTTTGCCACATTATCATTTAGCATAATTGACTTAACGGAAGGGACTATTTCCTTAGAAAAATTTTTTTTGAGGGACTAAAACCATATTTCTACCATATTTATATGGATCACAAACTTATTTAAACCTTTTTTTATAAGAAAAAAATGTGTACAACCGCAGACAAGTTAACTGGAAGGAAGGAAGAAAAATACATACATTGGGTGAGAAAAGAGGAATGATTTGTGTACACAAATTTGGGACACCATTACAAGTCCCCTTTGTTTTTTTAGTACATTTTTTAGAAAAGTGTATATAAAGAGGATAAAAAGTAAGTGAGGGATAGACATAAATATATACAGTGTTATATCCGATGTCTAAAATTTGTGTTCAAATAATATAACTCATGAGAAAAATGTTTCTGCTCAACCAAAAGTACTAAAGGTCACTAAATTATTATGACTGCAAAAAGTTTTACACTAACATCTTATAATATTTTGATGTATGTGCTTTTATTTAATAACTAAAAATGAGAAATAACAATAATTTTGATTTATCAAATAATTAATTATTCAATGTCTGTCTAAAAATTATTTACACTTATAGTACATAGAAACTAAACTCTTTGTTTATTCCAGCACGTTCATTTACTTTTTCTATTCTCATTGAAATTCTTTTTCGAAATTATTATACTCTCATCGACATTCTCTTAAGATAAGCATTTCTTTGAAAAAGCACTAATAATGTTTGAATTTCCCAACAAAAAAAAAACAGAGAGAGAGATAAAGCTAACAAATTTTTTTTTTTGAAAAAACATAATTAAAGGCATATTTTTTAATAACATTTTTTTTTGTAAAATACTTATAGCGCTTCATATCGAAATCGTTATTAAATATACATTATTAAATATGGTTTTGGGAGTATTGTCTTGTGTGTTTTTTTTTTTCAAATAACCATGACGTAGGTATAAAATATTCATCATTGTTAGTATTGACTAATCACTGTTGGGGAACCTATTGGACACATAAGGTGTGTTCTCAACTCCCAGTTAGATTTTCTCCATACACAAGAACCAGGATTCGATCCCTTGATCACTTGTTTAAGTTGTTCAAATCTATTATCACTTGAACCAGGTTATTGTCTTGTGTATTGAGGAAAAGTATCTAATTTTATGATTTTCTTGACATCTTAATATTTTCAGTAGAAAGAAGAACCCCGTAAAAGTGAATACTAATTAAATAGGCATTGAATACAATAGGATAGCATGAGTCTCGAATTTAGCTCCTCTCAAATGAATGGAGGAGGTAGCACATAATAAGTACTACCTCCACACTTAATTATAAGTAAAAATAACTAATTTCATACTCCCCCGTTCCTTTTTTATGGTAATTTAAGGTTTCTACACACAGATTAAGAAAGCATTAATTTGTTTGTATTTGTACCAAATTACCCTTATTTATAGTATCATTGATATGTGTAGTGTATTTATGACTGAATTTAAGTAGGGAAGGTTTAATGTGTTTTCAATGTATTTCAATTTAATTTTATGATAAGGGTATATATGGAAAAAAAAATGTCAAATATACATTGGGTTTATAAAAGATCAATTGTTTTGGAACAAAAACAAAAAACTAAAATTACTATAGAAAAGGAATGGAGGGAGTACTTATTAAGTAAGTTAGTTAATTTAGTTTAATTGTCTTGATTTATGTAAAAAAAAAATAGTTATAATTATTAAACTATCCTTTAATTATCTCGAAAATATGCGATGCTCTTTAAAAAGTAAATAGAGAATTAGTTTGATTGATTATTTTTTTTGATTTTTGAAATACTTACATTAAATAGAGTTAAGTTGGTTTGGTTTTGTTTATATTTAAATCCAAAAAATATGGATGATTTTTTGCTTATAATTGAGTCCAGAGGTACTACTAATACATGTTTGTCCTTAATTAATAATTGGGTTTTCGTTGAGGAACTGATTAAAAAAAAAGAAATAAAATAAACGCTTGTTCTTTTTTTAATTTTTTTTTCGATTATTAATTTTTTTTAATTAATGCATTTGTGATAGTACTGGTTAGCATTTATTTTTAAAATTTCGTTTTAAATCTGTAGTGCAGTCAGTCAGCTGGTCATGGTTTTTGTCCAACCAAGTGCCAACTATTTCTCACAAGATTGGCAATAAATCAATAACTAATAAACAAATGATATTTTTGATGAATTGCGACACTTAATCATCAGAGTTTTTTTTTTTTTTTTGGATAGAAGCCTCAACAATCAGATTGTTACACCATTTTTCTATACTCTTTTTTTTACAAATATTTTTGTAAATAAATGATTTTTTTTTCTAAAGATAATGATAAATATTTAAAATTTGTGATAAAAAAAAGATACAACAACAATAATACAATGGTCATTTTTCTAATAACTCAAGCTTAGCCGCTGCAAGGAGTGGAAACAGATTTAAACTTGTCTGACTACTAATTTTTATCAAATTTGCCAAGAAGAACTTGATGAACCATGTTGTCTAGATTCAGAAATGAAGATCCATTAGGGCCAGAAGCAGCATCTTTAGCCAATTTCGTCCATCTCAGAGCCTTTTCCTTCATTTCTCTACCCTTTTCCCCATCCATCAACTCCCTCACAAGGCCTTCAATTCTGTCCCTCTTAACATCTTCTATCTCCAACCCAATTCCCCATTCCTTGCAGCTAAACCGACAATTGGTTTGTTGCTCCGCAAAGAAAGGCCAACATATCATTGGAACACCTCCACACACACTCTCCAACGTTGAATTCCAACCACTATGTGTCAAGAACCCTCCAATCGCGGGGTGAGACAGCACTTGCTCTTGCGGACACCAACTTGACAATAAACCTCTGTTTTTGGTCTCTGTCACAAACTCAGGAGGCAGAACAGCGTTTGCACCAGCTACAAGATCTGGTCTTATAACCCACAAGAATGTTTTGTTGCTGTTAGCAAGTCCCCAAGCAAACTCAATCAACTGGTCACTTGTCATAACCGTGATGCTCCCAAAGTTCACGTAAACAACGCTGTTGTGATCTTTGGTGTCGAGCCATTCCAGACATTCAGGATCTTCCTTCCAAAGGTTGGATCCGATTTCTCTCAAGTCCTTGTCAGTTACATCATTTATCAGTAAATTCAAGGGACCAATGGAATACACAGGTGGCAAAATGGACGAGAATGCGTCCAAAACATCATCCTCCAAGGCATCAAACGTGTTCAATATGATTGCTGAAGCTCTCTTAGCTCTCTCGCTCTCCACCACTATGAAATCAACCATAAGATCATCTGGGTCCGTGGTTCTGATAAAGCTAGGCATATCCTTCAATCGAATTTCCTTGATTCCTGGCACCCAATCGATGGTAGTCTCCAAATAACCATTTGTCGCATCACTTGAGTCTGCATTTCAAACAAAAAACTTATTTTTAGCTAAGCTAATAAAATAAACTATATGCAATCCTTATCCTTATTCTTTAATAAAAATTAAGTAATGAAACCGGGTCCCTTAAGCGGGTTTCGATTTCTGACTCATGTGTATAGAAGAGCATCTATTGGGAGAGATCAGTTCCTTAAATTCTGACTCATGTGTATAGAAGAGCATCTATTGGGAGAGATCAGTTCCTTAAATAGATCTCAATACCTTGAGAGATTAGTTTCTGACTCTATGTCGAAGGATACCCGATTCACCCAAAGAACTCTCACATATATAACCGAAAGAATAAATATTCATCTATATATAGTAAACCATTTTTTTATCAACCCAAAAAATATATATTAAAGGGGTACGTACTCCAAAAAAAAAGATATATATATATATATATATATATATATATATATATATATGAAACCATTTCTAATTGCAAAAGAAAAGAAATCAAGTTACCTTTTAGGGGTATTACGCCCTTTCCTATGAGTTGATGATATTGGGTGTAACACATGAAACCACATGCACTAGTGGTCCAGAAAAGAACCTCTGGTATGGCCAGTTCTTGTGCAGCATCAAGAGTGAAGCTCATGACACCGTCGGAAACTATGCAAGTAACAGGAGGGACATCTGGGGCATTATTGAGTTTGGAAAGGAGGTTCCTAAAGTGGGGTAAGCAAGTTCTTCTTGTGGAATCACACAGGGAAGGTATGTGCTGTGTGCCATCCACATCAGGCTCTGGAAGACCATCAGGGATGGTTTCAAAACGAAATGATGGGAGGCCGTTGAGAGAATCAGGGCCTCTTGATTTGAGAAGGCGTTTGTGGTTGTACTGTGTGTTAACAAAGGTGATATGAAAACCTCTGAAATGGAGGAGTTTTGCTAGTTTGAACATTGGGTTTATGTGGCCTTGTGCTGGGTATGGGATACACACAGCATGAGGCTTCACAACAGTGCTTAAAGATCCCATTTTGTCACCTTATTCTTTCTTCTTTAGGCAAAGATATAAGATAGTACTGCTAATGCGAACTGGTTTGCCTCGCACCAGATTTTATAGCTACGAAAGAGAGGCGGCGTTAATTTTGATAGTCATATTTAAAAGAATAAAGGTCTAAAAACACGGTGACATTTTCAACTCCGAAAAAGACAAATTTTATCATTAAAAATATAAAATATGGGTTAAATTATTTTTTCTAAAAATAATTTTTAAGGACATTTTAATCTCCATGAGACATTATTTTAACTCATATCTTACATTCTTGAAAATTAAATTGATATTTTTTTATTTTTTCTCAAATCAAATATCATTGTATTTTTTTATACCGGTTTAAACCTTTATTTTATTTAAAAATGGGAATGGGAATGCTAAGGCCATCTGCATCGGTGATGTTTTTGGGGTGCTTAGAAATTAAGGATCGATGCTTAAAATGCAACTACCGATGGAGAGGGTGCTTGTTAAGCACCTCCAATTTGGAGGGTGCTTCTACAAGCACCCGTTGCTTAAGTCTGACAATTTTTTTTTCTTAAGTTATAACATATAATTGTTCAATTGTTGTGGGAAATGTAAGGATATAGGGTTATTGGTGGGGTCCATTTAAGAATTTTTTAGAAGTTGCTGGGATGTAGAGATGAGATGCTTAAATTATAAAAGGTAAAAATAAGTGATATATAATGACGGGACCCATTTAAGAACTCCAAAGTGGGATGCTGGGATGTGGATGCCCTAATAAGTCCGACGGTGTTTTTGACTAAGGCACTGTTTGGTTTGCCAAATCCGCTAGCGTTTAGCGGATAGCGTATAGCGGATGGAAAAGTAGCCCCGTTTGGTAGTCGTTTTTAAAATTAGCGTATAGCGTTTTTTCACTAGCGTATAGCGTTTTTTCCCAGACGCTACTTGAAGTAGCGTTTGAGCTTATAGCGTATAGCGTTTCATTTTTTCTTCCATTTTTATCCCTACCATCTTAATTAAATTTCTCACTTATCCTTGATTATAAAATAAAATACTAATCATTTAACATAGTATATAAATAAGAATTAATTTTGCTATTTAGATTTATATTTAAGAAAAAAAAATGGAAAATATAATTTTATCTATAAAAAATAAAACTTATATAAAAATCAAATAAATATATAATTTTATTTTTATTATTCCATTTTATTTATTAAAAATAATTAATATTAAAATTTAAAATTAATGATTTAATTTTTTAAATGATAAATAAATTTTTTTTGACGTGATAAACGATAAATAATTTAGAATAAAATAAATTATTATAAGTGATAATTATTTTAAAATAAATAATCTAAATAATATATATACATATAATTCACATAAAAAAATGCAAACATATCCTCTTATGTCATTTTACATTTATCAGCTAGTCCAACCGCTAGTTTTACCAAACACTTCAAATCGAATCCGCTAGCTAATCAGCTATCCGCTATCAGCTAGCTTATCCGCTATCAGCTATCCGCTAGTTTATCCGCTACCGCTATCCGCTAGCTTATCCGCTATCCGCTAGTTTTTATCAAACAGAGCCTAAATGCACGAACGTGATGGGTCAATGACAACATTACATTGGCTTTTTCTCCTTTAATTTCTGACTATGGTGCGGATACTGGTTTGATTTTTGAGTAAAGATATTTGAAAAAAAAAAGTATTCAACATCATATAAAAGTATTTTTATCTATTTATTTATTGTTTTGATCTCTCTCATCATGTATTTCATCACTGTAAAGATACTCATATATGATATCTATACAAAGTATCCAAACCGTGTGTCTAAATATTTTACTCTTGATTTTTAACCCAAAATTCAAATGTGTCACATTTCCTACCATACCTATAGTACCAAATAGCGCCAATCAAATGTCACATAAATAAGGATAATATAACTATTTTGGAGTTTTTTCAGATTAGTGTCTAGTACCCATATAACTAAAAATACAAAGTTTTGAATGAAAGGTAGATATATTTATATTCAATAGGATAACGCTTAAGTAAACGAGTTGAGTTGTTCCTTAATTGTTCGGGTTCAGCTTATTAAATGGAGTAAAAGTTTAAAACTCATTTATTTTGCTAGATAAGCAAATTCAAACTTAAAATTAATCTTCATTATTTTTTATCAAGTAAACTTCATTATTTTAAATGACTCAAATTCAAATTTTATAAGCTTCATAGTTTATACTAATGACTTCAGAAATAGCTCGTGTATTATGTGTATTACTTAGAAGCAATAATTAGATTTATAAATTATTCATGTAATAAATTTTAAATAAGAAGTTATATTTTTGTTATTAGTTATGTTTTAACATAAAAATATTATTAAACATTAAGATGTTAAATTTAAAAATAATTTGATAAAAGAACGAATTAGTCATACTGTAAATAAATTAAACTAAACAATAATGTTTGTTGGTATTTTGCATTTTGAATAAGTAGGGCTGAATTCAATACAACAGTATGTCTGTATCGTAGTTCGAACTTTTTTTACCACTGAGAAAAATAAAATACAGGGAACCAATAGCTGGAATTTTTTTTTTTTATAGAAACAGCTGTGGAAAAGATATAAAATTGGCCAAAAGTTACTTCAAAAATACTGTTCATGCAATATATACGATTTTCTTTCGTACCCAGTATCATTCTCCAAAATTGTAATGAATAAAAATTTTGTTATAAATGGAAAAGAAAATAGAGATTCTTATGCTAGTTCTTCTAGAACTAGGATTCAAAGGCTGGTTCTCCGGAAACTAGCTATCATATTAGTTATTGATATTATGATCAAGTGTCTATCGAATACAATCTGACTACTACAATTTATAACATAATAGTAGACTCCTAATCTCAACCGGTTTCCTATAAGATAAGAGAAGATAAGATAAGATAGGATAAGAGATAAGATGAGATAGTTATCCACTAAATCAATTTGTTTATAACACTTCCCTTTGGATGACTATTCATTATGAATATTGCGTCGTGGTTTTTGATACTTTTGATCAAGTGTCTATCGAATACAATTTGACTACTACTATTTATAAAACAATCGAATACAATCTGACTACTACTATTTATAACACAATAGAAGACTCTTAATCTCAACCAGTTTCCTATAGGATAAGATAAGATAAGATAGGATAGAAGATAAGATGAGAATGTCATCGACTAAATCAGTTTGTTTATAACATATAGTTAACTATTTTAACTATTTTTTACATTTTTTTTAAATTTTTTTATATTCTGGCAAAAAAACTATTTTTTTATATTTAAATGTGTTCTCGTCCGGAAAGAGATAAAAAATGGGATACTGCCTGCATGGTTGTCAGACATGACGACAGCACATTGTCATCCTGAAAAATTGAATAAATATCTTTTAAAAAAATAGGTAGATTTTTTTTTATACATTACTCTTATAAGTGTTTTTTTTCAAATTAGTCTCAATATGTTATGATCTGTGAACATGTGAGACCTAGGACTGACCCCGTCAAAAAAAAATTGACGAAAATTATTAACATGGAAGGTGGAACAAAATATATAAGATCAAAATGAAAAATAAAATAAAGAAAAAAAACTTATTTTGGTCGTTGAGAAAAATATTGAAGTCCGTTTTAGTCCCTAACAAAACTAAAGTACCAAATTAGTCTCTCACAATTTTAAACAAGGGACACATTAGTCATTTCGTTTAATCCCATTAGACATCACTCGTTATCTATATGAAATAGGGTTCCACGGTTGCTAATTTGGGATAGGAATTGGAGTGACGTCAATTAAGTCTCATTTTGGACATTTAAGTGACGTTTTTAGTTGCTTAAGGGGCCAATTTCTTTTTATCGTGTTTTCAAAATGGTGTTGTTTTGACAATTTTGGACATTTAAGTAAATGTTTAATAACCAATTTACATAGTAGAAATGGTAAATATCATATAACAATACATCTAAACAAGAAAACAGAACACATCATCGACTTAACGGACCCAAACTAACGGGGGTTGACGGAGGGACTAATGTGTCCCTAGTTTAAAATTGTGGGGGGACTAATTTGGCACTTTAGTTTTGTCAGTGACTAAAACGGACCCTGATGTTTTTCTCAAGCACCAAAATGGGTCTTTATTCTAAAATAAAATGTATTTTCCCTTTCATGGCTTCTCATTTTGGCTTTATACGTTATGTTTCGTTTTTCATGTTAGTCCTAAAATTGACGATGTCGTGAACGGATTGACGGGAAGGACTAACATTTTAACGAAACATAACATACAAGTACATCTAATTCCATAATGGGCTAGGAACAAAAATCATTTTTTTTTTGTGAAGCTTTTGTCTTTTATTTTTTGTTTATTATTTTTTCCAAAATGTTAATTAAAAAAAATACCCGGACGAAATTAGGTGTTCACAATAACATACAAGACTAATTTGGAAGAAAAAAAAACTTATATGGCTAATGTGAAAACTAAAAAAACATATGGAACGAATCTACCTATTTTGGCTATTTTTTTATAGTTGGCTTGTATAAAAAGTAAGCAAAATGGCATTAGAGGGTTGTTCGTGTATCGCATTGAATTGGTATTGAGCCAAAAAGTTAACTGATCCAAAAATTGGTTTGTTTTAAATTAAATTAATTTTTATATCAAATCTGATAGCAGTCTAGATTAAATTGAATTATTCATTTTTTACCAATACAATAACTAAAAATAGGTGGCTTCTAAGGTGAGGGAGCAACTAAACCCCTCACCCATGGGGGAGCAAAAGCAACCCTTAGATATATTATTCAAATAAATGGTGACTGTGATTATTTGTGGGTAACCTGGTGTTCAGATTCACACATTTTTTATGAAATTGCCCCAAAATTGATCTTCTTCTCCCACAATATCCATATATCTGCCACCTTCATCATCAATCTAAACCATCTTCATACAAAACCAAGATTAATCCAACACACAAAAAACAAAAAGACAAAATCAAAAACAAAAAAAACCACCTTTCCACACTATTAAACCAAACCCACCATCTACCATCTTCACTATTCTTTCACAATCATCATTGTCATCGCACAACTCCCAAACAAATACCCATGGTAACCACCTAAATCAAAGTCAAATTGCACAACTCATATTACTCATATTAGATTTTCCCTTTTGAGCCTGCAAAATAATCGATAAACATTACTGTTGCCTCCTAATAATACATTGCATCATAGATATATGAAATAGAAATTGGCAGCTAAATATGGCCTTAAAAGAAAGAAAGAAGAGATTAGAATCATTTTATTAAATTGGCTAAAATACACTTTTGGTCCCGTATCTTATTTTTAGGTTCTGTTTTGGTCCCCCATATTTAAAAAGTTATATTTTAGTTCCTCAACTATTTGACGTTATACAAAAACACCATTTCCGTCAGTTTTGCATTGACGACGTTAGGTATCCGTCATCAGTCACTGGAAACCGCCGTCGCCGTCTTCAAAACTGCCGCCGCTGCCGCCGGAATCTAGGTTTTAGATAGACAAAACCTCATTTTCTCTTTCTCCCTCTTCTTCCTTCTCTTCCTCCCTTCCTTCTTCCTCTCCGAATTCAGCATCCGATTAATGCAAAATTGAAAACCCCAGAAACAACTTTGGTGACACACGCAATCAATCTGAATCAGAGTGTAGTAGTAGTAGTAGTAGTAACAGTGATCGTAATGGGTCTTGTTTTTTCATTGATGATGATAACGTAACATATAAAATGGTCTTTTTATTGATGGTGATAATGCAACAATTCAACCTAACACCTTCCTTTGCTTTCCTTTCAAGAAGGGGAGGAAGGAAGGGGAGGAAGGAGGAAGAAGGAAAGGGAGGAAGACAAGGAAGAAGAGAGGGAAAGAGAAAATGGGATTTTCTCTCTCTAAAACCCAGATTCCGGTGGCGGAGGCGGCGGTTCCAACGACGGTACTGGCGGTTTCCGATGACTGATGGCGGATACTTAACGCTATCGGTGCAAAACTGACGGAAATGATGTTTTTGTATAACGTCAAATAATTGAGGGACTAAAATAGAACTTTTTAAAGATGAGGGACCAAAACAGAACCGAAAAATAAGAAAAAGGGACCAAAAGTGTATTTTAGCCTATTAAATTCAAAGTGGAGTTGATATAAACAGATTTAAGAAGAAGATTCCTGAAGCCTGCACTCTCTCTCAAGACTAGATATAGAGAGGATTAGTGTTGTTTATTGTGTGGTGAGACCATTAATCAAATCACCTGACACTCACTAAATAAATAGAACTGCTACAGATCGTTCTATCTTCTCCACCTCAGATCTATGCGAACTAGAGCCGTTGCTGACCATGTCCTTGCCGAGCAGACCCGGCCGCTCCAGCTGCGAGCTCAACAACATCTCCCCCTGTGCGCAGCCAAAACCACCGTGTGCGGCCCAGATCTGTGACACTAGCGCTGCCAAGAGGCCAACACCATCTCTGCTTCGCAAATCGTCGTTCGCCTCCGTGAACCACCGCTCGCCAGTCATCATTCTTCAGCACCGTCGTGCCGTCTCTTTCTTACTCGTATGGGTTTTGGAACAGTGGATGTGGAAGAGGTCTTTTTTGCCAAATACATAAATTAATAAATTTAGTGTTTACCTGCTATAACTAGTCACTTTTGCTTCCTCACATGTAAGGGACTTAGTTGCTCCCCCATCTTAGAAAGTCACCCTAAAAATAAGTCTAAATAACATATGACATACTAATTTTTTTTTTTAACAAATATCAATTTTACATTTGGAACATTAAAAATAATAAAACAAAAATTGCGCCATATCAACCTAATAAGTATTATTAGAGAAAATCAAAAATAAAAAAATGTAAAAAAATAGAATAAACATATACAATAAAATCTCAATTATTAATTTCTCCTAACTACTTAAAAATAAAATATATCTTTTAATTTGTTTATATTAAAAAAGTTGTTCTAATAACAATTTTTAATTGCAAAATGTTTATCCTGTGAAAATAAAATTGGGTATTGCTAAAGAGTTTCCTAACAATACTGGTTAGTGAAAACATAATTCATTATGAAATGCTTTTTATTGTATAATAAAGGAAAATATGAAATGATTTTTTCTTCTAAGTACCATAAATAAATTTTTTCAATTGACAATTTTTATGATGGATAACAAGTTTTTTTTAGAAATTAAAAATTTAATTATGAAATATAAATTAAAGTTTTTTTTTTTTGACGAATAAAGTTTTTATATTTGAATATTTCAATATTTAATATATTATAACTTTAAAGAAATATACTTTTATCTAGTATTTTTTTTTTCATCCACAAGTGCTCTTAAGTCTGTTAGTAAAATCTTTCTTTTCTTTTCTCAACCAATATCCAAAGTCATACTCTTGGTACGTAATTTTTAAAACAAATTTTTATAGGGAGGACAACCGGTGTATGGACTTGTTAATGAATTGAAGCCTCCCTCATGAATCATGATCTAAGTTATTACTCAATGGTTGATCCATTCTGAATTTGCTAGGCTTTTGCTTTATA
Organism: Echinosophora koreensis; assembly: GCA_035048595.1. Lineage (NCBI taxonomy): Eukaryota > Viridiplantae > Streptophyta > Magnoliopsida > Fabales > Fabaceae > Echinosophora > Echinosophora koreensis. The sequence continues at coordinate 2,793,708 of JAPCYP010000060.1, read as the reverse complement.
CTTTTTTAGGGTTTCTTTGCTCCGTTTATTAATATTGTTAGTTCATTTTTCTATTTATTTTGGACGCTTTAGCCCCTTTCTTATAAAAATAAAAAGATAAATATGTAAAACAAATTGTGTCACTCATAAAATGAAGGTCAAAGGGTCCTGTTAATAAGAAATTAAAATATTATTTATGAATAAACAACATTTATATACTTTTTTAAATAGTATGTATTACTCTTCACTAAAAGTAAAGACTAACAAAATCCTAATATTTTCTTCAAAAAAAAGAAAAACAAAATCCTAATTTTAGTGACATGTGTATGATGAAAAATGATCCTTAGATATATTTATATACATTTTGTCTATATTTACACGATTTTATTATTTGATTATAATCAATCTATTTTATTTTACATAATTAATATATTTTATTCAAGTATACCCGAAGTGGTTCATCGTAACGAAATTGAATTGTACTTTTAGTTACTTAGACGAACTTTATTCAAATTCTGAATTGCTCTGATACCTAATATAATTACAACTCCAACTTAAAAATTAGTCTCACAAACTTTACATATGAGAATAGTCTGTTAAAGTTTTTTTTTTTTAAAAAAAACTCTAATTTTATCTATATAGTCAATACCCAAAAGAGATCCATGGAGATATACAACCGCCATTGTTATTGTATATCCCAATCCCATCTTCGCACATACCATTGAGATCATCTCTATATCTTTATTTTAAATAACTTACGAAAGACCTTTCCACTTGGAGAATTTCCTTCAAGGAAGGGCCACTGTGGCAAACGCGGACGATAAAAGCGAGTCAAAAATGGGTACGTCGACCGTTTTGCGGTTTGAATTATTTGTTGAATAAAATCAAACAAATGCTATCTCCTTTTATAATTTTTTTTTTGTGTTTGATTTGTTCTTTTGGGCGGGGGATGAAAGGATGTAAAATATTTTCTCACTCAATTTTGACATTCCTCCAATACATGGGGATTTGGACTAGAATACCATTACTTATATTTTGAATTATAAAATTATAACAATATTAAAGTAAAATAATTTTGAATTTGCTCCCCTCCCCATCGGAACCAAACAACAAAAGTGAAGAGTGTTACTTATCCCACTCCGTTAAAACCTTTCACATTCCCTCCTCTCAACCAAACATATTGTTAATTAAAATCAATCTTTCCATTCCTTTAAAATTCCTCCATCCCTTCCTTTAAACCAAATATTAAGAGCATTGATTAAAGAGTCAAAGATGAAAATTTAATGTTAAAAAATATACTATTCAATATGTTATTATTGCACACTGATTAGCAAGACCATAAAATTAAAGAGATGGTTATGTACGTAGACACGAATTAAGAAATCAAAAAAGTTTTTTTTTAATTAAAAAAGGAGGTTAAATATGTTTTTAATTAGTCCCTCTTTTTTTATAAAAATTTGGTTTTAGTCTCCCGTTTGGAAAACAAACTTTTTTAGTCCCCATTTTTTAAAATGTGTCAGAAGTGGTCTCTATATCACATATTTTTAGTCCCTCATTTTTTACAACCACACATTTTTTGTTCCTCATGTTTTACACAAATTCGGTTTTAGTCCCTCGTTTTTCAAACTGAAGTGTGGTGTAGGGACCATTTCTAACACATTTTAAAAAATGAGAGACTAAAAAAATACATTTTTTGAACATGGGACTAAAACAGAATTCTTTTAAAAAATAAGGGACTAAAAACATATTTAACCCTTAAAAAATGATACACTTAATTTTTTTAATAAAAACTGTTACTTTTTATATTTCTTAGCAATTGGGCACTAGTTTTCATGACCCTAAAATTAATAATGATGTATCGGATATTGATTAAATTATTAAAAAAGAATAAAATTATACTAAAATTAAATATAATATTTTTAATATAAAATTATTTTATTTTTAACAAATATTTTAAGAAAACCTGTTAGTATTTAGTAATTAAGAAAGTGATCCTTTTTTTTGTTAGAAGAAAAGTGTAGCTTTTTAAGCCGACATTAGAGATGACAATTTGAACCCTATTGGATGGATACCTATAAAAAATACCCACAACAGGTAGGGTAAAACCTGTTTTATGGACATGAGTTCGTGTCTGGGTAATTATCGCGCATATATATATATATATATATATATATATTAATAATAAAATTAATATAAAAGTTTTAAACCCATGACTCATTAGTGTTTTGTCTTTTCTGGACATACAAGTTCATTAATTTATTAATTTGGATGTTTATTGCGATATTTACTTGTTTTGGATGCTTTATTTAGTTTAATGCTTTGGTTTGTAATATTTCATAAATAGATTTAAAAGTTACTTGGATGATTCTTAAATTAAATTATCATGTTTTTATGTTTTTTTTTGTTTTTGCTTAGTTAAGTGTGTGTAACGGGTATGACTTATGAGTGTGGGCATTCAGGTACTCAGAAAATATGAATAAGGATACTAAAATTACTATCCACACGTATATGAATACGGATATGGATATACTTGTCAAATGTCATTGATACTATAGTATTCCGGCCCCGACCCTCGTTTTCAACTAGTCGGCATCGAGACCGGAAGCCGACATTGGTTCATTAATATTCGCTATGGGAAGTTGAACTAATAATTGGTTAGACAAAGATAGCACAAAATCGTGTCGTAATATAACCCTCAGTTATGGTTTTGAGATTTGCGCCGCCAGGGAATGGGGACAGAACAGGGATATGGGCATAGGAATACTTTATCAAGAACGATTTTTTTTAATATATAAAACTTTATACATGTTAAAAAATTAAAAATTAAAATATTATATTAAAAATTATATATTTAATATCTTAAAAATTAAATATTCATTCTTTTCAATACATATTTCTATTTTATAATTCTTTAACGTTAGAAAAATCATATTAAGAAATCTATAAAACAATTTTTTATGAAAGTCAAGAATATAATTTTTTTGGACGCTCCCCTTTCTTATAAAAATAAAAAGATAAATATTTAAAACAAATTGTGTCACTCATAAAATGAAGGTCAAAGGGTCCTGTTAATAAGAAATTAAAATATTATTTATGAATAAACAACATTTATATACTTTTTTAAATAGTATGTATTACTCTTCACTAAAAGTAAAGATTAACAAAATCCTAATTTTAGTGACATGTGTATGATGAAAAATGATCCTTAGATATATTTATATACATTTTGTCTATATTTACACGATTTTATTATTTAATTATAATCAATCTATTTTATTTTACATAATTAATATATTTTATTTAAGCATACCCGAAGTGGTACATCGTCACGAAATTGAATTGTACTTTTAGTTACTTAGACGAACTTTATTCAAATTCTGAATTGCTCTGATACCTAATATAATTACAACTCCAACTTAAAAATTAGTCTCACAAACTTTACATATGAGACTAGTCTGTTAAAGTTTATAATAAAAATAAAAAAAACTCTAATTTTATCTATATAGTCAAAATACCCAAAAGAGAACCATGGAGATATACAACCGCCATTGTTATTGTATATCCCAATCCAATCTTCGGCTTTTTGACCAAAACGGGTTCCTTCTAGAAATTATTTACCAGTTTAGGGTTGTTCCGAAACAATTTACCAATGATGGGTCGTTTTGGACAGGTAGAATATTTTATTTTTTTTGTGTCTGACGGGTCAAAGACGCCAGTCAGACTGGTGCCTTCAAAGACGCCAGTCAGACTGGTGCCACCCTTAAAAAAAATATATAAAAAATGTTGGCAACTTTGTTTAATTTCTACCATGTAAATTTTTTATGGCTACTTTAATAATTGATGACTATTTCTTGGTGTAAATTGTTAATACAAAGTTTTTAATGTCTATTGTTAGTTATATTATTTGCTACTTGTTATTTGGGTAATTTTTTTTGTTGCTTAGTATTTTAAATTTAATTAAATACATTAATTTATTTTATCATATGTTTCATTGTTCCTCCTCATACTAATAGTTTATTTTTTTGTAGTAGTGTTCCTTTCAAATTGTTGGCAATTTCGTTTAATTTCTACCAGGTAAATTTTGTATGGCTACTGTAATAATTGATGACTATTTCTTGGTGTAAATTGTTAATACAAAGTTTTTAATGTCTCTTGTTATATTATTTGCTACTTGTTATTAGGGTAATTTTTTTTGTTGCTTATTATTTTAAATTTAATTAAATACATTAATTTATTTTATCATATGTTTCGTTGTTACTCCTCATAATAGTAGTTTAATTTTTTATAGCAGTGTTCCGTTCAAAATGTTGGAAACTTCGTTTAATTTCTACAAGGTAAATTTGTTTAGGCTACTTTAATAATTGATGAATATTTCTTGGTGTAAATTGGTAAAACAATTTTTTTTAATGTCTCGTGTTATATTATTTGCTACTTGTTAATCTATTTTTAATTATTTTATGATATAATCTATATAATTCAAATATTTTTTAATGTCAGGTTAAAAATATGGCATCGTCTAGCTCACAATCAGGGGCACGATTGGTAAACCCCGGCCAGGTGGATGATTCACTATTAAAGCTGGAAGAAAAGCATGTTTCCCAGCACGTATGGAATGGAGCACCCGATCGAGTTCTTAGAGCTCGACGTGAACTTGGATTTAATCCTTCTGTTATGGATCTCCCAGAGTCTGTCAGAGCTAATCTTTATACAGCTGGTTTCTTGGGATCGCCCAAGTAAATATCACCCAGCTTGATCATAATTTAATTACTGCACTTGTTGAGAGATGGAGATTATATCATAAAATAATTAAAGATACATTAACAAGTAACAAATAATATAACACGAGACATTAAAAGAAATTGTTTTACCAATTTACACCAAGAAATATTCATCAATTATTAAAGTAGCCTAAACAAATTTATCTTGTAGAAATTAAACGAAGTTTCCAACAATTTGAACGGAACACTGCTATAAAAAAAATTAAACTACTAGTATGAGGAGTAACAACGAAACATATGATAAAATAAATAAATGTATTTAATTAAATTTAAAATAATAAGCAACAAAAAAAATTACCCTAATAACAAGTAGCAAATAATATAACAAGAGACATTAAAAACTTTGTATTAACAATTTACACCAAGAAATAGTCATCAATTATTACAGTAGCCATACAAAATTTACCTGGTAGAAATTAAACGAAATTGCCAACAATTTGAAAGGAATACTACTACAAAAAAATAAACTATTAGTATGAGGAGGAACAATGAAACATATGATAAAATAAATTAATGTATTTAATTAAATTTAAAATACTAAGCAACAAAAAAAATTACCCAAATAACAAGTAGCAAATAATATAACTAACAATAGACATTAAAAACTTTGTATTAACAATTTACACAAAGAAATAGTCATCAATTATTAAAGTAGCCATAAAAAAATTTACCTGGTAGAAATTAAACAAAGTTGCCAACATTTTTTATATATTTTTTTTAAGGGTGGCGCCAGTCTGACTGGCGCCTTTGAAGGCACCAGTCTGACTGGCCCCTTTGACTTTGAAGGCACCAGTCTGACTGGCGCCTCTGACCCGTCAGACACAAAAAAAATCAAATATTTCACGTGTCCAAAATGACCCCCCCATTGATAAATTATTTCAGAACAACCCTAAACTGATAAATAATTTCTAAAAGAAACCCATTTTGATCAAAAAGCCCCGATGTTCGCACATACCATTGAGATCATCTCTATATCTTTATTTTATTTTAAATAATTTACTTACGAAAGACCTTTCCACTTGGAGGAAGGGCCACTGTGGCAGACGCGTTCTACGATAAAAGCAAGTCAAAAATGGGTACGTCGACCGTTTTGCTGTTTGGATTATTTGTTGAATAAAATCAAACTAATGCTATCTCCTTTTATAAATTTTTTTTTGTGTTTGAATTTTTTTTTTAGGCGAGAGATGAAAGGATGTAAAATATTTTCTCACTCAATTTTAATCTTCCTACAATATTTGGAGATTTGGACTAGAATGCCACTGCTTATATTTTAAATTATAAAATTATAACGACATTAAAGTAAAATAGTTTTGAATTTGCTCCCCTCCCCCTCAGAACTAAACAATAAGAGTGAGTGTTACTTATCCCATTCCATTAAAACCTTTCCCATCTTCACCTCTCAACTAAATAGATTATTAATTAAAATCAATCCTTTCACTCCTTTAAAATTCCTCCTCTCTACTCCTTTGAACCAAATATTAAGAGCATTGTTAATTAGTGTGCATCAATTAGCAAGACAATAAAATTTAAAGAGATGGTTGTGTAGGCACGGATTAAGAAATAAAAAAAAAGTTTTTTTTATTAAAAGAAAGGGATTAAAAATGTTTTTAATTAGTCCCTATTTTTTATAAAAAAATTGATTTTAATTCCTCGTTTGGAAAACGAACTTTTTTAGTCCTCATTTTTTAAAATGTGTCAGAAGTGATCTTTGCATCACACATTTTTAATCATTCATTTTTAACAACCACACAATTTTAGTCCCCTATTTTTTTACAAAAATTCGGTTTGTCCCTCGTTTTTCAAACTGAAGTGTGGTGTAGGGACCATTTCTAACACATTTTTAAAAATTAGGGACGAAAAAAGTACATTTTTTAAACATGAAACTAAAACCGAATTTGTCAAAAATGAGGTACTAAAAACATATTTAACCCTTAAAAAATGATACACTTAGTTTTTTAATAAAAACTGTTAGTTTTTATATTTCTTAGCAATTGGACACTAGTTTTCATGACCCTAAAATTAATAATGATGTATCGAATATTGATTAAATTATTAAAAAAAGAGTAAAATTATACTAAAATTAAATATAATACTTTTAATATAAAATTATTTTATTTTTAACCAATATTTTAAGAAAACCTGTTAGTATTTAGTAATTAAGAAAGTGAACCTTTTTTTGTTAGAAGAAAAGTGTAGCTTTTTAAGCCGTTATTAGAGATAACAATTTGGACCCTACTGGATGGATGCCCGTAAAAAATACTCAAAATGGATAGGGTAAAAGATGTTTTATTGACATGAGTTCAGGTCTATGTAATTACTCCCAAACAAGAGAGTATGGGTGTGGGTGCGGGTGCGGGTGCGGGTGCGGGTGCGGGTGCGGGTATTCTAGTACCCGCCCTGGCCAGCACCCGCATATATATATATATATAGTGTATATAATTAAAATTATATATATTTTTTAAGAATAAAATTAATATAAAAGTTCTAAACCCATGACTCATTAGTGTTTTGTTCATAAGTAGATTTAAAAGTTCTTTGGATGATTATTAAATTAAATTATAATGTTTTTTTTTATGTTTTTATTTTTATTTTTAGTTAAAGTGTGGGTAACGGATACAAGTATAGACACTTAGGTACTCAAAAGATATGAGTAAGGATATTAAAATTGCTACCCACGTATATATGAGTGACTTCTAGTATGGATATCCTTGACAAATGCAGATATGAAAATTGATACTATAGTACCCGTACAAGACATACTTATTAGGCCATCTCCAACGGATATCTAAATAGGCATTTTTCTTAATAAGCATCGATGCTTATTAAGTTTCAGCCGTTGGAGAGAATTTCCACAAAGATGTTTGCCAAGCAGAGGTGCTTAACTAAGCATCGATTCTTGTCATTTTATGTGGGTCAGCCTTGTGTTTTTTAAATAAAAAAAAGTTGAGTGTTGATGAAATGTAAAGATGTGGGGTTATTAGTGGGGTCCATTTAAAAAAAAATTGAAAATTACTAGGTTTGAGAGATGAGATGCTTAAATTATAAAATGTAAAAAAATAAATAATGTATCAAGATGAGACCTATTTAAAAATTCAAAAAATAAAAATATGGGATATTGGAATGGAGATGGCCCTATCAACTAGTCGGCATCGAGACCGGAAGCCGACATTGGTTCATTAATATTCACTATGGGAGGTTGAATTAATAATTGGTTAGATAAAGATAGCACAAAATCGTGTCGTAATATAACTCTCAGTTATGGTTTTGAGATTTGCGCCGCCAGAGGATGGGGATAGAATAGAACAGAGATATAGGACTTGGTAATGGTAAAGCATTCTCCCTCTATTAAGAAATCTATAAAACAATTTTTTATGAAAGTCAAGAATATAATTTTTTATAATAATAAATACATTAATTTTTAAGAAATTTTCCTTTTTTAAAATTATTGGAGAATGTTAACTAATATTCTTACAATATTAATTAAGAAATTAAAAAATAAAGTTTCATATTAAAAGATGGTAAATTTAACATATTAAAAATATATAATACTTAATTTTTTTATACTTTAATTAGAAAAGACTCTAATTGGTCGACCACTCATTCGCCTTAAATTTTAGACGATGATGAGGCAAGTGGGAAGGTGTTGATATTTGTACATTAAATTAAATAATAAATACTCACAGTGGGCAGCTGACTTAATAAAGGGTTGTGAAGAACGTAGCACCAAATCGGGGGACCATCAGCTCTCAGAATCTCAGTTATGATTCCGAGTAGAGCTGTCAAAATGAGACAGACTTGATAGGTTGGTCTGAATACTTTAATATTAAGTAGTATAAGTTGGGTTGATAAAATATATCTCAAATTTATTTGGCCCAACCCAGTCCAGCCAGAAAATTCATTGGCCCAATGCAGGCTGGTTCGTGATGGGGTGGGCTGGCTCGATCGTTGATAACTTTTAGAAATAAGAGTTATTACTATCCTTTTAGCTCTATCATTGTTCTTGTTTTGATCAATTTTGGAAGAGAAAAAATTCAAGTTTTCCGTTAATTAGTGAATATCTGTGTTGAATTGTTAAAATGCTGAAAAAGATGTATAAATTGAATTATCTTTGCTGACAATTTGCTTGAGTTTTGAGCAGAATTTAGAAGTGAAATTACTGCAGGAGTTGCTCTGAAAGGTTATGGAATGCTGCAGCGTTTAGAAGAGAATCACTACAAGACAAAAGAATTGTCAGCTCAGCACACCTTCAATACAAGACAAAGAACCTGCTGTGCTGTCCCAAAACAAGAAAAGAGAGAGTGCAAGGTAGCAGCTGAATGTACTTGGGAATTGGGCCAAGGATTGTTTGAGTACTTGAACTTTGTAATAGCCCAAAAAGGGGAGGCATGAGAGAGAGAGTGTAGCCCTATTTTTGGGGGAGTAGTACAAATAGTGAAACGTGACCTTGCTTTTAGGTCAGCTGGGACTGTAGCAACATGTACTGTGCAGCAGCCGTCAGCAATTTGTCCTCTCTGTAATTCCATTTTTACTTTATGCCTTTATTCTCCATTTTCTTATCTTGTTTTATCTTCAAGCTCATTATGAGCTAATTCTCTCAAGTTAGGATTCTATGAATTTGTAATCAAACTGATGGGTAATTCAATGCAATGAATGTTATACATTTTCTTCTTATCTACTTTAATGTTTAATTTCAGTATTAGCTTGATCAACTGATCTGAAATATCAGCTGACAAAGTTTGGAAAAACTAAGTTAGTGGACTTGCTTAGAAGATAAAGATAGAGCAATTAATTGGAAAATTAATTGTATTGAATGAGTTAGGAATAGCCTTCAAGTCTTTAAGTAGCTGGACGCATTTATCTGACAACTGAGGGAAATTAATATGAACTTAGTAATAAGAAGCGTTTAATGAACTCAGTTTCACTGCTGGAAAGCAAACTTCATTTTCCTGGACTAAATGCTGTAGCATTCTGAAACATCGATTACCCTGAATTTAAGATTATAAAGGATTAGAATCCTAGCTGTTTCCATCTCTATTCTAAAACACTCATTTATTGCTTTCATTAATTCCTAGCATTTATTAATTACTGTTCTGTCACCCAATTACTCCATTTACGTTACAAAGTTACGTTCTATTTTTATTAAACTAAGTAGAAAAAGTTACAACTAGAAGTGATATTCAATTCATTTAAATCCTCGTGGGAACGATCTTTACTCACTCTTTATTACTTGTTTGACTGTGTACACTTGCACATCAACTTTTTGGACAACAAGTTTTTGGCACCGTTGCCGGGGATTGACAATGGTGTTGAATATTTAACTTCTTTTGTTAACTTTATCTATTCAGCTTGTATTTAAAGTTTTCTGTGCTTTGCTCAGCAATAAGTGTACATCTGTATGCGCAGCAAGGGTACACCCGAGTTTCAAATAGACTTGAAAATAGAGAAAACAGAAAAGAGGCTAAGGAAGAGAACCAAAGAACAAAGAACTAGAGATCAGAACTCTGGCTTAGGCTTCATGGCTCACATTCTGGGAAATGATGATGAGGAACAACCGGGAATGATTGAGTTGGCTAATGACAAAGATAGACCCATCAATCGCCCGAACTTTGAAAATAAAAATGGATATAAATTGAACTGAAGCATTATATTTTTATACTGCACATTCTCACTATTTTGAAAAACAATATATGATTGTTTATAGGATAGTAATTCTACCTCCAGGTGTTTTGAATAATATATTTTTACTATTTAAATTTGTCAAAAAACTTAAGTAGTTAACGTTTTAAAAAAGATGTTTTCATACTCTCAAAAAGCATAAAAGATGTTGTATCGTCCAACATAAATTTCTAGGGGAGCTTTATCTTGATACTGGACAAATAATAAAACATCCCTCACGCCTCTTGGATGAAAATGCGTAACTTAACCCCCAGCATACACTTTTCTATCTGTGCTGCTTACTTCATTGATCGTTGTTAATTACGTAACTTAACACGTTAATATTTGTATTAATATTTAATATATGTGTTTAAGTTTATCTCCCATCATTTCAGTCAAAAAAAAATTATCTCTCATTATTAAATAATAGAAAAAATTAACAAAATTAAATTTAAATTTATAACTTACTGAATTTTATAATGTTTATTAATTTTAAAAATATATAATTTTTTATCTTTACTATAACATATTGGCCCATGGGCCAGCTCGTTTGGCCCGTATAGGGCTGGGCTGACCTAGTAAATTAGTAACCCATTACGTAAATCAGTAAATATAGTGGGCCGGCCCGAATCTGTCGGATGGGAAAGCATAGAGATATTTCAGGGGCGAGTTATATATAATACTAAAAAATTAAGAATTATAATTATAATAAATTAGACAATAATTTAGAATTTTAATAATAATATCTATATTTTAGTGGTATAATGAGATCTTATATTGAACAAATAATTATCAAGTAATTTAAGTGGAGTGTCTACATTTTTTTAGACAAAAACTCGTTGAAAGGGGAAACAAACTTTGCAAATACAGTAGGGCCAAGGGGTTTATGTCCAACAAAGATTTCCAACAAGTGTAATACTGTTCATGCAAATTCGCTTGCCATATATGTCTAGTTTTGGTGCAAGACTTTGAGGTTTGTACACTCTTGACTCTTCAGTTTTCACGCTCCAAAGGTTGTAATTCTACCTGCACTACTCTCGTTGGGTCCCATGAATAATTGCTTCTTGTTTTGCTCATGTTTATCAAAAGGATAATGAATATGGTTCTGTTTGACAAGGAAAATAAGCTAGCTTATAACTTATTTAATTAGCTTGTAAGTTTGTTTGACTGAAATAGAAGTGTTTGGTAAACAAGCTTATCACATTAGCTATAAAGCTTTTCTTCATAAGCTAATTTATTTAGCTTATTGCTGATAGCTTATAGCTTATTGACTTTTCTCTCGTTTTTATCCTCATTCATTTAATAAAATTCTCACTTTATCATGTCTATCATAAATATGTTCTTTTATGTCATTTTATATTTATAAGCTAGTTCAACCGCTAATTTTACCAAATACTTCAAATTCAATCAGTTAGCTTTTTAGCTATCAGCTATCAACTATTTTTACCAAACAGAACCTATAGTTGTAAGGTGTTGGGATATACTTAATGAACAAAAGATTTATGTGTTCTTTCGCCTAGGTGGTTGTGTTGCTCTCGTCCTTCAAACCTTCGTGTTGGGCCCACGATTTTAAGTTGGGTTGACAATTTCGATTTAGGCCGTGTTGTGTTTTTGGTTATTGTGAACAATTATGAAAAATTCTGGCCAATGCGGTCGCAATTCAATTTCGGAAACTATAAAAGTCATAATGTTGCGACTTTCGTAGCAATTTCAGACCAAGATTTAAAACTTTGGTTGGGCCCATGCAATTTAAGTATGCCTTCCATTTCATCCTTTATCAGATATGAGCATATGTTTTACTTATGGTACTATAGTAATAATATCAATAATCATATTTAAACACAAATTTTGATACCGTGTATGGATATCATATAGCTAATGGGGTGTTTTGGGAGTGATGAAATACATAAGAGAGAAAAAAAAAAATAAGTGATGGAGAGATTTTTATACAGTATTGAACACCATTTTTATGTAAAAAAATATCATTATTCATGCGGCTTACGCCCAAATGGACACCTTACTTAAGCGGTTGGGTTACATCTGCTGTAATCAAGGCTTCTGGGATGAATTCGTGTTTGTCTTATAGAGATACCTTTTTTTAAGGGAAATCACTGGAACTAAATTATTAAACCAGAAACATTACACATAATAGAGTTTGTTTGGCATGGGATATATCTCATTCATGTTCTTGAGCCAACATTCTTAGACAACCCAACTAAGTTATGAGCTACTACATTTTGAGCACGCCCCACATAGATTACATTTACCTTTTCAAATTCATTCGTAAGGAGCTTGCAATCTTGGATAATTGGATCAATGACAACAACAAAGTCGTTGAGTTTATACAATTAACAGCTATCGTTGCATCAGAAGCTATGGTGACCCTCCTCATCTACAGGTCTTTGGCAAATTCTACGCTCCATCTGTCATGACTCAAATTTCGTAGCCATGACCGGCCGAAAGGGAAAGCCTCCTCTCTCCGCTTTGTAGCCTCACAAGCATACACAAATTCATCGCCTACAAGCATACACAAATTCATCTCATTCAAAGTAAAATATTATAGGTTTAACTATTGAGTAGGTCCCTGAACTATCTGAGAATTCTCAAATAGGTCCCTATACTAAATTTTTTTTAAAATTGGGTCCCTGAACTAAAAAAGTTTTTAATTGGGTCCCAAGACTTATATAAAACTTTCAATGGGGTCTATAAATTATAAAATTCCTTGGTGATATGTTGAATTGGATGGAATATAACTGATTTCATCCAAGCTGACCATTTATGAGTAGTTTGGTTAGAAGATGAACTTGAGACATTGTCACAACAAAATGTAGCAAGATGTAACAAGATGTAACAAGATTAAGTGAGATGTAGTAAGATGCAAGTGAGGGAACTATTTTGGACGAAATTATTTCAAGGAAGAGATATACAACCGTAAAACATAAATCGGAGAAGAAATGAACTATTTGTTCAGATGGAGGAAAAACAATCGCAGGTCACGTTTTGGTTTTCTGGCTCAACATTTTGGTCTCTTGCAACCCTAAATACAAATTTAGGGGAATTCCAGGTCACGTTTCACATCAGTAGACTTAAAGACCTCTTCACGGAACCCTACCCCGACTCCGTTAAAAATTTATATTAGTTCAGGGACCCAATTAGAAACTTTTTTAGTATAGGGAACCAATTGTAAACTTTATAAAAGTTTGAGGACCCAATTACAAATTTTTTAAGTATAGGGACTTATTTGAAAATTCTCAAATAGTTCAGGGACCTACTCAATAGTTAAACTAAGATTATATTCATTACTTAAATAAGGAATATAATACATCAGAGTTATTAACAACACGAATAGTTATAAAGTCTTTCTTAAATAAATAAAAACTAAGGGTACAACCCCTTAAGCGATCCACATGGCATCGAAGGCTTCTAGCAGCATCGCAGATACCTGTAGCTGAAACATTAAACGTGGGGTGAGTCCACTGACTCGGTGAGGGAGTTTCCCCAAAAAACATGCAATAATACAAAGTCAAGGATGAACTAAATTCACACATTGTGTCAAAAACTTGGTCAAATAAATAGATAATCATTTTTCATTTACGCATCACAAATGCCTTCACATATGTAAATGATCTCATAAACTAATAAAATACTGTATGAACATCTTGTCCCTCCAAAGAGTACTTGTGGAATGACTTGCGCTATATTCTTTTTTCAGAACTCATGTCCCGCTCATAAGGAGACACATGGATTGTGTACACACACACACACACACACACACACACACACACACACATATATATATATCAAATCTTTGGGTCCACTTGGGGTTGTCCACTCAAGGTCCCCCGCCCCGACAGTTTTAATTTCGGACATCGGAGATACCGCACCCTCCGGCAAACATCAACATCCCTCCCAAACTCACGGGGTATCTAACGGGGTCCCCTCGTCCCCAGCGGTGTTATTTATATACCGGAGCCTCCCGCTCCCGGTTCGCCTATCCAAAGATTCATATTCAATTCTTGGCAATCCATTCCACCAAATACTTTCTGTAAAGTTTTCAACCACGTACATCAATCATCATCACATTCAACATTTCATCAATAACATAATTTAATTCATTCTCGGTCAAAAAATAAAGATATTCAAATTAAATTCCAACATCGTAGAAACAATTTGATAAACATCTATATTAACATACAATTCTTTTCTCATTCTAAGGAAAGTTTGGACACGTGTCACGACCACCTTTAATCCTACACCAATTCTACAATAAGCATCTTCTAAATCTTTCCATAAATAATATTAGTGTTAATGATATTTTTAATTTTACATTATTTTTATGCTTTATTATTTATTATTTTATTCAAATTTCGAATTTTAAATTAACATTTATGCTTTCAATACATTAAAAATAGTAACTAATAAATTCATTCTCCATTCAACCAGAAAATTAAATTCAAATTCAAATTTCAAAATTCACACTTATACTTTCAATACATTGAATATGGTAACTAATAAATTCATTATGCATTTAACCAGACAATAAGTAGTAACTATTCATTTTCTTCACATCAGCCTTCTCTCTCTATCTCTATCCCAAACCCAAACATTTCATTTTCCTCTGTCTTTCTTCTTTCCTTTCCTCTGTCGTCTGAATCCTCCAGACCACCACCACAACCATGCGACCACCACCACCTGGGAGGAGACAATCGCTGCTCAGCCACCGCCGTCTATGGCAACCTCCTCTTTGCCTTTTTCTCTTGGTGAGGTAACTCCACCTTTTCCTTTTTTTCTTTATCTCCCTCTCTCCCTCTCTCTCTCTCTCCATCTATTTTTCTTTCTCTATCGGTCCAGACCACCATTGATGTGATGGGACCGCCGCTGCTACGAGCTCTCTACCCATTGTGACCACAACCATGAGAGCAGAAGACGACCATATGGTGGTCCAAGGAAATCATGGTTCTCAGGTATTATATATCTATGTGAATTTACTTATTTCCAAAAACTTTTACAAAATAATTTATATTTTTTCATCTTTTTCTCACTTGCTCAGTCATAATGAAAGAACACGGAATAGTGAAGAAAAGAATCTTCTGGAACGGTTCGACCTCTTTCTTTTTCCATTTGTTTTTTGGCTATTAGTTGTTATATGTTTTTATGATTATGCATCAAAATCAGGTTTTTTTCCCCTCACACATCAGTTTGATGAGTGTCTTTCAATTTTCAATTTGTACTCTTACAAGAAAGGTGAAGTTATGTTTGGCAGCATGTAAGATTGATATATAAGCATGTAAGAGAGGTGACACCACTTTATGTTTCTTCTGGGAAGGGGTGTTTTGTTTATTTTTGTTTTTGTTTGGATAAACTCTTGAGGTTCTACAAAAAAAATTATTGAAAGTCTTGGGTCAATAATTATGACAATATAGGTGTAAACCCATGAGGTTCTTAAGTATTGTTTATATTCTTAGAATCACAGCAGGGTGTAATTAATTAGTTCAATGTTAGTGAATTTTTTTTTGTCATTTACGAAGCATGAATCGATAAGCATAAACCAGTTGGTTTATTTTTTCAAATAAAGTTTGAGGTATAATTAGTATTTTTTGAAAGAACGTGATATAATGTATATTGTATAAATAAATAAATTATAATTATAATTCTAATTAATATGTATCCAATAGTATGAGGAACCCACATTTTATTTATAGAGAATGTTCATAAGGGAGTTCTGAAGTTTTTAATTTTTCGTGAGTGTATCTTTCATTGGAATAATTAGTGGTTAGTCAATCAACAAAGATTTAATATTAAAGTATTAAAATTTGTAAATTTTTTATTATGACAATAAATATTACATGCTAAATATTGGAAATAGATAATGATGATATTATTTAACATTAGAATCTGGTACTCAACCACATTTAATATTGAAATCTTAAAGTTCAAAAATTAATTTCCAATAAATATATAATAAATCATGGATTTATAGAGAAATGCTCATAAGGGAGTTCTAAAGTTTTTAATTTTTCGATGAGTGTATCTTTAATTTTTCATTGGAGTAATTAGTGGTTAGTCAAACAAAAAAGATTTCATATTAAAATATTAAAATTTGTAATTTTTTTATTACGACAATAAATATTACATGATAAATATTGGAAATAGATAGTGATGATATTATTTTACATTGAAATCTGGCACTCAACCACATTTAATCTTGGAATCTTGAAATCTTAAAGTTGTAAAATTAATTTCCAATAAATATATAATAAATCATGGATTAATAGAGAAATGCTCATAAGGATGTTGTAAAGTTTTTAATTGTTTGGTAAGGCTATCTTTCATTGGAATAATTAGTGGTTAGTCAATCAATAAAGATTTCATATCAAAATATTAAAATTTGTAAAAATTTTATTATGACAATAAATATTACCTGCTAAATATTGGAAATAGATTATGTGTGTGTTTGGGAAAGCTGAAAAAAAAGATTATGCTAATAATCAAAATCGATTATAATTAGAATTTGTTTTTGTTTGAGTCTGTTTGCTGAAAAGCGATTTTAAGATAATCTATTTTATTTGGGTGGTGCAAAAAAAAATCACTTTTATATAATAAGTTATGAAAAAGGGTATGGAGTTATTTGTATAACTAGAGTAAATGACCCGTGCCATGTACGGGGAATATACTATTTTTTTAGGATTTCATTGAAAAATATGTGATTGTTGAATTCACATTTTTAGTTTAAAATTTTGTTAGGGAATTATACACCTCAAATTATTGATTTATGATGTTAATAATACAGAAATATTTGGAAAATAAATTTGTTATGTTAAATATAAAAGATAAATCCTCATATAAGTTTAATTATAATATATTTTTAAATATATTTGATTTATAAACATTCTTTCTTAAAAACTTATTTGTATTTTTATTCTTTTCCCTGTAAGTTAACCATTTTTAGAAATTATATTTATCTATCATATTTTATCTTCCCTCTTCAAAATATATTTGATTTATTTATCCTCTTATCCACATGCAGGTGAACTATTTCTAGAAAATATATTTTATATATATATATCATATTATTAATTTATTTTCTTTTAATAATCTATTAAATTTACTTATCTTTTTTTCCCGTGTAAGTTAACCATTTATAGAACATTAATATATTTATATCATTTTTTTCTTCGCTCTTTAAAATCTATTGGATTTATTTGTTTTCTTTTCCCGTGGAAGTTAAATAATTGCAGAAAATATTTTTATCTATCATAATATATTTCTTGATCTCACTTGAAAATATATTTGATTTATTTCTCCCCTTTGCCCGCTGCAAATTAACCATTTAAAAAATATATATTTATATATTGTATCATTTTTTTATTCTCTTCAAAATATTTTTGATTTATTTCTCCTTTTTTCCCGAGAAATTTAACCATTTTAGAAAATATATTTTTCTATCATATTATTTTCACAACTCTCTTAAATATATATTTGATTTATTTCTCTCTTTGCCTTGTGCAAGTTAACCATTTTTTAGAAAATATATTTTGTTTTATATTATTTTTATTCTCTCTTGCAAATCTATTTGATTTATCTATAATATTATTTATCATATTTTTTATTTCTCTTTAAAATATATTTGATTTATTTCTCCTTCCCCGTGCAAATTAATCTTTTTTGTAACAATATATTTATCTATCATATTATTATATGTACTATCTCTCTATAATCTATCTGATTTATTTCTCATATTTTTCCCACTACAAGAAAATTTGAAATTTGCAGCGGATTATTTGCGTCGGCTCTGTTGGCGTCGCTAAAATGGATTTTTGTGACGGCTTTAGCCGTCGCAAAGGGAGCTGGATGCATATTAATGTTTTGCGACGGCTTTCTGTGACACCCTCGCAAAGAACCGTCGCTAATATTCACGCGAAATGGTTTGAAAAAATGGCGCCCAATTTGCGACGGCCAGGACCGTCTCTAAAATTTGAGACGGCCTAGGCCGTCATTAAATAATGAGTTTGCGACGGCCAAAGCCGTCAATAAAGTTTGCGACGGCTAAGGCCGTCACTAAGGGAGGACCGCATATTAGCGACGGCTTGGACCGTCGCGGGCCGTCGCAAAAGCCCATCATCTATACAACCCGAACCCTCCCTCTCCCCTTCCCCACTTCACACACGCAGGCACGCAGCGCCGTTTCTGGTTGAGCAGCGCCTCCTCCCCCTTCCTTGTGAGCAGCCTCTTCCATTTCCGGTGACCATTCCGGCTACAAACCACTACATTTCCGGCAAATGTAAGTCCTTCTTTTTTACACTCACTTTCTTTGTCCTTATGTTTCTCACTGTGATTCATTTTAATTGTTTTAAAAAAATTTCAGTAACCTCGCACCACCACCGGACCACCACATACCACCACGTCCCAGTTCCCTTTTGCTCCCAGGTTTGTTTCAATTTGTTGTCTTTGTTTTATCTTAATTGAATTTGTGTTGAAATTGCTATTTATATATTGTTTGGAAATGTCATGCATGTATGTCAAAGTTGTTGTAAATAGTGATGAAAATGAGTGTGAAACTTGTGTGATACAGGGTTCTATCTTTTGAAATAAATAATGATTTGGTATATATCACATGTTTTTTTACTTTCATTTTCGTTCCTTCATCATAGGGATTAAAAAATATGTCTAATGTCAAGCAAATAAATAAGTTTTGTTATGTTGTTCAAAATGCTCTTCACAATATCCACACCGAAATAAGTTGACTATGGTTCTTTTAGTCCAAGACATCCATTTCCCCTTGAATATATTGAGGGGAAAAAATCATTTATTTGGTAGAAATTTTCTATTCAACATTATTAGCCACGGAAATTATGTGTTATGTGTACTATGTTTTGTTTCTAAACTCAATTAAGTGCTGTAGCTATTGCCATTCTCTGGCTTTATCTCTTCTCAGTAACTTGCTAAATTCAAGCAGAGTTTATATGGTTAGATAAACGACAAAAATAAGTATTGAGCTGGGACTTAATTTGTTAATTATGCAGATTTTTACCCATATTATGAATATATTTTTAAAAGCTTTAAAGAATGAAAAAGGAAAAAAAAAATAGTAGTATTTACTAATGAAACTTCTGCACTGCCTATTAAAATATCAAAGAGGTTATAGCATACAAATCAACAATTGAGGTATGTTTTGGTAACAATTTTTTATTGCCTTAAATCTTATTTGGTTTTGAAGTTTGGATCAATATTGGCGTTTATTAAAATTCATAAATGATTTTTGATAATTGGCACTAATTTACGTTTTTAATTCTCATTTTGACTGCATCTTTAATTCATTATTGGAGTGAACTATAAAGGATCCAATTGTGACACTTAATGTAAAGAATTACGTTATTAATAAAAATCAAACTTTAAAATAACTTCTAAACATAAACAGTTTTATACAAACTATTATAAAGTTCAAGCAAAAAAAAAAACTCATAGTCAAATATATGAATGATTTCAAATTCTAAATAAAAATGTTAGTAAATTATCAATTCATAAAAGATGGTACATTGTTATATTAATAAACAATTTAATAAATTCAGTAAAAAAAAAAGAATTTAATAAACAATGCATATTGTTATAATTTTTGGTTTTTTTTTGTAGTGTGTACATTTTTGTTTCGTATTTCATTTGTAGTTAGTTCTGTTAGTGTTCAAATGTATATAGAAGAATCAAATATTGGTGACAAGGTGTTCAAACTCATTAACATCCCTTTGGTATTATGAAATTAAGTGGTAGAATTGTATTTAGATGGGTACCATCGATTAAGTTATCGATTTTCTTTTTTGTTATGTTGGCAGAAATGTAAGTAGCAAGAGAAATCTATGAAAAAGAGATAATGTGATCATCCTTGGATTATTTCTTTAGTATACATTGAAATATTAATGTTTTGGATCCTTTTTTTGGTTTGTGACAATAAGTAATAAAATGAAAGCTAAGTAATTATCCGCACTATAATAAGTTATTTTTATCTCGGATATATGTTTTTCAATATAGTTATCTTTTTTTGGGTCAAATGCAGAGGATGGAATTTGTTCCTTCGAATCGTACTTGGATGTATGATAGGGTTTATCCACGCAGAGGGGGGTTGAAACAATCTTTTTTAGATGGTGTTGAGGAATTTATTACTAAGGCAAGTCAGCAAGATACCTATAACAATGGGGGGGTGATTAGATGTCCTTGTGTGAAGTGTGACTGTACACGGATTAAGAGTTTAGACGATGTGAGGCTCCACCTGTATAAAGTTGGGTTCAGGTCTAATTACTGGATTTGGACAAACCATGGAGAAGAAATGCCGCAATTTAATTTTGGCATTGACGAGAACTGCACTGGTGGTTCAGGTAGTGGTGCAGAAGTTGGATATGAAAATCATTTTGTTTCCATGCAGGAGATGGTGTGTGACGCTCTCATGATGCCCGGGTCGTTTGAGTCAAATAATACAGAAGAGCCCCCTAATCCTGAAGCGCAAAAATTTTATAATCTCCTAACAGAGACAAATAAGCCTTTGTGGGAAGGGTCCCCCGACTCGAGGTTATCGATGTGTGTTCAACTGTTGTCTGCCAAGTCCAATTGGAACATACCCGAGTTGGGCTTGGATTTCATTGCCAAAATGGTTTTGGCCGGGACGCCTTTCAAAGGAGGATTACCCAACAATTATTATGATGCGAAGAGGTTAGTGTCCAAGTTGGGATTGGAGTCCAAGAGGATTGACTGTTGTGAGAATGGATGCATGATCTTTTACGATAATGATTTTGACAGAAATGATGGCTCATTGGTATCGTGCAAATTTTGTCACGCGCCAAGGTATCGTCAGCGCACCGGAAGTAGAAGTAATCTGAAACCAGTTCCGGTAAAGTCGATGTTCTACTTGTCAATCATTCCTAGATTACAGAGGATGTTTGCATCGATGCAGACTGCTGGAAAAATGACTTGGCACCATGTGAATAAGAGGAAAGCCGGAGTGTTACGCCATCCTTCTGATGGTGAAGCATGGAAGCACTTTGATCGGGTGCATCCGGATTTTGCAGCGGATCCTCGCAGTGTACGACTGGGGTTATGCTCGGATGGCTTTACCCCATATATCCAAGCCTCAGCCTCGCCTTATTCATGTTGGCCCGTTATTGTTACCCCTTACAATCTTCCTCCTGAAATGTGTATGTCAAAGCCATATATGTTCTTGACTTGTCTGATTCCGGGTCCGTCTAATCCAAAGGCTGGCATTGATGTATACTTACAACCTTTGATTGATGATCTGAAGAGGTTGTGGAATGGTGTTTTGACGTACTACATTTCTCGGAAACAAAATTTTTTAATGAGGGCAGCGTTGATGTGGACAATTAATGACTTCCCTGCGTATGGCATGTTGTCTGGCTGGGGGACGCATGGGAAGTTTGCATGCCCGCATTGTATGGAGCATACAAAGGCATTTACCTTAAAGTACGGGGGGAAGTCGTCTTGGTTTGACTCTCATCGGAGGTTCTTACCGAACGATCATCAATTTCGAAGGAATAAGAATGCCTTCAGGAAGGGGGTTGTTGAAACAGATGGACCGCCTCCGAGGTTGACACCAGAACAGATTTGGAGTAGAGTCAGGGACTTGCCAAAAGTCACTGAAGCCGGGGTTTCCCGATTAGATGGTTATGGGCAGTGGCATAATTGGACGAAGAGAAGTATTTTTTGGGATCTTCCATATTGGAAAGATAATTTATTGAGGCACAATCTTGATGTAATGCACATTGAAAAAAAATTCTTTGACAACATTTTCAACACTGTTATGAACGTGCGTGGCAAGACCAAAGACAACGATAAGGCTAGAATGGACTTAAAGTTGTACTGCAGGAGACCGGATTTGGAGCTGAGACATCAGGCTAATGGGAAGATGTACAAGCCAAAGGCCAATTATACTTTGACTATCCAGGAAGCAAGGTTAGTTTGTCAATGGATAAAGGAGCTCAGGATGCCTGATGGTTATTCTTCCAACTTGGCAAGATGTGCTGATGTTATCAGATGTAAGTTGCATGGGATGAAAAGCCATGACTATCATGTGTTTATGGAATGCTTACTTCCCATCGCCTTCAGTTCGCTTCCACCCCATGTAATCAATGCTCTCACTGAAATAAGCCAATTCTTCAAGGACTTGTGTTCTACAACTTTGAAGGAAGACGATCTGATCATGATGGAACAAAACATTCCACTTATACTGTACAAGTTGGAGAGAATATTCCCCCTGGCTTCTTTGATTCAATGGAGCATCTTCCAATTCATCTTGCATATGAAGCCAGACTTGGTGGTCCAGTTCAATACAGGTGGATGTATCCATTTGAAAGGTAATATAAGTATCTATACTATTTAGCCTTTTCCATGCATGTTAGTTAATTAATAATAACATCATCATTTTTTCAATAGATTCATGGGCGAGTCAAAACGCTCGGTGAAAAATAAGGCTAGGGTTGAAGGTTCGATCTGTGCGTCTTACTTGCATCGTGAGACAACTCATTTCTGCTCTCATTATTTCAAACACATGGTTTTGTCGCCAACAATTAGAAGGAATGAAATGGAAAATGAAAGTGGAAGACTACCCAGAACCTTATCAGTTTTTTGCCTTCCCGGTCGTCATTCTGGAAAGGAGTTGACACATTATTTAACGCAGGAAGAGTGGAACTCGGCTCATGTTCATGTATTGATCAATTGTGCCGAGGTTAAACCATATCATGAGTACGTATATGTTTATAATTTTTATTCCTTCGATAGCATATGTTAATTGTCATAACTTATATCCATATATGTTCAGTGCATTCTTGTCATCTCAAAACATAAGCAACCGAGATGCATCTGCTCGTACTCATGCAGATTTTCCAATATGGTTTAAGCAACAAGTAAGTATTATATCGAACTATCATTATGTTATTCACTCAAATGTATGTAGATAAAAAACTTATTGTCAACTCTGTGAATAGGTTTACAGTGAGGCACCTACAGTCATTAATCAACACTTACGAAACATGGCTGATGGTCCTCTAACAATTGTCAAAGAATGGCACACTTACTTTGTGAATGGATACAAATTTCATACTCAATCATGGACAGAAGACAAATCAACAATAAATAGTGGTGTTTACGTAAAGGGTGAGTCAGGCGGAGGTGCAGACGACTTTTATGGTGTGATACAACACATGTATGAGTTGTCGTATCGTTATTTAGATTATCCTAAGAAAATAGTATTGTTTTATTGTAAGTGGTTCGATCCATCTAGTCAAGGCACTAAAGTGGATAAAAAATATAATATTGTGGACATCCAAATGAGGAGAAAATATCACTTCTTTGATCCGTTTATCATGGCACATAATGTGAGGCAAGTATACTATGTTCCTTATCCAGCAACGCACAGGGACAAACAAGGTTGGTGTGTTGCAATCAAGACAAAACCAAGGGGTCGCATTGAAGTGGATGTTTCAGAGTTGAAAGAGCCATATCAAACGGATGAAATGTCACATGCAAATGAAGCAATTGAAGTTGAACCAATCCCTTGTTTACTAGACACACAAGTTGTAGGGGAAGAAGTGGACGCCTTCATCTTCACATCAAATCAAGTCATTCCGAATGAAGATGTTGAAGAAGCCGACTCTACGGAAGATGATGAAGAGGAAGAAGCTGCAGAAGATGAAGATGACTTTGAATATGACACTGGCTCAAATTCTGAATAATAATTAGCTTATTTATTTTAGTGATATATTTTGTATTAAGTTGTATTGTCGTTATCATAACTTTTAAGTTAATTATTATTAGCATCATGTTTCAATATTTGCAAATTTGTGTTTTTGGTTACTTTAAGTTAATTATTATTAGCATCAATCTCCATCATGTGCAAATTTGTGTTTTGGTGACGATGAAGATTATTTTTATTTTATTAGTAACATTTTTCACTATAGAAATGGCTGATAAGGGAAAGGGTAAGGCATCTACCGGAGGGGCACGCCGTCGTGGTCGACCCCGTATCGTGACACGGATGGTCGATGAAGGATTCGTGTCCCTCCCATCTACATCTGCTCCACCACGCCCTCCACCAACATCTTTGCCTACACATGATATGGCACCCCCACCCCCACCTGTTGCTCCTACACCACGTCCACCACCCACACTTATGCCTGACTATGTTCCGACACCTCCCTACCGACCTGATGCTCCATCTACTCAGTTCATGGAGACCCCCATTGGCATCACGATGATGCCTACCCCAGGGTTTCCGACTCATACCCATGGAGAGAGTTCTGGACAGCCAAATGCACCAGGGGTGGATTTGCCCATGGACGACGAGGAGAGTCATGGATATACATCGCCAATATCAGATGATGAGGAGGACATCGTCGAGTATATGTCTGACGACCGACTTATTATTACCTCGATCGGTAGAGGGTAAGAAACTTTTCAAATAATCTTATTTTATTGTTGAGTTTATATGTATGTGTATTTAATTGTTCTCCATGTTTTATTGTTAAGGTTCCTTCCGTCTAGGAAATCTGCTGATTGTGTCAAATATGCGGTCACATCTCAATTTGATCGGGCCTGGAAAAATTGGGGTGAGCTGCAGGACGAAGATCGGGCTCGATTCTTTACGGCTTTTAAGGTATTTTGTACATTTGAATTTAGTTCCATTTTTTAGTTATTTTTAATGTTTCTTTAATTTATTATTATCATAAAAAAACATTATATTCTCGAAATTTACTGGAGAAGGCTGCTTGGAGAAGAGAACATCATGATCAAGTTGAGCAAAATTTTCATCACAAAGCTAGTAAATGTCTTTCAAGGTTGATGCAGAGACAACGGTCAAAGGGAGAACGTCCAGACTGGTGTTTCCCACCCATTTGGGAGGAGCTATGTGCTTATTAGGCTACACCTGCATTCAAGAAATTATCCGCCCAGGCCAAGCTCAACAGGGCCTCGGAAAAGGGTGGGAGCCTGTACACTGGCGGCAGCATCAGTCATCCAGAGCACGCTCGACGCCTTGTAACTTCAAATATAATATTTGTGGATTCATTTAAATTTCGTTTATATTTAGAATGTTTAAATTTAAATATTAACAAGTTTTTTTGCTGTAGGCCAGGGATTTACGCCGTCCCGCAAAGCTGAATGAGCTTCATGCTCGTACTCATACTAGGAAGGATACCGGCGACTATGTAGATGAGCGCTCTAGACGCACTCAGGTGATTTACACATCTCTTTATTGGTATTTATTTTTATTTTATAATTAACAAAGTATGATGATGTGCGTTAATTTTAATGACAGGAGGAGTATCAAGCTAGGTTATCCCAGGTTCGGTCTCAGACAGCCTCATCTTCCCCTACCACACTTGACCCAGAGGTGGAAGCCCAAGTGGAGTTGCAGACATGGGTCGAGGTTGCTGGCGGTAAGAAAAAGGGGCGCATTTACGGTATGGGAGACCTCTCTAGCAACTATCAACGCGGGTGCTCTAGCGTCTTCACTCAGCAGAGTCGAGCATCGTCTAGTAGGACCCGCCAGTCTCAGGAGTCTGTGGAGATGGTCGAGATGCGGCAAAGACTGGCAACTCAGGAGGCGATCAATTGACAGATTATGGAACAGCTAAATATGATGGCAGCTACACAGAGAGAGCTGATGATGCGTTTTGGAGCCAGCACCTATCAGCCACAGTCGCAGCAGGACCAGCACCTTCACAACACCCCTCAGCCGCAGCAGCCGTCGTCCCAACCACCTTCGTCCCAGCCTGAGGGTCATCAGCAGATCGATGATGAGGAGGGTCGATCCTTTACAGACTTGTTGAGGGGTTATAGAGAGGATTATTAGATTCTTTATGGTTATTTTGTATGATGTACGCACTATGATGTACGTACTTTGTCAAAACAATTATTAGTTTCTTTATAATGTACGTACACTTTGTTAAAAGAATTTGGTTTTTTAAGTTTCGTTATGATTAGATTTCATTTATTGTTTAAATTATTATTCATTTGTTATCATTTAAAATTATTATTTATTTATATTAGTAGAAAATTATAATTAAGAAAAAAATCTATATTAATTATGAACTTAAATAAATGATTAAAAATAATTAATATTTATAATAATAAAAATAATAAAAATTAATTATTTAATATGGTGATTTGCGACGGCCTGGCCGTCGCTAATTTCAGTACTTTGCGACGGTCCAGCCGTCGCTAAATAATTGATTTTTGAGACGGCCTGGCCGTCGCTAATCTTAGTTTTTTGCGACGGCCATTTGCGACGGTCTAGCCTTCGCAAATCAGCGAAATTTAGCGACGGCTAGGCCGTCGCAAAACTTTTGCGACGACCCTATATGCGACGGATTTTCGGCCGTCGCAAAGCCGTCACAAACAGTAATTTTGCGACGGATTTTGAGTTTTGCGACGGCCTTTGGCCCTCGCTAAAACCATTTTTTCTTGTAGTGTCCGTGCATGTTAACTATTTTATAAAACATATTTATATATCATATTATTAATTTTATTTTCTCTTGAAAATTTATTTGATTTATTTCTTCTCTTTCCGATGTAAGTTAACAATTTTTAGAAAATATATTTATCTATAATATTATTTTAAAAAATATTATTAATTTATTTAAATAATATTATTAATTGATTTGTGCCCTTGAGTTTTATTATTGGTTTTGCATTAAATGATATTTTTCTAAGAGGATAACACATCGCATAGAATTCAATGAGGTTATTGCTAAATGTATATAGTATAGATACAGATATAGATATAGATTTATTCCTTCTCTTTCGGATTTAAGTTAACCATTTTTAGAAAATATATTTATCTATAATATTATTTTTAAAATATTATTAACTGATTTAAATAATATTATTAATTGATTTGTGCCCTTGAGTTTTATTATTGGATTGCATTAAATGATGTTTTTCTAAGATGATGACACATGGCATATAATTTAAATACGATTTGTTTGTACCTAAATAAGGAAAGGGAACAAAAAACTGCTCTTGTGAAATGAATTTATTTAATCCAAATAAAATTAATTGAAAGACAAAATTATAAATTTAATTGCTACTATTAAATAGAGTAATAGACTTATTTTAAGGACTCTAAATACTAATACTAATAATTTATAAAAAGCAACCGAAATAATCTTATTTAAAATTTAAAATTGACTAACCAAACATTTAAATTTAATTGATCTCTTTATAAATATGATTAAATAATTGATGTTTGGCAGAAGAACATGGTCTCATAATTTAAAAAGGTAATAGTGAACTCAAATTAAAGAAAAGATATACCAAGGCTCTCATTCTCCAATTTAGTAATTACAATTCAATAATTGATATTTAAAGGAAGAAAGACCTAAATCTCATCACAAATTGATATAAAAACTGGATATATCCTTTTAATTCATATAAATGTTAATCAATTCGTAACCTTTCATTCCAATTTTCATTCCAAATTATTTAAATTTAAATCTGGAATGATAATCATTTACTTACTGTCAATGATTAGGAAGATCAACTTTAAAGAAAAAAATTTGGGAAGATCAAATTTATTAAAATAGAAACTTTGAAAATGATACTTTTTATGAAATTGTAATTCTAGTCTAAGCATCACAAATAGTACATTATTATACATATAACGCGAAATATGAAGTTTTTTTTAATAAAAGTTAAAGAAATATTTCTTTGAATTTGTTTAGAATGTCAAATAATATTCTTTTTTCTTTCACGTTTCACCTAAACATATCACTGTATATCCTACCTACCAACTACCCTGAACAAATACATGTAGAAGGCTCCAGTGCACTAAAATAATTGCTCTGCTTGGAAAACGTTGGTTGGAGCATTGAACTTGAGAACTACGATTCTTTCTAAGCAAGCCTAGCAAAAAGAAGGTTTTCATGCACTATAGGACTTTATTTTAAAGGAAGTTGAGATGCAAGTTTATAGTATCACATAAGCCGGTGAGAAATAAATCGTCACTCATTAGAAAAAAAAAAGATTACATAGAAAAAGATAAGTCCAAAAAGAAAATATCATCTCATAAATTGAGGACTTGTGTAGGGAGCATAGTCCGCAACTTCTCTTGAGTCTATATTTCTCATGGCTACTTCTTTTGTGATCATGATTATGAATCTCATCTTTGTTATCCATCAAAAGATTATTTGAATGAAAAACTTGTGAAATCACCTTAAAAAATAGTAAATTATAATGATTTCAAGAATTATATAAAAATCAAAGATGAAGAAAAATTAAAATACGGTCGGAATTACAGCAACAAAAGAGAATGATTTCATCTTCTTCTTTGTGTTCTTCAAAAAAAATGAAAAGAGAAGGGACCCATACTTTTTGAAGATTTGAGACGGTGCTATGGAAAAAAGAAAGAAAAGAAAGAGAATTAGATGTATTAGTTTTCAAAACCTTGCAGTGATATTCGAAGAAATGATAGTCATTACCTGATATGAGAGATAACCGAATGAGCAAGGAGCAGAGATGGTCTTCAAAGAACCTAATAGGAAAAGAAATTAAGAGAATAAGCAAAAACATGGCGAATACATTTAAAAAAGAGAGATCGCAACCATATCATGAGTAAATGCCATTTAGAAGAATTTGTAGCAAATGATAGAATAAAGAACCAAATTATATATTCTGTAGCGTATGAATTGTTTTGTAACATGGTAGTTTGATATATATCATGCAAATGCGTAGTTAATGCCCTGCCAATCTTGATGCAATATTATGATTGATTGTCCAAGATATGAAACCATAAAAGAAGGATATAAAAACATAAGGCTTGAATAGCCTTTTATTTACAATTAGCCAAATAAATTGGTATTAAACCAAATTTATATTTCGAATAAAGAAATAAAAGCACATGTTGAAAAAGAAAAAGCCAAGTGAATGGCATAATCTACCTTAATTGAAGAAATTTAATTTACCTCAATTGTTGTTAGGAAATGTAAATAGGAACTAAATAATTTTAAAATGTTAAAATATAAAACAAAACGATGAAAATGGAGAGTTACTATGAGAATATATGTTGGTTCCTTGTACTTGTTGATGAGTGATAAATATCATTAATATTCTCATTCAAAAGCAATCAAACTGATTATATATCATTATCATTCAAAATATAAAAGGGTAACACCTAATAAATGACCAATAATCAAATGAGTATGTTTCATATCAAATTGAGATATCAAGTGGTTTAAAATAAAACGTTGATTTTTTTTTTTTGACGCATAAAATAAAACGTTGATTGATAACTAGAGCTGTCAAAGTGAGCCAACCCGGCTCACCCGAGTTGGCTCACCACGGGTTGAGCGAAAAGTGGGCCGAGTCGGGTTGGCTCACTTTTTCAGTGAGCCAAGAAATAGCCAACCCGGCTCGACCCACCACGGGTTGGTGGGTTACACGGGTTGGCTCACTTAGAATTAAGAAAATTAAAATAAAAAAAAAAGAATTCAAAAGGAGCAATTTAATAGGAGCAATAAGGGGGCCAAGGAGAATAGTGGAAGCAGCGGCGGTGCGGTGGAGGCGAGCAGCATAGATAGCGATGAGGCAGAGGACGCGAACGACAACTTATTTTGCTATCAGTGACTAAGTTAGGGACTTAGGGTTGGGTGAGTTGAGAAAGGGTTGGGGAAAGAAAGGTTGAGAACTGCAACTTACTTGGGCTTCAACTTTTGTATTATTTTGGACTTTGGTTGTATGGTAAAAATATTTTTTAAAAAAAAAAAAACGTGCGGCTCGCGGGTCAGCCCGGCTCACCCCGGGTTCAACCCGGCTAACCCACGGGTTAAGTGAGCCGGGCCAAAATGACCCGGGATCTAAACAAGCCTATTTTTTTACAACCCAACCCACCAGTGAGCCGGGTTGAGCCGGGCTGGCTCACGGGTTACAACCCATATTGACAGCTCTATTGATAACCACAAACTTGGATATTGCTACAATTTCATATTTTGCTTTAAACTAAAATATTCAAATTCGGATATTTTTCTTTATGATTATAGTTTGAAAATTTTATTGGAAGGCTAGGAAACATATTTGAATTTGAGCTCATTCAAATTGAATTATTGCGAAATCAATAATCATAAAGTGAGATATTTTTCTGCCTGATTATATTTTGAAAATTTAATTGGAAGGTTATAAAACAGATTTGAATTTGAACTCATTATTTATTGGACATAGCTCATTCATATCAAATCGAATTATTCCGAAATCAATAATCATAATTTCGGATTTTTTTGGCTGATTATAGGTTGAAAATTTTATTGGAAGGTTATGATTGTATTAATTGTTTAGATTTTATAATTTATAATTTTATTAATATTTTTTTTAATTAATACATAAAAGTCTAGTCACCTCCATTACTTGTATTAGATTGAAGGAGAGCATGACACCTAAGCGAAATTTGGAGGGAATGTTTGTGGTTATGCCACATGTGAAAAGTGGAGGCTCATATGAATGACACCTGGAAGTTGTCAATTTGAGAAAGTTCACAAATGTATTATATATAGATTTAATAATATTTGTTTAGAAGTTAGTTTTGTAGGGGTAAACAGGGAAGAGAGTTTTGAGATTGAAAAATAATCAAATCAGAACAATCTTAAGCTAGAAAAAACTAGATGGCATAAAACAGCTTTTTTCTCCTAAAAAAAGCTTTTTTTATAAATTTAAGCAAAATACCAAACATGATAGATTATCTATGAAACAACTTTTAAGCTAGAAAATAGCTGAAATGAGGGAAAATAATCTTTCCCAAACACACTCTATGATGATATTATTTTACATGGAATCTGGCACTCAACCACATTTAATCTTGGAATCTTGAAATCTTAAAGTTGTAAAATTAATTTCCAATAAATATATAATAAATCAACTCTATTATAGAGAAATGCTCATAAGGGAGTTCTACACGGGGTGAAAAATCTTAATTGAATTTGCTTAAATTTTTAACCATTGTCTACACGAAGTTCAATCATTTCACACGGGGTGAAAAATCTTACATCAATAGGATATAATAATATATTTTATTGTTATCTGCTGAAAATAAATGATGTTTGTATCTTTCAAATACTTATTCATCATTTTCAAAGCTCAACAATTAAAAAAGACATTAAAAGCACCTTGAGAATTGTTTAAAAGTGGATAACAACTCTTTGTTTTTGAATTCTTATTATTATATTTTTTACTTATTTAATTTGAATCATCATTATCATTTATTATAAACATTTCAGATTTTAAATGGTTATTGCCTTTGTTAAGATATTTTTTTTAAATTTTTTCAAGACATTTTATTAAGAGTTTAATTGTTCATATGAATTGCTCATCTAATTTCAATATAAACTTTGTAGATTCTCATATATAGATTTCTCCTTTCAAAACATGATCAATTATCTTTCACCCCACCCCATGACTCTTCCTTTTCATTCTTTTATTTTAAATTTTCAATTTTAATTCAATACTCATATAAAATTCCAAAAGCACCCTTCTAATTTTAATTTAATATTCTGATGGCCTATGATTAATCACAATAATTAATAAGGGCAATATTGAAAATTAGTGTTTAATATGTGTGAAAATTAATGCATGTTTCTTATATTTTGGACCAAGAAAAAGGACTCATTTGTTTCTTATATTGTGGACCGGAGGGAGTATATTACTATCATTATGTGATTCGGAGGAGACTACTTATCAAATTTAACTTTTACTTTGGGAGTGATTATGCCTTTTTTTAGAGAAATAATTGATGAATGATAAATTCATAATTAATATTGATAAGCATTGATAAGTATTTATATTCAATCAATGAATTTCCTGTTTCTATTTGGAAATATTCAATGAATCAATTTTAAATAATAATGATAAATGATAAACAAATTAAATTAGATAATAGTAATAATTTGCTTTATTTTCCAATATTTTTTATTTTCAAAAACATTATTGACACTAACGCCCAATTCAACTTATTCAATGTGATTCTCTATTTCTTGCCTTTTCTTCTTAGTTGTTTCCAAGGCATATTTATTATAATTAAAATGTGTATTTATTAATTTATGTCTTGGAATATGTAAGTGTGTCATTTCTCTTTCTTTCCAGGTTACTTACCAAGAGTATAATTAATGACAAGTAGAATTTCAATATTTCTTATTCCAATAATTTTTTTATTTTAATTTTGAATTCTTTCAAAACATGATTAATTATCTTTCACCCCACCCCATGACTCTTCCTTTTCATTCTTTTATTTTTAATTTTAATTCAAAGTTTATTTCAAATTTCAAATTTTAGTTGTTTCCAAGACATATTTATTATAATTAAAATATGTATTTATTAATTTATGTCTTGGAATGTGTAAGTGTGTCATTTCTCTTTATTTCCATGTTACTTCTCAAAAGTGTAATTAATGACATGTAGAATTCCAATATTTCTTTTATTTTAATTTTTATTTCAAATTTCAAATTTTTAACTATATATATCTACAACTCATTCTGGAGGAATGCTTTGACAGCTAATAACAACTCATTCTTTTATTTTAAATTTAAAATTTTAATTGATATAGAAATTATTTGAGTAGATGTCATAATAGGTTGGAATTAAATTAGATTTATGGTTTTTGGAAGTTGGAATAAATCAATCAAAACATTTTTAAAGAAATAAATTAAGGAAATAAATGTATTGAAAATAGTCATAATTTGAATTTGAGGAATAAAACAATTTGAATTTGAACATTTAAATCAAAAAAAGATATTTTAGACATTTAAATACAGGGGTTTCTGTTCTGTGCAGCTTTAAAAATTAGATATTTTAGATAAACAAAAAAAGATTGGTAGTAAGTATAGAAATAAAATAAATTATTTTTGTACTATCTGTTTATTGTAGTTTGTCTTATTTTTGTGCAAAGTTATGTTATTTTATAGTATATGTATTTTGAGGAATTTCTAATTAAGGACAATATTTATGTGTTTTGCAAAATTATTCACATTGACTATGAAACGGCGCAAGAGTTTTTTTATACTCCAATTTATCTTATAGACATATTTTATATTCCATATTTTATATTTATTTTTTAAAAATTATAAATTGTATTTATCTTATATAATGATGTAACCCCCATGCAGTGCACGGGCAAAAACTCTAGTATAATCCAAAGATTTATATCCACACGAGCATTAATTTATTCATCCACACACTTAATCTTATCACTTAAGAGTGTCAACCATCATTTTATCAGTAAATATCCATAACGTGGTAGTCAAAATAATCCTTTACAATCATCTCAACCATTTTTAAATTAATAGTCAACAAAACATATAATAGGTCTTTCCAAGCATTAAAATAAAAATAAGAGAATAGTATGACAAATTGACAATAAGCAGCAACTTTATAAATACATATTCTCAGTACCGCATTTTCCATAAGGCACATCATTTTCAACAATAACTCATCATATAAAATTATTATTTTTGCTATTGTTATTTTATTATTATTATTTATATTATATTATATATATTATATATATATATATATAATATAATAACAATAATATATATATATATAATATAATATAATATAAAGGACGTTCACCACACTATAAACAGTAGCAATATATGACCAAGACCACAGGAAGGGCAACGTAAAACAGAGACATATTGGCATGAATGTCACATTGATGATGGTGGTTAAATCTTTCCAAACATACTAGTCTTCCGGTATCTTACTTAGTACACAATATTGACCCATCAGATAAAGAAATTGTTACAGAATAAATAAATAAAAAGCAGTCAGTAATTTCGTCATACCCTTGGAACACGAAAAAGGTAGCAACACACATAATATTCATTTCAAACCACAAATCTCATTTCCTCTTTAATATACATGACCAGCTCAAATCTCATGCTTACATCTTAGTTCGCCAAATGGAACAAGAAACATGCTTTCTACCATTTCAAATACTTAAACCAAATAATTATAGTTCCAAAACCTACATGTTAGAACAAATGAGGAAGAGTGCAAGCCTGTTGGTTTGACAGAGCAACAGGTGTTACAAGACCAAACCAAAAATTGATCCCCTGTTCCACGTTAAGACCAAAGAATGCTATACATACCTATATTTCATATCAGAACTTACAATCCAAGATGCACCAATAGATTAACACATTAAAATCATACTTCATATCATAAAGTGTTGGTAAAATTATACATCCAAACCCATAATTTCAGGCAATTTTAGACCCAAGAAATTTACACCTTAATGCACAAATCCCTCACCTCTTGTAGATTCTAGATTGAGCTTCTAGGAAAAACGAAAATGAAGAAAAGAAGAAGAACCACTATGGAATGCTCCTCCTCTTGCCTCCTCTTCCAAGCTCAACTTCCCTCCCTCTAGGGTTTAGAGAAAATGTGACAAATGGCAAATACAAAGGGTTTCCTCTTTTTAAACTTAAAACCCTAATGCTTTGTTTGTGAGTCTTGTTTAGGAGGGGAAGTAAGGGAAATGGGAGGTTTATGAGAACCTCTCCCTTGTTTGTGAGTGGAAAAAATTGGAGGGAAAGTTTTTTGAGGATTTTAGAAAACCCCCAAACCCCTCCTCATCTCAATTTTTTGGTTTACCCCAATTTGGGGTTTTTTGGGGGTTTACCCCAATTTTTAGAGGAAAAGGAATAAATTTTTTTTTGTATTAGTATTTTTATTTTATTTTTAAAGATGCATCAATATTATTTAAAAAATATTACTTATGTTAATTTTCTAAAATAAAGGTAAAATTTTAAAAGTATATTATATACCCTCCATTTACTTCCCCATATACAATATGCACTCACAAACAAGGTGAGTATTATCCTTCCCCTCCCCTCCCTCTCATTTCCTTCCCCTTTGATCTCTTCTCTTTTCTTTCCCTCCAAACTCACAAACAAAGCCTAAGGCATCATGGGCTCACTAAAAAGATAATATGGGCAAGGCCCAAAAATTTACATTAACTTACAAGTTAAATTTTAATTAACCTTATAAGTGTAAGTCAAATTATGTACTACTCTATTGATTTTTTTTTGGTAAACCCAGGTATCCACCGGCTAAGAACTAGAGACTAATCTCTCGAGGTACTGAGATCCATTTAAGGGGGTTGACCTCTCCCAACAGATGCTCTTACATACGCATGAGCCAGGAATCGAATCCTTGACCACATGTTTAAGGGGCTCGGTTATCTACCAACTGTGCCACACCATATTGTTTGTACTACTATATTGATATCTTAATATCATAAATTAATTACTAGCAATCATAAAATAAATTAATTACTACTTAATATATTAATCATTGATATAATCATAATTATTAAAATATGTAGGTATGACAGTTATGCACAACCATTTTTATGCCTTAAAATCCTTATTTAATTCTCTTAAGAAAATTGAAGAGCAATTTTTTTATAGCATATGTTATTATTTAAAAGCGTTTTAAAAAAATATCATGTAACCTTTATATGAGTTTCTTTTTTTTTAACTTATCAAGTATGACATCATTTAAGTCTCATGATTAAGATTAATAAAATTTATCGGGGTATTACATTCCATCTCACTCCCAATGCTTCAGCCAAGACTGGATCCATTGCATTTATTTTGTCCTTTAGAGCCTGTTTACATTTTAAAAACATTTTCAATTTTCATTTTTTAAAATTTATATTGATTTTAGTATTTTCCTCAAAATTTTCCTTTTTAATTTTTGAAAACAGATCCAGTATTTCCAGAAATTTTGAAAATGACAAAAAAAATGTTTTCATTGTTTCCGAAAATGTGTTCTCCCTATCTAGCCTTCATCTTTTCTTTGTCATATTTGTTTATTGTAAGAGTATTCCATCTTCTTATTAACAATTTAAAATCAATACAGATTTTAAAAATAAAAAATATATCTAGAAAGTAAGCAGACCTTATTTGTCCCAACTTGTAGATGTACTTTTTTTGTCCTTTACAATTTATTTTGTCTTCAATCTCTTACTCACAATTAATCCTTACACCTACTCCAATCACAAGTCTACCACCGTATATATCGGCGTATTCATGACTCACGAGTCACCACCATATGCACCATAACTATGATTATTATATAGGACTCGTTTAGGACTAGTTTAGCGGTTATGACAGGAAAAGAGCAGATAAGATAAGATAGGAGTGTGAGCGACTATTATCTCATTTTTTTAGAACGAATTAATTTATGTTTGATAATAATATTTTAAAAATAAACTTAAAAAATAGTTTTTTTAATGATAAAATAAAATCACTAATAAAATATAAATATAAAGAATTTTGAAGGTGATACACCTAAAATCAATTTCATCCATTAGAGCATCTCCAATGCTCAATATATAAGCAACTTACTTTATCTCTTTAAGTAGGTCACCTCAATTTTAAGCAACTCAAATAATTTCCACTCCAATGGGAGTTTCTACAACAAGTTGCTTAACTCACCCTCTCTCTTCAACATTCCAAATTCTCTCTCCTATATTTACACACAAAAATTTTAAGCAACCCATAAGGAATAGTTGCTTATATAAACAACTCTCTCCAATTTTAAGCAACCCAAAATCATATGTGACATATAAAAATAATATTTTATTATTAAGCAATTCCTAAGCAACTCCCATTAGAGATGTTATTAGAAAGCTAACAATTCTTATTTCCGTTAAAATCAATCCTGTCAAATCCATAATTGATTATATTGGACAACCCAAAATCTAAACCAAAGAACCGCTAAATGATCATCAAGTTTTCCAGCAAAGAAAACAATCCTTTAGATCTTTCCCTTGCCACACTCTCCACTAGTAAGTTTCCAATATATCGATACCCCGTAGTGGCAACAATGAGTACGTAAACAAATTCCTGCTTTGGTAGTCACTAATCTTTAGCAATATTTCCCAGAAGAACTTGACGAACCATATTCTCAAGATTTATAAACGAAGATCCATCTGGGCCACAAGCAGCATCTTTAGCCAATTTCATCCATTCCAAAGCTTTTTCTTTCATCTCTTTACCTTTTTCCCCATCCATCAACTCCTTCACAAGGCTTTCAATTTTATCCCTCTTCACATCTTCTATCTCCAACCCAATCCCCCATTCCTTGCAGCAGAACCGACAATTGGTTTGTTGCTCCGCAAAGAAAGGCCAACATATCATTGGAACACCTCCACACACACTTTCCAACGTTGAATTCCAACCACTGTGTGTCAAGAACCCTCCAACTGCTGGGTGAGACAGCACTTGCTCTTGGGGACACCAACTTGACAATAAACCTCTGTTTTTGGTCTGTGTCACAAACTCAGGAGGCAGAACAGCGTTTGCACCAGTTACAAGATCTGGTCTTATAACCCACAAGAAGGTTTTGTTGCTGTTAGCAAGTCCCCAAGCGAACTCAATCAATTGGTCATTGGTCATAACCGTGACACTCCCGAAGTTCACGTAAACAACACTGTTGGGATCTTTGGTGTCGAGCCATTCCAGACACTTAGGATCTTCCTTCCATAGGTTGGATCCAATTGTTTTCAAGTCCTTGTCAGTTACATCATTTAACAGCAAATTCAAAGGACCAATGGAATACACAGGTGGCAGAATGGACGAGAATGCGTCCAAAACATCATGCTCTAAGGCATCAAACGTGTTCAATGTGATTGCAGAAGCTCTCTTAGCACTCTCGCACACGCCTATTGCGAATTGCAGCATAAGGTCATCCGGGTCTGTGGTTCTGATGAAGGTAGGGATATCCCTCAGTTGGATTTCCTTGATGCCCGGTACCCAATCGATGGTTGTCTCCAAATACCCATTTGTGAGATAACTTGAATCTGCTTGTAGAGCACAGAATATACTTATTTATACTCATATAAGAGTCTATAGACTATGTTCTTACTTCTTATTAAACTGGTCCTTAATTTTCATGAATGAACTGAAACTTATATATATATTTGCCATTTTCATAACCTCAAACCTTGCCAAAGCTTTCAATTCGAACATATTGAAAATGTGATAAAATCAATATATTTGTTGGAAACATAATTTTAAAGAGTGATAAAATCTAGCTAGATAACATTGTTAAAAGGTGATATAACTTGATAGATGCATGAAAGAGGCTGGGAAGAAGTGGTAGTGGTTAACAAATTCTTAGCCGTGGTTTACAATTTTCTTTTATCATAGATGGTTCTAAACAA
This sequence comes from Echinosophora koreensis, assembly GCA_035048595.1. Lineage (NCBI taxonomy): Eukaryota > Viridiplantae > Streptophyta > Magnoliopsida > Fabales > Fabaceae > Echinosophora > Echinosophora koreensis. The sequence goes on along the minus strand of JAPCYP010000060.1, from coordinate 2,755,086 downwards.
TTCTTAATTCTGGATCATTCTTTTATTCCTTATTGTTTTGCAACATCTGGTTATTTCTAGTTGTTATTATTTAATTAGTCTCTAGACATTCTTGAAACATCTAACAAACGTGCATCAATTTTAACAATATTATATTACCAAAAGAGTAAGTAATTACCTTTGAGGGGTATGATGCCCCTTTCAAGGAGTTGACGATATTGCAGGTAACACATGAACCCACATGCACTAGCGGTCCAAAAATAGACCACAGGAATGCCCATTTCTTGTGCAGCATCCAGAGTAAAGCTCATAATACCGTCAGAAACTATGCAAGAAACAGGAGGGACATCTGAGGCATTATTGAGTTTGGAAAGGAGGCTCCTAAAGTGAGGCAAGCAAGTTCTACTGGTGGAATCACAGAGGGAAGGTACGTGCTGTGTGGCATCCACATCATCTGGTTCTGGAAGGCCGTCAGGAATGGTTTCAAAACGAAATGAAGGGAGGCCGGTGAGGGAATCAGGACCTCTAGATTTGAGAAGGCGTTTGTGGTTGTACTCTGTGATAACAAAGGTTATATGAAAACCTTTAAAATGGAGGACCTTTGCAAGATTGAGCATTGGGGTTATATGGCCTTGTGCTGGGAATGGGATGCACACAGCATGAGGCTGTTGGGTAGTGTCCAAAGAACCCATTTTCTTAGCTTATCTTCTTTCTTACCCTGAACTCTCCAAAGAAACTATTATAAGTGTCTTTGCTCCAGCGAACTCGTCTTCCTCAATTCACGCTTTATATATATATATATATATATAAAACAATACAATTTTATTCCTTATGCGATATAGTTTTGTCATTTGTCATGTGTCAAGTGTCAAAGCCTTTGTGGGTTTGGGAAATACTATCAACTCAGACATTGTTATGATCAATGTTATTTATTGGAACATCTTATATCGAATGCTATAAGAAAATTTAACCTATATTACCTAATCTGTCAAAATGATTGCAGGAAATGTTAGTCTTCAAAATGTCATGCATTCAACCAAGCTTATCTTCAATCCTGAGATTGAAGAAGCTGAAAATTTGAAAGGAAAAAAAAAAAAAAGTGAGATTGCCAACAACTTCGGTTAATATATTATAACTCTTTTATTTTTTATTTGGTACTCAATAATGTATTTATGTCATGAAAGGGTTCTCGAAAATTATCTTGGACAAAGAGTTCTAAGTCAAATAAGTTGTTCTCCAAAGATTTTTATTGAAGAATACTTGCTCAATGCAAATCAGAGAAAGACACTGGAAGATATCAGAGATTGTACCGAGGCATGTGATTTTAATAACTTTGTCTCCATTTATTTCTCAATTATTTTGATCTTAGGAATTTTGAAATTTATTATCATAGAAAAAGGAGACAATAAACAAAACAAAAAAAAGTGGAGGTGTAACTAACGCCCATCGATATGATTTACATTTGACATATAATGGCATTATTAATTGGTAACAATGTTGAATCTTGACCAGTATCTTGTGATCATTTATGTGGGAACCCTCATGAATCTATTGCTCATTCCCTTAGGGACTGCAGCAGAGCCGAGAGAATTTGGAAGTTGCTGAATTTCCATCTGCAACAAGATTTCTTCTCTTCTGATTGGCAGGATTGGCTAAAGGCTAATCTTACTCATGACCATGGTTTATGTAACATCCCTGACTGCTTTATGGATTGACGACTGTCCCTACAAACCAACACGGGTCTTTTTCAGCATGCTTTGTCCTCACTCACACGCTTCCTGGGAAAACTTCCCAGGAGGTCACCCATCCCAGAATTGCTCCAAGTCAAGCACGCTTAACTGTGGAGTTCTTAAGTGATGGGCTACTGAAAAGAAGATGCATCTTGTTGGTATAGGTAGTACCAATCAATTCATATAAGTCATTCTCTACTGTATAGTCCCATACCTACACAGTCTCAGGATCCCTCTCATTCAGGTGTGCTATCGGTTCATTCATGTGTCCCTCCGCCTAGAAGCCTGCCAGGAGCCGCTCCTTGATCATGCCTCTTGCACCGGCGACCACTCCCCGCCCTCATCAGCCCCGGGTGTCACATGCCCACCAGCTTCCGCTTGGTTCGTCCCCGAACCACACCGTACTGGGAGATGTGCCGCTCTGATACCATTTGTAACATCCCTGACTGCTTTATGGATTGACGACTGTCCCCACAAACCAACACGAGTCTTTTTCAGCATGCTTTGTCCTCACTCACACGCTTCCTGGGAAAACTTCCCAGGAGGTCACCCATCCCAGAATTGCTCCGAGTCAAGCACGCTTAACTGTGGAGTTCTTAAGTGATGGGCTACTGAAAAGAAGATGCATCTTGTTGGTATAGGTAGTACCAATCAATTCATATAAGTCATTCTCTACTGTATAGTCCCATACCTACACAGTCTCAGGATCCCTCTCATTCAGGTGTGCTATCGGTTCATTCATGTGTCCCTCCGCCTAGAAGCCTGCCAGGAGCCACTCCTTAATCATGCCTCTTGCACCGGCGACCACTCCCCGCCCTCATCAGCCCCGGGTGTCACAGTTTACTTTTTGCTGTCACTGCTTGGCTAGTGTGGAAAGCTAGGAATGCTGAAATTTTCAATGGTACTAAATGGGAGGATTGGCATGTGCTGAGCAAAATTTTTAGCCTGAAGGACCTGATTTCTAAAGCTCTTGGGGCCAGCAAAAAAGTTCCAATTGCTAGAGAAGTGAGGTGGAATGCCCCAATAGAAGGTGTCTGCAAAATGAATGTTGATGGGAGCTCCTTTGGAAATCCAGGCAGATCTGGCTTTGGGGGACTTATTCGAAACTGTCATGGAGGATGGCTTGGTGGCTTTTCTGGTTTTTGTGGAACTACAACTAATATTAATGCTGAGCTTCTAGCTATCTATCATGGTTTAGATTCTGCTTGGAAAGCTAGTTTTCGTAATGTTATTTGTGAGTCTGATTCACAAATGGCATTGGATTCAATTTCTAAGGGAGTGCAGCCTTTTCACCCATATGTTGCTCTTATTAACCGAATAAGGGAATTTCTGGTGTTGCCTTGGACCTTGACCTTGCAGCATACCTTAAGAGAGGGGAACTTCTGTGCGGATTGGTTGGCTAAGCATGGTGCCTCTATGGATCAACAGTTTATTCACTGGGAGTCTTGTCCCCCCCAGGTGCAGTCGCTTCTGCTAGCTGATGCCATAGGCATCACAAGGACTAGGATTTAGTTCTTTTCTTTCCTGCTACTTTCTTGCTTTCTTTCCTAATCAAAAAAATATTGTAACATCAAGAATATATGTCACCATGCTAATAATTTCTTTTTGAAAATTAAAGCAAATTTTAAATTACTAACATGTATATCAAAATTAGCACTAAGTTATAGTTTTTTAATAACTTTATCTCCATAATGACAGTAAATAATTTTGTTCTTACTATTTTTGTTTTATCTATTATGTATGCTACAAATGTTTGTGTGTTGTGTGTGTGTGTGTATATAATCTATATATCTATATCTTTCTTTTATAAATAATACAAAATAATCTCCTATGTAAGAAAAATTTGTCAAGTGTTAGTTTCCACGTGTCGTTATCATATCTTGTTTATTTTCTATTGTATTCATACAAATATGAAAAAATAAAAGAAAACATTTATGATTTGCCCCGTGCGGGCACGGGATCAAAGTCTAGTTAAATACAAACTCCATAAGTTTTACTGTTTAATACACGTGTCAACTTATCATTATTGCTCACAGAAAAATCTTCGTCATTAAAACAGGGAAGGTGGAAGGTTCTAGACACTGCACTATGTTTTGCTTACTTCTTCTTTTTTATATTTTTACATCTTTCTATCATTATTCACACTATCTTTTATTCTCGCCATCATTTTTCTTTTTTATCTTTTTTCCTTTCTCCATAATTTTTCACTAAAAAAACAAAAAAAACTGAAGGTTCTCAACACTAAAGTAGTATTCGCTAGGGCATCTTTCCCTTCCAAAAAGCTGTCCATTTTGGTTATTTCATTTAAGAATTTAATTTAATATATTTTTTAATAAATAAGTTAATGCGTCATCTTAAATAACATCTTTCAACTTCTCAATGCTTTTTCAAATTTCAAATTGCATGTATTAATTGAAGATTATTGAAATAAGAAAACAATTTATTTGACTTTTTGTTTTGATGGGTTAATATATATATATATATATATATATATATATATATATATATATATATATAAATTAGTATTCGCTGTGGTATTTTCCCCTCCAAAAAACAGCTCATTTTGGTCATTTCACTTAAGAATTTAATTTAATATTTTTTAATAAATAAGTTAATGTCTCATCCTAAATAGCATTTTTCAATTTTCCAATGCCTTTTCAAATTTGAAGTTGCATGTATTAATTGGAGATCATTGAAATAAAGAAACAAATTATTTGGCTTTTGTTCTTCTGATCAATATGAGTTAATGGATATATACATGTAGAACTGAGTACAATGAAAAGTTGAAGAAAATAGAGCAAAAGAATGTTGAAGTGTAATAATTTTTGTTTTCTTGAACATATTTTCAGCCTTATTTTATGTAGAAAACTTTTGGATCTCAATACATCATGTTAATATTAATTTAAAAATAACTTTTGCTTATCTTATAATTTTTAGTTTACAAAATAAATTATTCCAACAGATACTTTACCTGCATCACAATGTATATATGTGATACACGAGTGTATTGTTATCTGTGTTACCTTGATTAGGAGAATTGTGTTTGTATTACCTTAATATTGATTTATCGATAATACTTTATGATCCTACTATTTTTATGATACAAAAAACAATTTTCCAAATAAAAAATACATTGTATCATTTATACTTTCTTGGACAAGGTTTATACTTTTATTTATTAATTTCACATTTAACTTGACCATGTATTGTATTTTCAAATAATATGAAATTATATCGCTAACGAATATTTCACCCATGCATTGCACGGGTTCATCGTCTAGTATATATATAAAGATAAATGATTTTTTTTTAACATGAAAATAAGTTTGCCAAATATTTTTTTTAATGATATTACAATTTATAATTAGATGCTTCTTAAAAAATATTTACATTAATAGGGCATACTAATTAAATCCATAATATTATATATAATATTTGAGATTTAATGTTAAAATAATACAATTCTCATGTTTCACATTGAGGGGAGACCGTGTATGTTTGGTTAGGATTATATTGAATGCCAACGCTCCATTTTTCTGTTCCGAAGCAAGTTTCCCTGCTTTTTCTCAAAGCTCCAATTTGAAGCTTTGGTTCAAAGTTATTTTAAATGCTAGTTGGCTTTAAAGAAAATCCTAAACAAACATACCCACGTAAGTTGCGTTTATCTTTTACATCGTTAATTAATCATAAATTAATATAATATTCAATTTGTTTGATTTTTTATCATAATTACTTTAAAAGTCACATATAAGATAATTTGCAATTAGTTGACAATGTAAAAAACTTTACATTGAGGTGTATCAAAATTGATCTCTATTTTACATATGGATCTATTTGATTGTATTGTCAGTGTAGATTTTTTTTTATATTGTCAGTTAATCATAAATTATCACGTTATTAAAAATAATTGACTTTTATTATAACAATAATAAAAGTCACATATAAGGTGATCGATGATTGATTGATAATGTAAAAAAAATTATATTGATAATGTATCAAAATAAATAACTTATAATATTTGACTTTTAATAAATTGAATTATATAACATTTTTTAACCTTAAATATCAAAAGTTGTTAAAAAAAAAAACCTTAAATATCAAAAGTTGACTTATGTTGATTGAATAATTAAGAAAGGGTTTTGATTGAATGAAATGATAAAAAAAAATTAATGTTTAGAGAAAATGATGCTTGTATCTCCGATTTTTCGAATAACTCTTTCAGAAAAACAAGTGTCTATTTCAGGTGTCAAAAATTTCCCCCCAAGTTTATAACTCTTTCAAATGTCGGCTAAAAAGCTTGTAGGTTGTGAATATATAATTTTAAAAATGGATTTAATTATTCTATATTATTAGTATAAATATATTTTTTTTCGTAGGAGGGCAAAAAAAAAAACTCATTGGCTGCACTACCCCTAAAAATGAAATTAAATTGGCAAGTGGAGCCGACGGCACGAGTTCCAATGTATAACAGTTGCAAACAGTTTCCAGTTGTCTGACTTGCTTGTTCAACCAATTGCTTCACAATAAATCAGGACCACTCATTATTAATATTAATAAATCAATGGTCATTCAACAGGGAGGATCCATCCTCCAACTTCAGGTGGGAGTATTGTAGACATTGCCTAGACGGTGCCGTGGCGACCAGCCGGACCACAACCTTGAGGGGGTTGAGCAAAACAATGGAGACCTAACCTAATGTTAGCTGACGGTCATGATTCGCCATAAAGACTGCCACTTGATTCGCCTTCCCTTACAATACGGTCAACACATGACTCTTTATATTGATGAAAATTATAAATTTATATACCATTAACAAAATTTAACTCTTCCCTTCAAAATTTTTTTTTTTTTAACTCTTATACAAAATTAGACATTTTCTAAATTCTTCTGCAATAATTTTTTTTAGTAATTCTATTCTTATAACATAAAAATATTTTAAATATATTTTTTATTTTTGAACTCAAATATATATATTGAATATGAATATATATTCTGAATATATATTTTTATATCTATATCTTTCTTTACTTTAGAAATATTTTGTTGGACAAAACTCCTCGCAATTATTAGCGTACTTGCACAAGAGTCTAGAAAGCGAATACACACTGACACGGCATGTGACGTGCTGCAAAAAGCAAGACAGAGTTAATACCTCACATCTACTACCTTTTTTGTTGTCCAAATTAGTCCCTAAAAAAAAGTCGTGATAAACCATACATCACCCCTAAATAAGCCGAATTGGATAATTAACAGTAGGACACAGATATATATCAAATTTAAAATTTAAACAATAAAAAATGATTTATTTATTTTTTTCAAGAATTAAAACTGCCCGAAATTTTTAGAGATTCACTATTTTTACAATTCTACCCAATTTTGATCGTAAAAATTTTTGCTGTTGAGAAAATTTTCGCTTTTTATGTTTTTGGAAAAAAGAATCATACCTTGCATTAATTTGTAAACTTAGGATGGGTTTTATTACTTAATCATCATCTCCGTTTTTTATGAAGTTAATCTTACAAATTTACTTGTAACCATATGATCAAAGATTTTAAAAAAAAAAAACATGTTAATTCTTACGTGATCACCCAATTAATTTTTTTTTTTACCAGTGATCGACCAATATAATAAAAAATCACTAATAAACATAAACAATATAAAAGTTTCTTTGATAAATTTATTATTTTAAACAAGAACAAACTTTTACTTCTGGTTGAATTGGACAGTTTTCAAATTTAGAATCAAAATTCAATCCAATTCATTGTGCTTAGCTACTTCCACCCAGGTTGTACAGGCAAAATACCTAAAACCCAGAAACCACTTCTTTCATCATCTGTTCCCGAAATGGCGAAATACGGTGTTTTTTGGTCCCTGCTAATCTCAGCGTGGTTTTATATTTCTTTGCTAACCAATACTTTTAGATATTTGTTGAAGAGTTCATTAAAAATAAGATTTTACAGAAAAATTAAATATACAACTCTTTAGATTAGAATAATAAATATATCACCTGCCTATTTAATTTTGTTTTTTTTTTTAACTGTCATTGGTTAGTATTCTCTTTTTTAAATTCTAATTTTTAAAAGAAATTTTAATTAACATAGTTTAGAATGTAACTAAATTATACTTAGTTAGTTAAAAATGTTAACTAATTTTTTTTCATTAGACTAAAATTAATAAATAAAATATTATTTTGTAAATAATGTAATAATACAAATGCACTACAAACTTCATTCATGCTCTCCTAACAAGAGAAATCTCTTGCCATGTCTCTATGATTGGTGATTCATGACTCTTTAATGTTATAGCTAAAGTAGTATACATAAGTGATACTACTACATCATAATAAGATAAAATCTTTATATTTCAAGAGCAACTAAGAATTTCATGAGTCCTGTATAATCACTATTTATTAATTGCAAGCACATGTTGAAAAAATTTCACCCCCTTTGCTATTTACGGAGGGATCAATGATGACGGCCTTAATCATTGTATTTGTTGGGCCTCAATGAGGCTGATCGGCCTGCTCAAGTCCCTTTGAGATGGGAGCACCAGCAGTTTCGGCTTTCTAATTATTGAATATCAAACTGTCTTCAGCCCCCTTGACCAGGGAACCATCGACTACAATTGCGAAGTTGCTCCTATCGCTGTTATAAAAACCGGCTCGGATCGGTCGGTTAGACCGGGAACCGATTACCAAGTCGCTCAGATTAAGTCATCGGACCGTTTAAGACATCAATCCGAATTGATCCGGTCTAAAAAAAACGATTGATCCGGCGGGTTTTTATTTTTTATTTATTTTTATGAACTGTATTTATATTATAATGATATTGATTTCTGATACTGATAATATTCAAATAATATATTGATACTGATTTGAACTGACATAATACTAAAACTATACTATACTATACTCGATATTACTCTCCATAATATTGAATTGTTTTTTAGTCAAGATGTCCTCTACTAAATCTGAACCACAATCTGAACATGTTAAATTATGTTGACCTATGTATGAATATTTTTAAAAAAATTAATGTTACTACAAGGAATAAGCCATTTAGTGACAGCAAAAAACCATAGGTAAAAGGTTAAAAACCGTCGGTATAGGCAAAAAGACCTATACCTACGGACGTTTTGATCCGTGGTCAATAGTTCGCTATACCTACGGTTTCAGGGCCATCACTATAGGCTTTAGTGATGGTTCTCACACCCGTTGGTAGAATGCATAAAGATATACCCACGGGTTCCTTTCTGTTGGGAAATATTTTTAGTGACAGATCATAATTTGCTATACCTACGATTTTGTAACCGTCACAATAGGTTTTAGTGACGATTTTGAAACCCATAAAAAAATATAATTAAACATATACCTACAATTTATCTTCCATTGCTATATGTTTTAGTGACAGATTATAATTTACTATACCCACGCTTTTGCCTCGACACTATAGATTTTAGTAACAATATTCATACTAATAATAATAAATACCCACGGTCTTTTATAATGTTGATCATATTAAAAACTAAATACACAATAAAATAAATAAATATATTTAGGAACCAAAATAAAATAATATAAAACTTAATTCATATTGAAAATCAACATAAAGTCTTACAAACGTATCAAATTGCACAAACATGTCCACTTAAAAGTAGCGTACTAGAATATAGTATGCGCATAAAGTCTTATAACAATCTCAAAAATTACAAAGAAATTATATAATGTTTCACTTAATTGCCAATTTTATGCCGTCAAGAACAAATTTGCTTATGTATCTTCACCTGCAAGTAAAAAATAATAATAACATGAGCTTACCATAGGAAATATTAACAATTTTAATGAGAATAACATAATATTAAGTACACACCATATTAATTGTCTTCATTGGTGTCTGAACTTGGAGAACTCAAATGACCAGGGGCACTAGAAGCATCTGGAATCTATTGAGAACAAAATAATACACCTCATACAAGTCACAACATGAACATTGAAATATGAACTTCATGAGGAAAATATATATACCTGTCTTGCTGCCTCTATAATGTCATTTACATCTTCTCCAGAAAATCGATTTTGAATCAATGTCATAACATTTGCAAACATACTTTCCATGTGCTTAACTCTATCACGTAACTGTTTATTTTCATCCAAACAACCCTTTGATTTTTTAGATTTGGGAATCTTGCCCACACAACGCTCCCGGGCCCCCCCTCTTTTCAGGTCCTTGTACTTGGGAATATATGTCATCCTTCCAAGACATATAACTTTGTGTGTTTTGAGCTGATTGAGATGTTCCAGCCTCATTGTTATGATTCTTCAATTCTTCCTAAAACATTAATAGATATTGAGTGGTATTAGTTAGACAATAATAAGCAAGGCATGATTTAAGAGTAAGAAGATACCTGAAAGTAAATATAGTTCTAGATACCTAAATAACTTGTGTAACAATTTTATTTAATATATAATGTTAAAAATAAATAAGTCATACCTCTCAATAGGATACATCCACCGATACTGTATTGGTCCAGCAACCTTGGCCTCATATGCCAAATGAATTACCAAATGCATCATAACAGTAAAAAATGATGGAGGAAAAATTGTTTCTAGTTGACAAAGTGTTGTAACTATTTGAGACTCCAATTGTGCAAGAAAATCCACATTCAGTACCTTAGAACATATTTGTTTGAAGAAATTGCAAAGATCAACTATAATTGAGGCGACTTTATCTGGCAATGAACCCCTTAATGCTACTGGAAGAAGCTCTTGCATCAAAACATGACAGTCATAACTTTTTAAGGTGAATATCTTGCGTTGCTTCACTTGTACACAACGTGAGATGTTTGATGAGCATTCATCCGGAAGTTTTACATTCTTGAGGATGCTCAAAAAAGCATCTTTTTCTTTGGTAGTCATTTGATAACATGCTCTAGGCAAAAGCATTGTACTACTGTTAGGGCTCGGCTTAGGGTGAAGCATCCTTCTTATGCCTATGTCTACAAGGTCAGCTCGTGCCTTATAATTATCTTTTGATTTTCCCTCTTGGTTTAACAATGTACCAATGATGTTATCGCAAACATATTTTTCAATGTGCATCACATCAAGATTGTGACGCAATACATTATATTGCCAATAAGGCAGAGTGAACAAAATGCTCTTCTTTTTCCAAGCTTGTGCCCCATTCGCTAGACCTTCATCTCCAATTTCATCTAATTGTTTCAAAAGTTCAGCCCCGTCAAGTCTTCTAGGAGGATCCCTGAACTCCTGTCTTCCATCAAAATCCCTACTATTCGACCTCCACTTGTGGTTAGGCGCTAACCATCGACGATGGCACATGTAGCAAAATTTTCTACCATGACGCAACCATCGTGAGGCGGTTTCAAAACCACAACAAGGACAAGCATATTGACCTTTAGTACTCCATCCAGATAGGTTAGCATATGCTGGAAAGTCATTAATAGTCCACATTATAGCAGCACGGAGTTGGAATGTCTCTTTCTTGTAGGAATCAAAGGTTTCAATTCCATTATCCCATAACTCTTGCAGCTCTTCTACTAATGGTTGTAGGTAAATATCAATGTTATTTCCGGGACCTTTAGGACCAGAAATGAGTAGTGATAACATGAAGAATGATTGTTTCATGCACATCCAAGGAGGAAGATTATAATGAATTAGAATGATGGGCCATGTGCTATGAGTAATACTCATTGTCTTGAAAGGATTGAACCCATCAGAAGCTACTCCTAGTCAAACATTACGAGGATTTAACGCAAATGTTGGATATCGAGAGTCAAATTCCTTCCATGTAAGTGAGTCAGCTGGATGCCTAAGAGAACCATCATTCAATCTACCATCATGGTGCCATCTCATTGATTCAGCAATTTTGGAGGACATGAATAGCCTCTGTAGCCATGGTTTCAAAGGAAACCATCGAAGGATCTTTGTTGGTAATTTCTTTCGCTTTTCAGAAGTCTCGATTTCATTAGCTTGTACATTTTCATTTGTTGTTTTCCACCTTGACATGCCACACTTTGGACATACTTCATCTTCGATATAGTTGTCCCTATATAATATGCAATCATTGGGACACGCATGGATCTTCTTATACCCCAGACCTAACCCTGAAATCATCCTCTTCGTTTCATAGTATGACTTTGGTAAAACATTTCCTTCTGGTAAAGCATCTCTTAGTAAATCTAGTAACATAGAGAATGACTTGTCGCTCCACCCATGAAGACACTTTAAATGATACAAATGTACCATAAAGGATAGCTTGCTATAGTTCTTACAGTTTGGGTAAAGCATTTGCTCATTCTCTTTCACCAATTGGTAGAACTTATCAGCATTTTCTCCCTGGATTACTTTCACCTTCATTGCTAAATGGATCTTCTACAGGATGCATTGCAAAAACATCACGAATTAACCCATCCATGTCATGCTCCATTTCTATATGTTGTTCAGTTGTGCTACTTGAAGCTACAGGCCTCTCGCCATGAAATATCCATTGCCTATATCCTCCAAGAAATCCACAACGTGGATCAATTAAGTGTTCATAGACACTTGTGCGAGAACGTGATTGAAGGTTGGCACATTTTGTACAAGGACACAAGATTTTTCCATTAACTTCCAAATTTTGAAAGGCAAACTCAAGAAATTCATTAACCCCTCGCATATATTCTTCACTACGTTTTGATGGATCACCTATCCACCTTCTAGACTCCATTTGACAAAATTAACTAAAACAACTAAGAAATAGCATGTGGTAGTATGATAAGAAGTTGATATATTCATATAAATCAAAACTAGAGAGGAAATGGGCTGCTGAAACAGCACTGTCTCTATTCTAGAATTGGAGAGCATTTAAAAAAAAAAACATACACGGTACTATAGCTGAGAAAACTGTGCTTAATAGGTATAGAATGAGCAAATATCTATCAATAGCATCTATCAAATATGCAGTACCTGAAGAAAAATTGAGGAAATGAAGAAAAAAGAGTAATAAAAAATAAAAAATAAGGGGTACCTGATTGAACGCTGATTAGGTTGGTAGTAGAATAAGGAATGGGAAAGGCAAAAGAACGGTAGGTTCAATCAACCAGTCTAGTACCTAATCGTTACACAAAATGCAGGGAAACAAACAAAAAAGGTTAACCATGATCCTGCAAATAGTTATGGCAACATCATAAGAACATTCACAAGCATTCATTAAAATTTTAGAAGCTACAACAAAATTAATGTAGCATACATTAAAATTTTCCAAAAAGAAATGGAAGCATTCAAGCAATTACTGCAAGTAATTAAACTCAAATGGCTTACCAAATCGATGCCAAAAACTGGAAACAGAAGAAACACGGACAAGGTCACAAGGGTCATCCAAATGGGTGAAAATTATGGAGGAGAAAAGAGTGAAGAATAAGTTTAGAAGTAATGGTCTCACCGATTTGGGGGAAATCTCCAAAAGAATCGACACCCTGGGACGATGCGAGAATCGCCGCTGGTGCGTGTAGAGCGAGAATCGACACCCTGAGACGTCGCAACGGCGAGAGCGTGCGGTAGCCGGAATCGCGGTGGTCCGTCCGTGGAAGACAGAGCGTGAGGCTCGAAGTCGCGGCAAACAGAGAAGACTTTGCGGAGAAGGGATTTTGGGCGCAAGAGAGGAGAGGACGAGGGTTTTGGGTAAAAGACGCTGGGAAAGGGATTTTGGGCACAAGAGAGGACGAGGGTTTTGGGTAAAAGGGATTCCCGAGGTTTTTTTTTTTTTTAATGATAATTTTTTAGTTTCAAGTTAATTATTAAATGGCATTACATTGTTTTGTAAAAAATAAATTTAAAAAATTTTTTTGGCATTATAGTGATAAATTAATCTATGCCCAAAGTTTCTAAATCTATCACTAAAACATATAGTTACCAAATCAAATATATGTAGGTATATGTCATTTATACCTATGGTAAAAAATCTATCACTAAATGGTATAGTGACAGAGTTATACATCTGTAGGTATATGTAGTCTATACCTACGGTTTAGAACCTGTCACTAAAACATACAGTTACGGATCAGGTCATCCATAGGTACGTGATACCTATACCCACGGTCCATCATAAATCCATAGCTATAGTTTATTTATACCTACGGTTTTATCCTCTGTCACTAAAAGTGTCCGTAGGTATATGGCAAATTTCTTGTGGTGTGTATACCGAGTCAACTCCTGCCAAATACTATATATATATAGTATTTGACAGGAGTATATATATATATATATATATATATATCTGTGTGTGTGTGTGTGTGTGTGTGTGTGTGTGTGTGTGTGTGTGTGTGTGTGTGTGTGTGAATCATAATAATTTATATATTTAATATATACTAGTTTATCCGGTTCAACCAGTAACCTTGATTGGTATTTGTTTAATTAGATCCTTTTTGTATGGTAATGATTTTGAATTTGGAATATGCACATGTTGAATTATGTTATCATATATATGAATATTTTAGAATTTTTTAATGTATACTGGTTCAAACCGAGTCAAATAGTGACCCCCCAATTGAACCAGTGACCCATTAACCCAGTGCTCTAACCGAGTCGGTCACCGGTTCGATTTTAATAACATTGGCCCCTATATCTTTGATCTTTCTCATGTTAAACTATTTGGGCCCAACATGTAATACTTGAATTCGGTCTATAAAAATATCTTCTTCTTTTTTAAATAGTCACACTATATGTAAAATTATTTTTAATTTGGTCTTCACCATTTATTGGTGATTTAATGTCATTATATGATAGTAGCCAAATTCAAAATGATTATCATGTGTATGGACCAAATTTTAAATGACCATCACATGTAAGGCTTGATTTTATTTTATTTTTTTAAATGACTGTCATTATACATATGTTTGTTTCCTTTGGGATCTTTGTATATGGGTTAGAGTATCTCTTGTATTCTCAATTTAATATATATTTTTTATTATAAAAAAAAAACTATATGTGATAATCATTTCAATTTGGTCTGTATACTTTATTTTCAACAAACGATGTTATAACACCAATAAAAAACAAGGATCAAAATAAAAATAATTGTAGATAAAAAGATTGATTTAAAAAAATTCATGTATAGAAAATAAATTCAAAATCAATATCACATACGGACTCAGTGTCTTTGTAATTTCGGAATTCAGAGTAGTACTGTTAGCTACGTTTTCAAACGTAGAAATAACTATGTGAGTGAAAAAATGATATCAATGTTTTTTTTTATTGGAGAAATCAATGTTTTTGTTAAATATAAAAAGTAGTATTATAATTATAATTCTAAAAAACGGTGTAAACTGTAAAAGCTAAAAACTTAATTCTAAAAAATTAAGATCAAAATTTTAGAAAAAAGGAATAATAAATTCAATTGATACGTTATTATTGCAAAAAAAAATCCTTTGACCAATTTTTTCAGGTTAAATTATGATAAATGAGAGAATAAATAAAGAGAAGAGAGAATTTTCAACATGACTCTTAATTAATAAACTTTTTTTCATAGAACATATTTTCTATGTGTACCCATCAACACCGGTTCAAGAATAAAGAAAAGGGGATCTTGCTAGCCTAAAGGCAATGACTAATGAATCTTAAAAAAAGGAAAAAAAAAAGTTTTTATAGAAAAACTAAACATACAACTTTTCAGATTAATGAATAGACAATTTTTTAAAAAAAATTGGTTTTATTAATTTTTTAACCAACATTTTTCTAAAATATTAATTTTTTATTCAAAAATTAATTATATCACTTCTTAAGTTAACAATACATCAAATTTCAACAAAAAATTATTTTTGTTTCAAAACCAATTCCCATGAATATAACACCCCGTTTTCTCACGTCTTGACCGATGATTATATTTTATATTATTATTGGGGATCTAGAAAATGATTTGTATAAAAACAAAACCATAGGTGAGACCTTATACATTGAAGGAAGTTACGGTTAAATTTTGGGTTTAAAACTAAGATCAAAACTGATCTGCGTTTTTACTGACAATATAATTTTATACCGGCAGAAAACCCTAATTTCAGCCCGAAAACGAAAAATTTCAAAATATTGCCACTTGTTAGGGACAATATATATTTCAAGAATTTCTACCCAAAAATAAAATATTCTATTTTATCGGATGAAATTTTAGTGAAAAAATGGTCGAAAACCCTAATCGGGTGAATCGATGGAGCTGGAAACGGATCTGCAGAGGTGTGACTAAGGATAGGAGTAATGATTCAACTTGGACAACTCACCCTAGTGAGTCATCTAGTGACTCACCACTTGTCATTATGACTTTAGATATTTTACAAAATATCTATACGTGGAAAAGTCCACAATACCCCTAAGTTCCTAACTGATTCCCAATATGTCCCGAGATATTTTTAGACCCCAAATTCCTCTCTAATTTGGTGCAGCCCCTCCACTAAACCAAACTCATTTGATTTTGCTTTCATTTCATCATCTTTCTCTCAAAAACCCTAATCGGGTAAACAACGGAACCGAACACGGATGCGCAGAGATACACCGGGAGACAGAACGGCGAGTCATCCATGATGACTCATAGGGGATGAGTCACCGTGGTGAGTCATGGTAGTGACTCACCTCCCTTATCAATGCTCATAAATGCCAATACAAAGATATCTAGATATTTTGCTTACTAACCTTACCAAGCTTTGGTAAGTTTCAACCATAGTTGTCATTTAAGATTAAACAAAGCAAAATATCCTCCTCACTCCCACATGTTCACGGCAGCCACTCCCCCAAACCTCCATCCATTTCATTTTATGTCTTTTACCAAATCTTACACAAAAAACCTAAAGAACACCGTTGATGATCTTGTAAATTTCTTCAACTTCTTTCACTTCTTTCATTATCTAGAGGTAAATCCTCATTATTTATGATCATGACCACCTTCTATTAGCCAATTTCGCGCAACCTTTCCCCCCTCCAATACCACTCTTCATTTCACTTCATTTCATTTCTTACACTTTCCTACACAAAAAACTCTAAGTTCTTTCTCTTGATTTTCAAAGGAAGTCTAAGATCTTGTTCATTTATTCCAATTCCAAAGGTATAGCCTTATGATCCTTGATCATAACTTCACTTCTCATCACAAGTTTTCTTCTTAAATCCATGTTTTCTTCAAGTTCAAATTCCTAGATCTAGTTTTTCAAATAATTCTAGAAAATCATAGAAAAAACATTTTAATGTGAGATCAATTTCTATGATCTCCATATGACTTCTATATTCATCATCCAAGAGCTTGAAAAATTTAGAGATTTCTAGCTATTTCTTTTGATTTTGGCCGAACCTATACTCAAATGGGTTTGGTAGATTTCTTCATTTTTAACTTGTTTCTTGTTGATGGTTCATGGCTAGGTTTTAAGTACAAAACCATGAGGCCCTAGGTAAACATCACCCTCTTCTTGCTCGAGTTTCAAGTGATCAACAAAGGTATGGGGGAGATAACCACTATCCCACCTTAATGTAGATATGTTGATGGTTTATTTAGTGTCTATATAGTCTTGTAATTCCTAAGTATGAAAGCTGTATATTTTATTGCATATGTGTGTGATCCTCTCGGAGTATTTGGTTGATGCTTGGTTGTGATATATGTTGGTTTTGATCCTAACGATCTCTAATTGGAACCTTAGTTGCTGTTTGATTAATTTGTTTAAAAAAAAAATGCCTAACATGATCATCCTTGGGCCATTCGGCCATGACTGTTTGAGTGGGTTCCATGATGATTTAATTTGTTTGAATAATTTTTATAAGGGTTGAATGAATATATAAGATTATAGAAATTGGTTTGGTTTGATTTGATTTGGATATGTATATTGAAAGATATGAATTTATGAGTCTTTAGGGACTAATATGCAATTTCTGAGAATTTCGGTGACTGTACTGAAATTCATATTCTTGTGTGTTAGGATTGTATTCCTTGATGAGATAAAACCATAGAAATTGGTTTGGTGTTAATTGGATTAATACATAAAAAGATATGAGCTTTTTAATAAACAAGGACCTATTTGCAAATATTGTAAAATATGGGGCAGAAATGTAATTCTGGAATTTTTATGAGGACTGGAAAAATATTTCTATAGAAGTTAGTTTGGAATGATTTGAAGTTATAAATAAAAAGTTACAAGGTTTTAAGTAAATAAGGACCTTTTGCTATTAATGAAAGTTTAGGGACCAAACTGCAATTTTTGAAAAGTTATGTAGCTGGACAGTTAAAGACTGTTTTTCATACCTATCTAACTGTTATAAAACTCTAAAATGAGATTTGGACTATTAGAGTTTAAAATCGTTGAAAAATGATTTACGCGATTTACAAACTTAACGACGTTTGATCAAATTTTTAGGAATTTCGTGTAAATGGAAAGTAAGATGTAAAATCATTATTTCAACATTTTCATATGAGTATTATAACCTAGGAAAGTAATATATTTGAGGTTAATAACCATATTTTCAAAAATATGGCTTTTAGGCCTAAATTCAGTAAAAAGCGGGAAAACCGTCGTCAATCGTTTTTAAAGATTTTCAAGAAAATGTTTCAAGAAATTTAACACCTATGTAGCCATTGATTTACTTATGTGCAAATGGTTTGGTCTTCACTAAAAAGTTTGGTTTCTACAAAAAAAAAAGGATTTTAGTCTTCAAGACTAGTATTTCAAGTAAATGGAAAACCCAAGTCGAGGATGGCTTAGTGAAAACAAAGACTTAATGATTATGACTCACGGTGGGGCAAGACCATATGTCATAAAGTAAGGACGATTTACTCATCCTTACATCCATACTACGTAACAACAAAGAGTATTTTGAAGGTTACTTGTTCGGCAAGTAATCTCGTATGGGAAAAACCTAAAGAAGTATAATGGATTGATGAATGATCAATCTCCATAATATATTTAAGTTGTTGAAGATACGGATGGTCCAATGAGGATATCCTGATATTGTACAAGGATTTCTATTTGGTTCTGTCTTGCCTGTAAGATGGCATATGATTTCCTTAAGGAATCCCGAAATTTATCCGGTTGATAAATATGAACGCATATGCCGTTATCGGCTTGATCTGCTATATTGTTAGTATGGTTGTTATGCCTAGGAATCTGATATGACAGGTTAGGTAGAGTGTTTCACAAAAATAGCCGAACGAATTGAAATACTTTTACATGTTAGGATTCGTGAACATTGTACGTACATTATAGCCAAAGGGGCAAGATCATAGCCCCAGGGGGAAAGTTCATGATTGGAGTAACAACGTGCTGATGACGGCACGAGAGAAACCTGTACTAACCATCACTTTCCAAAACATCAAATTAGCTCTGATGTTATAATCAGATATTCCTTGAGGCTGTGTAGGTATGGGATTATATGGTTTCAATCATTTTATCTCTATTCCTGTCCTTTGATGGACAAAACTATGTCCGGTATGCTTGATAAGCTTACTGTTGAGTCTGGTATAATATATTCTTGGAGTTTTGAGTTGCAGAATTAAAATGGGAGATAAAAGGAATATACGACTGTTGTATTATGTACCCGTGAGTCGTACCACTGCATGTCTGCCTTATGTGTAAGATAAATGGAAATCTCACCTCTTTATTTTATATTGCCTATGTTGGCTGGTTTTGTGCCTTCTGTATTCTTTTGAGAAGATTGAGACGTCGAGATGTCGCTTGGCTGATTCATCGTAGAGGTTGAGGTTCGAGCATGCGGACAATATGTTGGACTTGCTAGTGGACATTTTCTAGCCTTCAGATGGTCGAAGACGATAGTGTTTGTTTTCTGTCATGTCTGACTTTTCTTTTCTTGAGATGGGCATGATTGTTGATGGTTCGTAGACCATGTTTTCCTCTTGGAAGGGGAACATGCTTAGTTAGAGAGTTACTATTGTAGTATCACCATTAATGTCTTTTGTGATGATATCAGTAGTGGACTCACATAGAGGTTCCTTTAAATCTCGTCAGTTGGGTTGTCCTTCTCACGGTGTACGAGAAATGATTGTCTTTTCTGTGTTTAGTTTGGCCAGCTGGTTATGTTTGGGAGTTAATGTTACTGCTCATGGAGCTGCGACTCCAAGTATTTTATATTTTAGGAGCTGTGTCTCCACATCTTTCTACGGGATACGTATATGTCTACGATTTTTGTTTATGAGTCGGGTTGGGCAATATGTAATTAATTTGCGAACTTATGACCTAATTGTAATAATGGAATGTTTTATTGTCCATTCATTTAAATTAAGGTAATTATTTTTATAACTTACGAAAAAGGAAAAATTTACCCCTTTCTTTTATAACCAATTTTAATTAACCTACTTTTCGACCTTAAAATGTCATTTACCTTGTAGTGCCCGAGAAGGGTGTTACAATGGACATATAATTTTTTAAAAAAAAAAAAATTGTTCAAGGAATTATGTTAGTTAGGAGGGATATTAAGGTTATAAAAATGACATTGTCTCATCTGATTAAAGCTTTTCTAAAATCAACTTATATATACGAAGTATACAAGTACGAGGGTATCCCTTAGACTCTGTTTGTAAGTTAGGAGGGAAAGAAAAGGGATCGAATCAAAGGGGAAGGAAGGAGAAGGAGAGCATTGTCCCTCTCCTTATTTGGGAGTATATATCATGTGAAGGGGAAGAAAATAGAGTATATATGACATACTTTTACAATTTTATCCTTACTTGATAAAATTAACATAATTAATATTCTATAAATATTGTTAATGCAGGAAAAAAAATGAAAACTTTGAAAATGTATAAGGGTATATTCGTAATTTAGGTTAATTTTCCTCCAAAATACTCCAGATTTGAGGAACCAAGAAAATTGGTTAAGTGAGGGTTTTTGAGAGAATTTATGAAAATCTTAAAAGCATTCTCCTCATGTTTTATCAACTCCCAAACAAGGGTGTCACCTCCATAAATCTCCCCTCCCATTTCCTTCCCTTCCTCTCCAAAAATCAACTTGCAAATACAATCTTATTGATTGCATAAGCTATACAGAAATCCCCTCTCAATAAAATGATCCAAAAATGAATACCCTAAACATATTTTCTATCCAAACTTGTGCTAATGGAAGCAAAACAAAAAAAAAAAAAATTATGTAGCTTAAACTTTGAAACGTGTGTTCCAAGTGTTTGAACTTTCAACCCAGTTACTCCTTTTTTTTTCTACTCAATTTTCTATGTCAATTTCTATCTCATCAAATAAAATATGAGATTTATTTTTCCCACCTCTCTATCGTATTTTCTTACGTCCCTCCCCAAATTTATTTATTTTGTTCACGAAAATGCTTTTTCCCCTTCTCCTTCCCATCCCTCTTCTTCTTCACCAAAATACTTTTTCTTCTTCTTCTAAAAACAATCAAAGACAAGATTCAAACTAAAGCTTAAATGACCAAATAAAAATAAATGAGAATGTTAATCAGTGTCCTTAGGACATTTGTTAAGGATCTAAAATAAGAAATTTTGTATTGGGATTTGGTGTATTTCATATTTTAAAGAGTGTTGAATTTAGTTTTTCCATGAATCTTTACTTTTTTTAGTTTCCTTAATCAATACCCTAAGAACACTTGTTAGCATGACCCAAAAATAAAAGAGACACCAACAATACATGCACCAGAGTCATGTTCTCCGAATGATTGAAGGCTTCCCATGGAATGCATCGTGCTTAACCTTGGCCCAACTTGAAGTGCCTTTCTTTGGCGCTTCACTTCTCATTTCTTCCAACACCTCAACCAATCCCTATATATAATTACTAGTAAGCTTCTGATGATTTTTTTTTTTTTAAATGTTTTACAAATAAGTTTGATTATGTTATACTTTCTGCACTCTTATTTTAGATAAAAATTATAAAATGCAATTTAATTCTAATCAAATATAGGCAAAATAACGTTTATAATTTCTGCAGATTAAAAAAAAAACGTTTACAACATCTGGATGGTGAGATGCTCTCGACATATGCCATCAGAGTGGGATAAGTTAAGAAACGACATGAATTGATGTAAGAGAAATTCTTAGAACCGCGGAGCCACGATGCCTGAACCTTGTCTTGCTAATCTTTTATTGTTTTTAGAGAACGAAGAAAAAGAAAGGGAAGGGGAAGGGGAAGATCTGCTGGGAGGTGGAAGAAGAGAAGACGGTGAGGGATGTAAGAGGGGGCGGGAAGGGGAAGAGTGTGGTGGGAACTGGGAAGAAGATGAAAGGGGAGGAGCATTTTGACAAACAAATTAAATAAATTGGGGGAAGTGAGGTAAGAATATCCGATTGAAAGGTGGGAAAAATAAAGCTCTTCAAATATATAGAATAAAAGCCCATTTTAGTCTTTTAAAAAAATATTGAAGTCCATTTTAATCACTAACAAAATTAAAGTATCAAATAAGTCTCTCACAATTTTAAACTTAGGACATGTTATTCCATCCGTCAACCCCTGGTAGTTTGGGTCTGTTGAGTTGATGATGTGTTCCGTTTTCTTGCTTAGTTGTATTATTATATGATATTTATAATTTTCACTGAGTAAATTGGTTGTTAAACATTTACTTAAATGCCCAAAACAATATCATTTTAATCACGCATGGTAAAAATAAATCGTCCCCTTAAGCAACCAAAACGTCACTTAAATATCCAAAAAGAAACCTAATCAATATCACTCATATTTATGCTCCAAATTAGTAACTGTGAAACCCTAATCTATAGAGGTAATGGATGGTATCTAACGAGATCAAACGGAGGGACTAACACGTCCCTAGTTTGAAAGTTTAAAAGACTAATTTAGTACTTTAATTTTGTCAGGGACTAAAATAGATGCCGACACTTTTCTCAGGGATCAAAATATGTCTTTTTTCTAAAATATAATAAGGCCATCTCCAACTATTAGGAAAAAATAGGGTATTGCTTCTTAAAACATGGTGCTTATAAGCACCTACTATTGGAGTTCATTTTGAAAGAGATGCTTATGAAGCATGAGTGATTATAGAAGCACCACTTCTTATCTTGGTGTGTGCGCCATTTATAATTTATTTAAATAAAAATACAGAATCGAGGATAATAAATAAATTATTGATAAAATGTAAGGATGTGAGGCTACTGATGAGATCCATTTAGGAACTTTTTGAAGTTGTTGGATTGAAGAGATGAAATGCTTAAGTTATAAAAAATAAAAATAAGTGATATATTAAGGTGAGACCCATTTTAAAAAAAAAACCCATGGGGGGTGTTGGATTGAGATGGCCTAAGTAAGTCAGAGGTTATATATATTTTTTTATTTTAAAATTAATTTTTAAAAAATTATTATATTATACTTCTTTATTAGTAAGACAAAAATATGAGACATGGTAGAGGTGACATACAATATCTATCCCTGCCTAATATGTCATCCGTATGCGTGCACTATTTGTTTGTTGCGCGTATTGATTTATTTTTTCTTCTTCTATAGATGAAGTGATAAGGGTAAAGAAAAGAAAATAATCAATTCAATTTTTATAATTTTATTGAGACCTATAAGGCTATAACAAATGGATGAACAAATCAAAGAATCACACGTTGCCTAACAACTAAACACATTGTTAAAAGTTAAAACTTTTGACTTGTGGATGCACGACGTGTTATTTCTTGTGTTTATACGAGCGTAGAACAAGCTGATGTTTTAGGGTCAACCAGAGCTGGCAGCAAATACTTCCTGCCATTGACTCCATTTGCATTGTAGCTAGCACCACTTGTTGGGTCCACCAAGAGGTTTCCAGCATAGCCAGGGTAAGCTCCTTTCCCATACACCCCCGTGCAAGCTGATGCAGCTTCCAGAGGTGCCTCCTTGGGTCCTTGGAAGTAGCCATTCCCGAAAGGGTTGGTGGCAGTGCCAGCCAAGAGACTCGCCACGTTGATGACCATTCCGTCAAGACCAACGTCGTTGTTGGGTGCAACCAATGGAGGGTTCTGGGGACCGTAGATGGGTTGGTGGAAGGGCCACGCGCATTGACCAGGGCACTGTGTCTCCGAGTTACCCACCCATATGTAAGCAAACTTATACCTCTTGCCATTGATGCGAGCACCCGCCGAGGAACCGTGAGTCCCACACCTACTGGAGCAGAACCCATCAACGGTTACGTCTGCAGCAGTGAGAACCACGTTGATGGCGTCTTTCTGGGCACCCTTTGATGCAAGCTTCACGATTTGGTTAGTGGTTAGTGATTTGCCAAGAGAGTAGTTCTCGTCCAGGATTTGAGCACCAAGGGAAAGGGCTAGATTTAGTGACTTGGAGTTGATGGGGTGGTAGTAGTTCTCGGTGGTTTTCCACCACGTGGCAACGGAAGGCTGTGATGTGGGTTTGGGAGAGGAAGAGAGGGAGGTGATGAAGTCTGAGATAATGGCTCGCTGGGATGGCTTGAATTTGCCGTACCAAATGAGGTTGACAGAGATTTTGCCAGTGAGGAGAGGGCCTTTGTGGTATTTGAACACCTGCAACTGCTGGTCTGACTCAGTGAGTCTCCTAGCCGCTGAGCTCAAATGGAGTAGAGAAATGGTGGTGAGAAATAGGCTCAAGAGAAGACTTGAGGGTGCAACAGAGGCCATTTGTATTTTTTTGTTGTATAGAACTATAGATCAAAGGAAAGAGTGTAAGAAGAAGAAAGAAGTGGTAAGGTGAGGTGATGGAGAAGAGGGATGTGGTAGCAGGTATATATAGTGGGAGGAGGGATAGGTTTTAGTGGTGAAATCAAATTGTGGGGTATGGTCAGTGGTCAGTGGAGTGAGGTTACCTGCTGGTGGAGGTGCCAGCTTGACAACGCGTTGCTTTTCTAATCTATGAACCAAATTCAATGAGTTTGTGCGGCTTGCTTTCATGGTTCCACCGAATTAATTAATTATTTTCGTCTAGCCATGCCGTCACAACTGGTAATTCATAAGGATACGCGGGGACAGGGCATGGCCAGCTAAGGTGAGCATAAACACGTAACAGCACGGATTTGGATTTTGGGACAAGACAAACTTTACTTCCGTTTGTAAAAAGGGCGTGCTTTTCCTTGCTTACGGAATATGTCGATATGTGCTGGATCTGCTTGTTAATTTAGCATTTTCCCTTTTCTATAGTACTTCACAAATAATTGCATAAATTACATGTTATCCCAATTATGGGTCATGTTCAAATTATACCTTGAGGGTTTTAAAATGTGAAAATGATCCCAAGCTTCGATCACACGGTGTACGAATTTCCTTTTATATATCATTCGAAAACTAATGTAAATGTCAGGTGACTTTCAGGTGACACAACTTAAATATATCTTTAACATGGAATAATAGTTTGATTAAGTGAGATAAAAAAATTATATTTAAGAGCAATATAATTTTTTTACGTAATAAAGGCACCACTAGAGTTTAAATTTAACAGGTATTAATCGTATCACCATTATGCAAATTTTCCAAAGGGGTGCTGGAAGATCAAACACTTCGGGAGACGTTTGATTGAGGAATTGTTTGGTATTTTTGAGAATCATAATTGAGAATGTTTTGTGACTTTTGTCATCATATTTGGTAGCAGACATAAAAGGGATTTTGCTAACCAATGCTTTTATTGGTTAAAGTTTTGTTTTTTTAAAAAAAAAAAAGTTTTTATTGTAAAACTAATTAATAAAAACGAAATTTTATTTAAACGAAAATTGCACCCGAGGATCAAGCTCCCCCGATGTCATCTTGTAACAAAGGACTAGGCCTATCTACAATAGTCAAAGAATGAAGCCCAAAATGGCCTTTATGCTAGGGAATCTTCAGCACAAATATTGATTGATCTAAGAATATGAAAAATGAACATTATTGTTATTTCTCTCATTTAATTATTAACATAAAACCACATATGTTAAAATATTATTGGATGTCTATGTAAAACTTTTTATAATGACAATGCATACTACTTTAATCCTAAAAATATTCCCATTGTAACAAAAAAAAAATCTCATCAATCTCCATTCTTAGTAATAATTTGGGTCTTTCTTACCTTTAGGCGCACTAGTTAAGGAATCCATAAAAAGTAGAAAAAAAAATTTTTTTACTCAAAAGCTATAAGCATACAATTTTCCAAAATATTAAATACATTACTACCCAAAGAAAATTATATTCTTTTAATTCCTTAACCAGATCCTAAAAACACTTATTAACATTCTCCTAATAGTTGTTAACTAGTAAGTGCCCGTGCATTGCATGACAAAATTAATTTTTTTTTTAAAAACAAATAGATTATATAAAATAATTTTTGGACATCTAAAATCGAATTTTGGTTGCTACTAAAAAATATTTAATATCAATGTGTTAAACTTTATATAATTAAATCCTTAATTACTAATAAGTAATTATCTCTTCCTCATTTTTAGTATTTTTTGTTAGCTTGTAAAATCAAACAATCCAATCCAACATAATTTAATTGGATCGGATCAGATTAGATCAGATCAGAGCTTTTTAAAGAAACAATTCAAATCAAATCAGATCATATATTGTTTTAATCTTTGGATTAAATGATTTTTTCTCTCAAAATCATTCAAAACCGATGCGGGAACACCCACTGATAATCGCTCCCTCGTCCATCTCGCAGCCTCTAATAAAAACAATCTAAAATACCATCAAACATTCAAAGTATCGAGAGTATATGACTCCATGGATTAATTACGTTGCAGCTTGCAATGGACCAGGACAAACACATCACCAGGCATTCACGAAATGTGTTTTGTGCATAAAGGGAGAAAGCTTAGGCGATCATTTATATATTTTCAAACCCTCAAGTCTTACATATATACGTACATGACTCAAATAAAAGGGTCTAACATGTAATTTACTCAATTATTTATCAAGTTAATAAAATGGAAACAGCCAATTAAGCAAGCAGATGCAGATCCAGCACATATTCCGTGAGGAATAAAAGGAATGCCCTTCTACAAGCGGCACTAAAGTTTGTCTTCTTGTCCCATTCCAGTCCTGTTATTGTCAATGTCGATGCTCCGCTTAGCTGCCATGCCCTGTCCCGTGTATCTTTTCGAGTTATTATGACACCATGACCACACTTAAATAATCAACCAAAATATTTTTTTACAAATTCAATGTTGAAATGCTCATGACACTGGTTAAGGGGAAAAGAAAAAAAAAAGAAACTTATCATTGTAAAATGATACATTCAATATTTAAAAATGTGTTCTATTTAGTTTTTCAAGAAACACTTGTTTTTATTGAAATCCTTGACCAATTTCATCATAGGACTGTTTAGCAATCACCCATTCAATATAAATATCTGTATAAACAGCTACGCGTTGTCAGGCTGGCACCTCTACCAGTTAAGCTCACTCCACAATTTGACTTCACCACCACCTTCGTATCTATATCCCAATCTCCTCCCACTATATATACCTGCTACCACGCCCCTCTTCTCCATCACCTCACCTTACCACTTCTTTCTTCTTCTTACACTCTTTCCTTTGATCTATAGTTCTATACAACAAAAAAATACAAATGGCCTCTGTTGCACCCTCAAGTCTTCTCTTGAGCCTATTTCTCACCACCATTTCTCTACTCCATTTGAGCTCAGCGGCTAGGAGACTCACTGAGTCAGACCAGCAGTTGCAGGTGTTCAAATACCACAAAGGCCCTCTCCTCACTGGCAAAATCTCTGTCAACCTCATTTGGTACGGCAAATTCAAGCCATCCCAGCGAGCCATTATCTCAGACTTCATCACCTCCCTCTCTTCCTCTCCCAAACCCACATCACAGCCTTCCGTTGCCACGTGGTGGAAAACCACCGAGAACTACTACCACCCCATCAACTCCAAGTCACTAAATCTAGCCCTTTCCCTTGGTGCTCAAATCCTGGACGAGAACTACTCTCTTGGCAAATCACTAACCACTAACCAAATCGTGAAGCTTGCATCAAAGGGTGCCCAGAAAGACGCCATCAACGTGGTTCTCACTGCTGCAGACGTAACCGTTGATGGGTTCTGCTCCAGTAGGTGTGGGACTCACGGTTCCTCGGCGGGTGCTCGCATCAATGGCAAGAGGTATAAGTTTGCTTACATATGGGTGGGTAACTCGGAGACACAGTGCCCTGGTCAATGCGCGTGGCCCTTCCACCAACCCATCTACGGTCCCCAGAACCCTCCATTGGTTGCACCCAACAACGACGTTGGTCTTGACGGAATGGTCATCAACGTGGCGAGTCTCTTGGCTGGCACTGCCACCAACCCTTTCGGGAATGGCTACTTCCAAGGACCCAAGGAGGCACCTCTGGAAGCTGCATCAGCTTGCACGGGGGTGTATGGGAAAGGAGCTTACCCTGGCTATGCTGGAAACCTCTTGGTGGACCCAACAAGTGGTGCTAGCTACAATGCAAATGGAGTCAATGGCAGGAAGTATTTGCTGCCAGCTCTGGTTGACCCTAAAACATCAGCTTGTTCTACGCTCGTATAAACACAAGAAATAACACGTCGTGCATCCACAAGTCAAAAGTTTAGTTTTAGGCATTGAGAAATTCTTTGATTTGTTCATTCATTTAATATTATAACTTGAATAAAATTATAAAAATACGAATTTCAGTTATTATTCATATTTTTTCTTATTATTATTCTTCATTACTTCAAGTCTTCAACCATACGCGCGCAACACGCTGATGAATGAATCCATGTTGGTAAACATGACTTACCAAGTTTTATTAAATTATGGTAAAAGTTCAATGCAATGATGTAATATACCAATGCATGCTCTAAAAGCTTACTAAAATGGCCATAAGTCTTATTGATATATTATATTTAATTTTTTTATTCGAAAAAAGAAAATGTTGTTTGCCTTATTTTATTATCTAATAATTAATATAATGTTTTCATAATAAAAAACTATAAATAACACTGGCAAATTAATTATTACTATAATGCATGGAAGATAATCATCATTACTTTGAACCATTTTAAATTTTAAATTTCCTCCCCAAGGCCGGGCATAGTTTGGTAGATAGTTTGAGTTTCCTTAAACATGATGTTAGTTAGGAATTCGATTCCTATCGTGTATATAGACAAACCTTTGTTGGGATAGATAAAACTCTCTTTGGTGATTTTTATGTTTCGAAGGGAATTAGTCTCTGGCTCTCGACTTAGCGATGTCATTGGTGAAACAATTGCTTTTCTTCTCTCTTTGATTTAAACTTTTAACAGCAATTTGTTTCAAATTCACTATCCAAAAAAAGAAACAAGTGAAAACATTTTCGACTCAAACATCAAGGAAGTCCATGTACTCCCTCTGGTCTTATATATAAGAGACAAAATCCTAAAACACATAGATCAAAGGAAATGTATTGAAAAAAGCTATTTGTAATTAATATTCATATAAATTTACAAATTTAACCCTTCAATAATTAATGAACAAACCTACTTGTATGGAAAGTTGATATTGTCTCGTAAATATAAACCCTATTATAAATAAGGTAAATTGGAAATGAGCATTTAATATTTGTCAAAAGATATGTATGTCTCTTATATTTTGGACCAAATAAAAGTAGTCATTTATCTCTTATAATAAGGACCGGAGGGAGTATTTGACACAGTGACGGCCATGAATTTCAACATATGTTTGCCACAAGACTAATTTATGGTTCTAGCTAGACAAGAACAAGAAGAAGTAGAGAGAGTGGCAAGTCACAGCTGAGGTTCGAAAGCTTCTATTCTGCGAGAGAACTTGAGAGATCGATGATAGCAAAAGAGAAAGAAGAGAGGGAAAAGCAAAGGTAGACAAGAAAAAGAAGAGCTTCATCACTTGATTAGGGGAAATGTGAAACAACAAAATAAGTTAGCCTAAAAAAATTCTCAGAGATTTGTATGGTCAATGGATTTGTGGCTTCTCTAAATTTGAATGCGGAGTTGCTGGCGATTCTCAAGAGCCTCAATTTGGGTTGGAGAGTAGGCTACAAACACGTGGAGTGTGAATCGGATTCCACCACTGCTCTGGATCTGATTTCTCAGGGAGCACATCGCCTTCATCCCCATGCCCTTTTGGTTGACTGTATCAGGTCCTTTTGGTTACCTATGGGAAGTGAGCTTCCAACAAAGTTACAGGGAGGGGAACGTGTGTACTGAGTGGATTGTTTAGAAGGGAGCCTCTTCAGATCATAACCTTATCCTTTGGGATTCTTGTCCTCGGGAATTGGCTTTAGCTCTATTAGTCGATGCCTCTGGTATTATTAGGATGATGTTGTAGTTTCATTTTTGTTGCTTTCTGACTGATAAAATAAAGGTTAAAGTAATCTTTTGGTCCCTATACGTGATATTGATTTTTAATTTGGTCCCTATACATAAAAAGTTATCAATTTGGTCCCTATACGTGACACTGGTTTTCAATTTGGTCCTCATCGCTAATTGGTCCCTATATAAGAGGGACTAAATTGCAAATTATTATCACATGTAGGGACCAAATTGAAAATAATTGTCACATGTAGGGGCCGATTTCAAATTCTTTTTGTTGAATTGGTCCCTACATGTGACAATAATTTGTAATTTGGTCCTCTTATATAGGGACCAATTAGCGGTGAGGACCAAATTGAAAACCAGAGCCACGTATAGGGACCAAATTGATAAAGGGATCAAAGTGAAAATCAGTGTCACGTATAGGTACCAAAAGATTACTTTAACCTAAAATAAATTAGCCTAAAAAAACTATTACTTACTTAAAGAATCTGGTTACTTAATATCTTCAAATTATGAACTTAATAAAAATTAGGTTTTTATTTAAAAAAATAATTAAAAAAAACTTAATACATAATTATAAAACCAAAAAAATGGACCATTATTCTATAAATAGGCTTATATGACATTGCCCATGTTGACTCAAATAAAAAAATCTAACCAAATTTGAAAATTAAAATTGAGTTATGAAGTATAAATGGGTTTACAATTTATTATATTTTCCTCATTTTTGTCATTACTATTTTAATTTAATTTATTCTTTATCCTGCCTTAAATTATCAATATATACTTTTGTTTTAATAATAGATATGAAGTAAAACTATTTAATATATTTTTTTTTGTTTTGATTTTTTTGGCTTTATTTGTATACAATATTTACATTTTTTAAATATGTAAAAATTTATTAAGTATTTTTTTACAACTTTTATTATTTGTGTAGTTCTAACAAAACTATTGGTCCTTAGATTTTAGAGGATATTTTGATTTAAGTTTTATTATTTATTTTTTAATTCAATATTTTATTAAGTCTTTGAAAGGGTGATATGAATGTATTAACTTTGTCTTTGATTACTTTGTTCATTAATATTTTATTTTTAAAACAAATAGATTTAGAAGATTTTTCCCTCTTAAGTCGAGTTTGAATGCTAGCAACATAGTCTAGCCACACCCAAGTTAAGTCATGGGGATATGCTACGTTGAAAAAAGAATGTTAATTTCACAATCCGGGTAAGACAATAGAAATTGTTATTTTGTTAATTTGTTATTAATGTATAAGTTTTTCCCACTTGAATTTTTTGTTTTTTTATTTAATTTTTTCAAATTCATGAGTATTTAATGAAAGAAGCCTTTTATTGTTGAAGATGAAACGTGAAGCTATTTATTTAGTAATCAAAATCTATTTACAATCTATTAATTTAACTTATATTCTGCTACTCCTTTTTTAATTTTTTTTACATGTCTCGTCTGATTTTGTTAAACTTTTTTTTATTTTAGATTGTCTACACTTTGGACGGAATGATTCATGTTCGTGAACATTGTAGCACAATTGGTTTGGCTTGAACAAGGTGTCAGGAAAACATAAAAAAAATGGTTCCAAAGTGGAATTGTTTTGTTTTTAAATAAATATATATGTATATAATTAATTAATATATTTTTTGGGTTTGGACTTTATTTGTATACAAAAGATTAATTTTTTAATATGTAAAATATTTATTAAGTATTTTTTGGCCAACCTCTTATTTAATTGTGTAGTTCTAAAAATTATTGGTCTTGATTTTTAGGGATCAGATATTTAAGTTTCATTATTGATTTGCTTACAAATATTTAATTATGTTTTTTTAAAAAAGGGGTAATGTGAATGTACTAAACTTTGTCTTCGAATACTTTGTTTATATTTATTAATTTTATGATTTAATTTAAAAAAAAAAAATAGATTTAGATTTGTTATGTTGAGTGGAATGTCACCAACATAGTCTACCCAAGCCCAAGTTAGTTATGGGAATATACTACATAGATAGAAATCAATACAAATTTAAAAATGGAATAGTAAGATTTACTGTACATCCTACATGTCATTCTTTCTGGAATATTTTTGGAATTATTTATTATTATTTACTTTTTAAAATTAATATTTTTTTGTGATTTAAAATCTTTTAATTAAAACAAAGGGGGGTATTTTACGTGGGGACGGGAGTTAACAGGGAAGGGGGAGGGGTAGTAGGGGAGAGTGGAGGGGGGAGGAGAGGGGTAACAGAGGTTGGGGCAGAAAATATATTAAAATATTTTTTTTAGCAAAAAAAAAAAAAATGAAATAAGAAAAGGCCTCATTTAAAAACCTTATGATGCAAACACTTCCTTCCTCTATTTTCTAGAGGATCATATAAAATATCCGGACATGAAGGAAAAAGAGTGCCTTTAAATATTGTTAATAAAAGAAAGGGAAAAAAGAAAAGAAAGAAAAGAAAATACAAAAGATCACGAGGGGGGAACCAAACCTTACCCATGATGACGTATACCTTTAAATCTAAAGAAAACAAAAACATAGGCAAGCCTAGCCTATTATGATACAAAATCATCGCAAAATAAAACTACTGGACAGAGTTCCACAAAAAAGAAAAATCCTGAATGGAAAAACCGCCATGAGCTGCTAAGTTTATCAGCACATACATTTCTTTCTCTATAGATATGATCTTACAATCAAATCTTATTTTTAAAATAATTTTTTATGAAAATTTATTAATAAATAAAATTATTTTTTATAATCTTTTTATTTTTATTTATTTATTAAATATATAAACAAAAAAAAAACATATATTCATGTCATTTTTAATATATCCATCATCATCCTTTTTTTACAAACTTTCTCTCAACCTTCCTTCCTTTCCCCATTTCTATTTCTTCATATTTTTTTTATATCAAACAAGTCTTAGATGTTACTGTTCCTTTTTCTCATCATCTTCTCTATTCTTATTTCTCTTTCCGTCTTTTCTTTCTATTTCTCATTTCGACTCTACTGTTCTCTTCCATACGTTCTCATTACATTCTCTTTCTCTCCTCTCTCTCTATCCTGCTGTCTTACTTTGGTCTCCCAATGCTCTCTTCAATGACTCTTTCCGTCTTCTTCTATTCTCATTTTATCTTCCATACTAACCCAAGCTTAATGTATGGAATGTAAAAAAATGAATGGAATTGCTTACGGATTTGATGTGACACAATAAGGTCCAAATTAGGGTCCACATTAGAAACCACAGTGGTTGCTTCTCAAGATAGCATTAGATAAGTATTAGCAAGATACATTTTATCATAATTTTTATTAAAATTTATTATAAATAAAATTATTTTTATAATATATTTATTTATTAAATATATAAAAAAAAAATAACATATATTCATGTCATTTATATATCCATCATCATCTTTTTTTAACTTTCTCTCAACTTCTTCCATGGTTCCATGTTCCTTCATATTTTTCTTATATCAAACAAGTCCTTAAGATTTACTCTTTTTCTCATCATCTTCTCTATTCTTATTTCTCTTTCATTCTTGCCCCGTCTTCTCTATTCTCATTTTCTCTTGTTCCATACTAACCCAAGCATTAATGTATGATCGTAATCGTAATCGTTGGAGTAAAAAAAAATGAATGAATTGCTTTACCATGTTGATGTGACACAATAAGGTCCAAAGTAGGGTCCAAGCCTTAAGAAACCAAGTGGTTTGCTTATCAAGATAGCATTAGATAAGTATTAGCAAGATACCATTTTATCATAATTTTTATTAAAATTTATTATAAATAAATTTATTTTTATAATATATTTATTTATTAAATATATAAAAAAAATAACATATACATTTCATGTCATTTTATATATCCATCATCATCTTTTTTTTTAACTGTCTCTCAACTTCTTCCTTTTTTGTTTTCTTCATATTTCTCTTAATATCAAAACTTCTTAAGATTTTACTCTTTAATTTTACATTCATAATTGATATTTTGTGACAGTGTTTAAAAAGGTGGTTTAGATTATGAGTTACATAAAAATAAAATAGATGCTTAGTACTATAAAAACAATATCTGTTTATCAAAAGTGTATCATTTGTTTAATACGTATTTTATTTTTTTATTTTGATTGTTTATATTTTATGTTCCATTGATTTAGATGACCTCTCTGTATGATAAATATTTTTTTATTGAACCATCATATCATTTTGTAATTTCACTTTAAATGTATGTTTCTTCTTTTATTAGCCTTTTTTTTTTTAATCTTCATTGTCTAAATTTATTTTAATGTTATCTGATGAAACTTAATATTTAATAAAAAAAAAAGCATGTGAAAGATAACTTATCTATACAAATTTAATTTTTTTCAATGAAATAACCGATGCAATATTTTAATCTTCAAGCGGTGCGATTCCAACATGAATTATCACACATTTATCAAAACCCTATATTTCATTGAATATTCTAATCAAATTTCTTGGTTTCAAAATACAAGTTAAATTACTGACGGGATTCACAAAAAATTTAAATATTTCACAAACAAAAAGATTGCAAAAAAGTTATGGTTTACTATAGTATACATTCCCAAAAAATAATTGTAATAAAAATTTTTTTTTTTTTTTTGAAAAATCTTAAACACCTATCTTAATTCTAAACAAAAGCAAACTATTGCTATTAGGGTAACATTGAATTACTCTCTTAAAAAATTCATGGATTCCTTTTTTTTAAATCTATCATGAAATTTTATCTATACATTTCGATTTTATAACAAAATAAAAAAAAACCAATTTTAAAACCCCTCCAATCTAATTTTGTAAAAAATATTTCCACAAACAAAGATTGCAAAAAAATGTAGGTTTACCAATATATACATTTCCAAAAAATAAATGTAATATAAATTTGAAAAAAAAAACATCTTAAACACTATCTTAATCGGAATAAACCACACCATATTGCTATCTAATATTAACATTTGTGAATATCTACATTAAAAATTGGCAACTATTCCAAGTGTCACTCATAGAAATCCTTCCACGCATTTCATATGTGGGCATAACCCCACAAGCATTCCCTCCTATTTTTTCGCTTAGGTGTCATGCTCTCGTCCTTGAATCTAGGACA
Source organism: Echinosophora koreensis (assembly GCA_035048595.1). Lineage (NCBI taxonomy): Eukaryota > Viridiplantae > Streptophyta > Magnoliopsida > Fabales > Fabaceae > Echinosophora > Echinosophora koreensis. Next base: position 2,720,055 of record JAPCYP010000060.1, on the reverse strand, counting down.
AATGTCATGGTGTTACCCAATTGTAGCGTATTCCAAAAAATTAAAAATAAAAATGATTAATAAATTATAACAATCTTATCGAATAAAAGATCTATAAAATATAAACATTTAATTACAATCTTATCACCTTCCAATTAATTGGATATTAATTCACATAAGTTGCATAATTGAAATCTAAAATTGAATATATGTAATCAATTAAAATGTTCAATACTGATGAATGAATCAATCAAACATATAAAACTCACCTTCCTAATTGAATTTCGTGAAGGCATTGAAAATCAATTCATCAATTAAATCATTTACTTATATAAAATGCGAATATCATCAATCAAAAAACAATTATTAATTTAAACCAAATCAATTGCAAAAAATATATACACCTTAAAAGGATATTATTAACCAATTCATATCAAATCATTGGGGTGAAGGTTTTCGTGCCTCAACTTCTAAACTCTTCCTCTCTTCATTGGTATGATTTTTGTGTTTCTTCTCTCCTTTTCTGCTCTTTTTATTATAATTATTTTTTATTTTATCAATTCTTATAACACTTTTTTTTTCTTTCCCATTTTTTTTTTTTTCAGTTTTTCCCCTTACGTTGCAGCTATTATAAAATTTCTTAGCCTTCGATTAAAGGTGAGTTTTCTCTCCCCCCTATTTGACTATAAAATCTTTTTCTATATTTCAAATTTTGTATATTTCCTCTTTCTATACAACTCTTTTTCACTATGAATTTTTCCTTCGTTGCAAGTATCTTTTTTTTTTTTCTTTCTATATTTCTGTTTTCCTCATTACAAAAACATGTAACAATCTTAAAACATGTTTGCTCTAAAGTAACAAGCAGCTAGGCAAATATTTGTAAGAAGATCTGCCATGCATATACACTAGCATATTCACTACAACAATTTTCGTGATTGTCAAAAATTTTGAGTTGACTCATTTTTTTGTTTATAATAATTAAAATAACGTGTTCCTTTTTTTTTTTTTTTTTTTTTGTCATTTTTTTTTTTTCAATTAGGATTTGGATGTGGAGTATAGACAAACACTAGCGAAAGTAACAAAACATGTGGCATATAGAAAAAGAAACCAACATTCAAGGCCAAGTGTAGAAGAGAAGCAAAGTTGCATTAAAAGAGAGACCATCACGAAGAATAAAATGTTCCTTAAAATAATCCAAAAACAAAGAGAACAAAAAGAAAAAAAAAAAAAAATAATCCAAAAAAACCAATGTAGAATGAATCTTAAAAAGTTTTGCTTCTTTCATATTTTGGTTGAAGGGAGTACGTCAAATTCTTGATGTAACCAAAATGCTCCTGTTTTGAAATTATCGTGGCACTAAAAAAAAACTTGTATAGTATGTTGGCATTAAATTTTTTTACAATATCTCCCTCTTTATTTCTTGATCCAGACACACTTTTTTTTATTTGATTTTTTGTATAAATAAATAGTATTTGTTTGTTTCGTGACATTCAAACAAAAAAAAACTATCATAGATATATAGGAAAATCCTTAATTTAACATATCAAAGTACATAGAAAAAGGGGGGAAAATGTAGTATTGAAAATCAATTATATGACATTTGAATTCTGGAATCAACATGCATGAGGGGATAACCTTTCGAAATTCTATAAATTAATAAATCAAATAATAAAAATGTGTATATGCCAAAATTAGTCGTGTGCAAGAATCAAATAAGATGCCATTTAAATGATGAGCTATTAATATCACGTTTGGAATGCAGCGGGACTCTATCTATGGATCTACTATATACATTTAGAAATAATCTCATTGAATATTATTCCAATTACGTCAACTTCTTAGTAAAAAACATCATTTCATTCAAATGTTTTTAATATTGAAAATCAAATTGTTTCATAGATAAGAATATCACAGCTTATACAGCGGAAATTAATCAATTAATAAATTTCAATAACAAAAAATTCATAAGCAAAACATAGAAAAAAAATATAAAAAAAATATTAGCGATCATATTCAATAAAATTCAAATAAGTAATACATAATATATATACATAATTATAATATAATAAAAATCCAGTTATTATTATTATTATTATAGTTCTCATATGACTTACAAGATCATTGGGAATTGTTTTAGCATTAGTGTTAAAATAAATTATATAAAGAAATGATTAATCAATGATGATATACCTTTAATGTATAACTCATGGCACAACAAATAAGTTTTCAGGAAAATAGTATGAATAGATAAATAAATCGTTAGATTTTTCAAGAAGAGAAGCACAAAACTAACATGATAAAATAAATACGTTTTCTAAAGAAAAAATGTTATACTTGCATAGGAAAAGAGAAGAAAGAAATCAAATGATTTTTTAGGAGAGAAGAAAAATCATAATACATGTGATAAATAAATATATTTTCTAAAAACGATTCACTTGCATGAGAAAAAAGGAGAAAAAATTAACTATAACATATTTTCCAAGAGATAAGAAAAAATTAACATGATGAGATAAATATATATATATTTTACAAGATGGTTAACTTGCACGAGAAAATATGAGATATAAATCAAAGAAAATTGAATCAAAAGAAGAAGAAAACATATGAATAGATAAATATATTTTTCTAAAAAATTTTAGCTTAATATAAATCATCAAATATATTATTACGATAGATAGAAAAGTTATAATTAATGATAAAAAAATAAATATTTAAATATAATTTTTTTCTAAAAATGGTTTCACACCAGTTGCACAAGCATCCGAATATATGTGTGTAAAGACATACGGATAAAAAACAAAATATGATAGATAATATATTTTTCTAAATATGGTTAACTTGCACGGGGAAAAGAGGAGAAAAAAATCAAATTAATTTTCAATAGAGAAAAAAAAAGTATTATGATAAATCAAAAAAGTATTATAGATAAATATATTTTCTAAAAAATTGTTCAACTTGCATTAGACAAAGAGATGAAATAAATTAAATAGATTTTTTCAGAGAGAAGAAGAAAAATTATATGATATAGATTAATACATATTTAAAAATATGGTCAAATTGCACTATCTTAAGAAAATAATTAAATCAAAATAAATTTTCAAAAGAGAAGAGGAATAATTAAACATATAATAGATAAAATATATTTTTGTACAATGCAGATAACTTCCACGGGACAATGAGGAGAAATAAATCAAATAAATTTTCAAGAAGAGAAATAAAAAAATTTTTATATGATAGATAAATATATTTTAGAAAAAATGGTTGAGTTTGCACGGGAAAAAGGACGATATAAAATCAAATAGATTTTAAAAAATAGAATAAAAATAATAATATTAATATATAAAGTATAGATTTTTCCCAAAACGGTTGTTCACTTGCACTGCAAAAAGGGGAAAATTAACCCAAAATATATTTTAAAGAGAGAAAAAAAATAATATTGAAGATAAATATATTTTCTAATGATGGTTAACTTGCAAGAGAAAAGAGAATAAATGAATCCAAATAGATTTTCCAATAGAGAATAAAAAACAATATGATAGATAATTTTTTTTTTTTTTTAAGATGCTATAACTTACTTGCATGGCAGCCAAAAGAGGTGAATTAAATAAAGAATATGTTCTATATAGAAGAAAAAAAATATAATATGATAGATAATTATATTTCTAAAAAAAAAAAAATGGTTAACTTTGCATCTGGCAAGAGAAGAAATAAATCAAATCGATTTTTTTCCCCCCCCCCCCACAAGAGAAGCGAAAAAAATCATATTATTACCGCACAAAGATCACAAAAAAATACAACGTATTTAGTATTAGTGTTTAGATAGATCATTTGTGGAATGATTGATCAGGTTGAAAGCAGTTTGTTGCTTTAAACAAAAATATATGTTTACTGTTAAATGTTTAGATAAGTATGATAATAAGTAGTGAGTGAAGAAATAGTTAGTGTTAATTTATAATTTTTCCGTTCGAAAACAAGAAAAAAATTCACAATATGTTTTTATATTCTTCATACATGTCTTATTTTTTTTTTAAAATTTATATTTTTAATCACTTAAATTGTGTCATACTATCTATTTAAAATTTTTATTGATTACTGTTTTCAATAATTATATTTAAAAATAAAATCTTAAAAAACTTAAAACCATACTTCCCGTGCATGGCACGGGTCCATCAATCTAGTTAGGGTAACATAGAATTACATTAAAAAATTCATGTATTTCTTTTTTTTAATCTATCATGAAATTTTATCTATATATTACATTTAAAAAATACCATTTAAAACCCCTCATTCCTGCAAAGAACATGTACCCAATCTAAATTTGTCAATGAAATAAAATTAAAGCATGAATGAATTAAGTATTCAAAAAAAAAAAAAAAAAACGTGACTGTCTCCCCCTTAATTTCTGGATATTTTCAGAAATATGTTTAGATAGATATAAAGACATTATTATTAAGTTATTAATGCTATTTTTTTTCAAACACTAATTTATTAATGATATTAATACTACTAATAATAATCATAAATTGATGTCCCCGTGCATTTGCCCGGGTTAGCAAAACTAGTAATCATTTAAAGTGCCTTTTTTTAACTTTTATTTTTTAAATTTTTAGATATGATTTCTTGACACTGGAAAGAGACAATGCATAATTAGGAAATTGACAACGGTCATTTTTGTGTTAGATACCCTTGTTAACGTATACCTAAACCATAATCTTGTCCGTATAATACATAAACTCGTGTAACAAACTAACAATGTTCATCATCAACCATACTAATTTATTTCAAAATCTTCAGTGAATGGACAACAATGTATCATTTTAACGTTTAATCCACGTTCCTGACATTATTTCTACATAACGAACTACGTTCTTCAAGTATCAATTTTTTTTTTTTTTATTTATTTGTGGACATCACATATACCATCAATCCTATTAAATATGAGATATTCGATATATAATTTTATGGTAAGTTTGTTTTTTTTTTTTTGTTATTGTTGCGAACCGTCACCGTCCGGGAGCCGCGAAAGAATAGTTAAAAAAAAAACAGAGGAGTCGCCACCAATGTTTTTTATTTGGGAAAAAACATTGGAAAAACCCCATTTTATTTTAAGAAAACTGGTCTAAAAAGAAGAGACAGATATTTGAGTTCGAGAGTCGGTTACGAGTAGGAGGGTGTTAGCACCCCTACATCGCCGTTTAAAAAACGGGTAACCTCCAGTTAATTGTGCAAAAGAATTTGTAATAACCTTTGGAAAATATTTATTTTTACCCCACTTTAAAAAAAATAAATTAAAATAAAAACCCATTAAAAAAGAAAACAAAATTTTGGCTTGACTGAAATGATTGATTCTACTCCTACGTATTCCCGGTGCGATGGAAACATCAAAGCCACTTAGTTCTTGTATAAAATGATTTGATTGGTTGGTTGATTTTAATTTTTGGAAAGGATTTTAAAAGGCTTTTGAAAAGGATTTTATTTTCAGGGTGATCCAAGATAACAAAGTTATACGATAAACTCTTACAAATCCTTAGGACACTTGAGGATAAAAAATCAATACATCAACATCGTAAGATTGTTGCGTGAATTAAAAAGATTTTTTATTTTATTTTATAAATTTGATAAAATCTTGTGAAAAGAGTAAATGAAAACATTGTATTATATATATATTATTTTAAAACACACTGGAATTCACTTTTACAAAGAGTTAAAAAGACAGCGAAGCTAGTTCAAAAAGTACGATGAACCATTACAATTCGTACGACACTTGAAGATGAAAAATCATACAGAATCAACGTCGTAGATTTTTGTAAAACTCATAAATCTTATTTTACTAAGAGATTTTTCTTTTAGAAAAAAGATTTCATTTTGGAAAGATTTTTCGTTATGAAACAAATAACCAAAATCTTAAAAGGATTTCCTATTTTATTTTTGAGCTTTAATTTTTCTTTTATGGATTTGATTTTGAAAAATAATTTTATTTAGGACAGTCTTTGAGATTAAGAATCAAGGAACTAAAAATCATCAAAAAGATTTATTTATTTTTTTCATTTTTTAGATTTTTTTTTATTTTAAAAGGCTTAAATTCAGAAAAAGATTTTTGCTTTAAAAAGATTTTAATTTTCTCTTTGGCCCATTGAACAATCAAGCAAGAGAAAATAAAAGACAACCCTAAGCCCAACAGATCAGCCCAAAACCAAAAAAAGATCACTAACCTATAAAAAATATATATATGTGCACCCAGTTAGGAACCCACTATCCGAAGGAAAGGATCCTCTAACTTCATATTTTGGTAACTTTGGGTGACTTTTCTCTCTATCTCTCTCATCTCATTTATAACTAAAGTCATCAAAGTTACAACAACCTCGCCAAAGTCAGAGAACCCCCTCCCCCCTATCTGAAACCCAAACTAAAGTAAACAGGGAAAATAAAAGTTAAAAATAGTAAACAGAAGAAGAAGCTTAGAAGCTTCTTAACGTTACCAACAGAGTGTGTGTTTGGTCCTGCGTTTGCTCCCTTTCAAACGCGAGTCTGTGACCTCTGGACGTGATTTGTGTCCCCCCCCAAAAACCCCCCTCACTCCCACATGTTTGGCAATTCTAAACGAAAGTGATTTCTGGACCCCCCAAACGCACCGTATGAAGTGAAGCTGCAAAAAAATGGAGCCTTCTGCGTTTATGAGAAAACTTGTTTTCTTCAATCAGAGAGAGAATGATAAATGTGTGGGCAGTAGAATCAGAGACGCATTTCTATTTTTACCCCTTGGTAGCTCATCAAATCAAAAAAAAGGAGGAAACATCTGAACCTAATCAACATTTGGCAACACCTCAAGGACCCTGAGTGCCAATCGGGACGGTTACCTATATTCCCCAGGGCCTTTTGCAATTCGGTTGTATGGCTATTAGTGTTTTTTTTTTTTTTTTTTTTTTAAACAGGTGTTTATTAGTGCTTATATATATATATATAAAAAGCCCTTTTTAGTAATTACTCACTGGTCCAAAAACAATTTTTGAATCAAACTATCCCAACAACAAGAATTGATGAAAATAATTATTTAAATTTATTTATTTGAATTTATTTATTTAAATTTATTTATTTGAATTGTTAATATAAAGCCCTTTTTAGTAATTATACATCCAGAAGCAAAATTTTGATACAAACTATCCAAACAACATGAATTGATGAAAATCAACTTTTTTCCATGAATATATCCAAACGTAAATCAAATAAGAAATAATTCCACGCTCAACTCACTTTTAACCAAAATCAATTCTGCAAAATCCTTTCATTCATAATCACTTTGTCAAAAAACCGCTGCATCCAAACACACACAGAGTGTCAAGGAGGAGCTGTGGCTGAACAATGATACAGGATGGTCAGGAGGGTGGCGGTTTGTAGGCGTGCAGCGAAACTCCCGAACGGCTGAGTTAACATTGGAAGGAGGCGGGGGGGGGCGAGGGGTCGATGCGGGGGAGGTTGAGGAGGGGGGGGGGGAGGGGGGGGGGGGCAGGGGGGGAGGGGTGGGTGGAGGTGGGAGACACGGGTCGGGTTGGGGGGTTAGGGCCGGCGAACTGGGGGGCTCTGGGGTGGTGCGTGCGGCGGCCGGGGGTTGCGGAAAGCGGGGGAGGTAGAGGTGGGACGGTGGGAGGTGGAAAGGGGACGGGTTTCCACCAGTGATACCGAGGGTTGATCGGCAGACGATAACGCCGTCAACAGGTCAGATGTGGCGGTTGGGCTCGGCGAAAAAACTTTCCAGGTGGAGGGGGCTCCTGACGAGTTGCGGTGCTGGAGCGGGGGTGGAAGGGGTGGTTGGCCGGCGTATGGCAGCGGGCTGTGTATCGCGAGCAAGTTGCGGTTGGAAAAAAAATCATGTTGGGGCTGAGGTTCAGGCCAAATGATCGATGACAGAGAAGATAACAAAAGGGGTTTTCGCGGCATGGAGTGATGAGTATGAAGCGAAGGTGACTATGGGGGGACGAGCTTTATGAGTGGGTTTCAATGTAAAGGGGGGGGAGGTGGGAAAAAAAAAAAAAAAAGGGGAAGAGTTTTGGATTCTATAAAAATGTGAAGTTGGAATCTAAAAAAATGTAGATGGTAGTTTCCCTTGAGGAGGAGAGGGAGAGGATTTTCATGACTCCTCATCAAACCATCTTTTTTTGTTTTTTTCCTCCCCTTTTTTTTTCTGAGATACTGCTCTTTTTTACTCCCTTGGGGGGCTCTTGGGTGCTGCCAATTTCGTCCCCCTGGGTCACTGTGATTCCTTTAATCAGTATTTGTAGAGGAAATCTGAAGACCAATTTTCTGCTTTTTTCTCTGGGACCTGAACATTGAAGTGTTGCAGAGATCTAAACCCTCTTTAGTCCTCTCAATTTCCATTTCTGTTTCTTCTTCCTTCTGATCAAGGCAAGAACCATTTTTTTTTTTTTTTTTCAAGCTCTGAAAATCAACTAAAAATTGATGTTGAGCCATTTGTGTGGAAATGTGTTTGACAGTTGGGTTAATATTATAAATTTTTTTTTTAAAAAGCCTACTCTGACTTTTGCTTGGGAGCAAGCAAGCTGGTTAATGGGAAAAACTGAAGGGAAAGACCATGACAGTTGATGTACGTGAGAAAGAGGATAGACCAAGGCAAAAACTTTTGTTTTTTGTTATTTTTTTTTTCCATTTCTTTTTTTTCACTTTTAACTTGGGCTTGGGTGCTGGACCTCAAAACAACATTATAAACAAAAACAAAAATGGATCAATAACATGGACAATCTTTTAATTTTCTCGTCACATTTTTTTTTTCCTTTTATTCTTTTTTCTTTTTTTTTTTAAATATTAAATAAAAGAAAAAAATCTGGACAAAATAGTGTTCACATTTGTTATTAAATTTAATAATTATTTTAAATATTTACACACTGCATATATAGAAATAATAATTAATAATAATAACAATAATAATAATAATAATGTATATTTTATAATGTTATTAAAACAGGAGCGGTCATTTGACTGGTTGGACCTGGAATCGGTCCGGAATAGCCAAAAAAACTGCCCAAGAGATCAAACCGATGAGGAAAAAAATTGGTAGACAAAACCGGTCCAGACCGAAAATGCAGTCAAAACGCGATGGTTTTATCAGGTTTGGCTGGTTTGGCCTCGTCTAGTCATGGATAAAAGAGAGGACAAATAATGAACTAAAAAAAAAAAAAAAACAGAGAATAGAGATCAGTAGAACAGATCGCGAGACTAGGGGGTGACAGCCTTGACGATACGGGGAACGCAGGAGCTGTGTTTGTGGTGGAGGGCGTGCAACGCTATGGAACTTTAAATTTCGTGTGGGAGGCAGAATAAAGAAAGAATGAGGAAGAAGAAGAAAAAAAATTGAAACTTTTTATTTGTTTTAGGTTGTAAGTTGAACTTTGTTTGTTTTTTTGTCTAGAAATGAAAGAATAAAGAAAGAAGAAGAGGAAGTGGTTGTTTTTGTAATGGTCTAGTAGATGAAACATTACAGACAAATAATTAGATAGATACTACTACTATGGAAAACAAAAAAATATTGGAAAAAGAGACTATTAATAAAAAAAAAAAATAAAAAAATGGAGAGCAAGTGTTAAGTCACAATGCGTTTGACTCTGTTATGCGTCGTCTGACTCAGAACTCCGTTAGCCCGTGTGTGTTTTGATTGAACCCAAACAGAGGTAATAACTTAAGTAAATGATTTTAATTGAACCGTGTGAGTATTTCTAATCAGATACTATGAGTTTGTGCAGAAAAGTGAATATTGTCTTTGCAGGACAATTTCAACTAAATTGATCAAAAAGCATATGCATATGCGTCTGATCTCAAGGCAAGACAAAAGAGCAATGCTCTGAAGATTGACCTCAAGCTAAAACTAAGGCCAATATCATGTCTCAGACTTCTTGTCTCCAAGTGCTAAAAGTAGCTGAAGCAAGTAAGACTCGATGATAAGCATGTGAAGCAAGAAGACAAAATGTCACTCCTAATTCTAGCATATGCAAGATGTGAAAGATGATGATAAACATCATCAACTCAAAACAGTTGTTCGTAAGAAGACGCAATGTCAAAGATGATCGAGTTCAATGATTTCTTATTGGCACCTGTCTGTTTTCAAACGAAGGAAGATTAAGAAGTTATCTAAAAGCTATACACTGATCAAATGCAGCCCGAAGCAACAATAAGATTTCATACACAAATCTTTCTGAAGAAAAAATTGAAAGAAGATGGATCAAGATTACAGACTAGATCTTCATTGAAGACTCGGATCAAGAAGCGTATGATCATAACAAGATGTGATCTGACGGTTTTTGTGTCCAGAATCAAGGAACTTCACTCTTGTCAGATCCAACCCGATGAACCTGAAGGATGTTCAAGTTTTATATCTGTAGCTTGGAAGACAATGAAGCATTGAGGGTATGAAGTTACGTTTTATCTCTCTACTGCTCTACTGAAGCAACGTTCAAAAAAAGGAAATATTCTTTATGAAGAAATTGCTTGGAATCTAGATGAAAGTAGTTTGATAAAAGAAGGGTTTAATTAACTCGAAAGCAGTATATTAATCTATTTCGTGTCTTTTATCGAGATCAGAAGAATGAAGAAAAGAGAAAGGACACTGTTTGCAAAATGTCTCTTATGCAATAAAAAAGATCCGGGGACGAAAGCTACTTTATCTGAGCCTTTTTTTTTTTATTTTTTTTTTGTTTTTTTTAAGTGTTTTGCACAAATGAGGAAAGAAACACTGCCCAAAGTAAAGAAAGCATATCTGCTATGCTGCTCTATGGTTTAATAACCAAAGGATTTTCCAACGTTCTTTAGCATTTTGTGTTTTATTACCAAGTCAGAACGACTATTACCCACAAGGATAAAGAACGATATCCTCTGACTACACCTCAACAGATCTTCTGCAATCATGTATAAATTGAAGAAGTAGAAGACCCGAAAGCAAGCGAGATGAGAATATAGAAAAGAGTTGAACAAATCGAAAAACTACAACACTCAACATACTCTTGAAGACAAATTCCATACAAAAGAAAAGTATTCAAACCGAGGAATACTACAAAAAGCTGAAAGCTCTCATCACTCTCATACTCTTCTAACAAAGCTCAAAACCATTTAGAGATAAGAACTCATTTGTAACTTACCTGATCTTAAAATTCATACTCACTCTTGAAGTCTTATTCGGTTAGATTGCTATTGTAATATTGACGATGTTGCTTCAAAAACCTTCAAACTCTCTGATCCTGAAGAGGCTTGTTTCAAGAATACTTGTGTTGAGCCTAAAGAAGCTAGGTGTGCAAACAATACTTGTGGTTGAGCCGGATAGGCTAGCGTGTTCAAATAATACTCGTCTGTAACCTGATCAGTTTATTGTGTTAAATCTTGGTGAAGCCAAGGATTGGATTAGTAGCCCAAAGATTGTGGGTGAACCAGGATAAATCTGAGTACTTTCTTTCCCCCCCCCCCTTAGCTCTTTACTTTAATATTCCAGTTTATTTAAATAAGAACTATTCTCTTGGTAACTAACTGGGGAGTGTTATCTAGCTGCTATTTAGTTTGCTTAAAAAGGCGTCTGTGACCAAGCGTCTTATTCTACTGAATTTTGTTTTTTGTGCTTGAAAACTATGAATTCAAAAAAAAAAACACTATTCAATCCCCCCTTCATTAGTGTTGTTTTCTTGTGCCATTTTCAAGAAGATGAAGAGTTTACCATTGAAAAATGGAACTCCAGCGAAAATATGCAATTTTAGTCTTTGAAAATTGGAGAGACTATTGAATCTTCATATAAATATATTTACAAAAAATATATATATACCAGACAAACAAAATCGTTTTAAAAAGTACTCCCATCTGGTCCTATATATAAGATGTAAAACCTTAAAAACACACAGACCAAGGACATACATTGAAATCAAATGCTATTTGTAATTATATTCATATAAATTACAAATTAACCCTTCATAATTAATGAACAAACCTACTTGTATTGAAAGTTGCACGTGTCTCGTAAATATAAACCCTATATAAAATAAAGCGTAAAATTGGAAATGAAGCATTTAATATTTGTCAAAATACATGCATATCTCTTATATTTGGACCCAAAAAAAAGTAGTCATTTGCCACCTCTTATAATAAGGACCGGAGGGAGTATAAATTTATTACTAAATATATTTCTAAAATTTTTACAAAATATATTAATTAAAACTGGTTCAACACAACTTTAGACCATTTTTTGGGGGGGAAACCATGAACCGATATCTTCACCGGTTTCAATTATCGGTCTTGATTTTAAAAACATTGGATATTTTTATTTTTATATATTTGTTTATAGTATATATATTTTATATTATAATAACAGTACATATATCTAACTTTTATATATTTTAATAAACTGGTTAAAACTCACACATAAACCCAGATACAAACTAGGGACACGTTAACCGAGTATCAAGCACCCAAAATGAGTTGTCAATCCTAATAATGCATCATCTCTTTTTTGTGTTCATAAACGGCTGAAAACCCATAATGATGCAAAGTACAATATTTTTTATATTGGTTAGATATTTCTTTTTCCGTCAACAATAAATTTGAGTCATGTTAATATAAATCTCTTTAAAATTTAGGTAATGTCATGTTATCTAAGCATGTTTACATGCGTGAGGTCAATCTAATTAGTTTTATTAGGTATAAATATCCATAGTAAATATTTTATACATTTGTTTGTTTGTCCAACCGTTTGGATGATGGGTTCGAGTCCCACAGGCTTACTGCATGCTCATTATCATTTATGAGTTCTTTTTTACACAAAACAGTCATCAAGTTTTAAAAACCAAAAATAGGCTAATGAGTAATAATTTTTGACGTCAAAACTAAAACTCATAGCTTTAGTGATGTTTTGAACTAGTGGGTTAGAGGAAGACAGAAGAGAGAAAATAATAAACAAATGTTGTATAATATAATTCTAACGGTGTTGGACAACAATTTTATATCTAAATATCATTATTCAAAAGGCAAATTGGAGAGATTCAAACTCATGTCCAAGCGTTGTATATCAAGAGGCAACAACCACAATGCCGCTAATTACAATATACATAAATGGTTTTCATTTTTATGTGTTTAAAGGTCGTACACACATCAACATTTGAATCGTCCCCAACTCTAATCGGGTCATAACTATCATTTTTGTCATTGTCTCGATCTCATTGTTTCAAAACTTTTTGTTTAACGATTCTTGATATCTGGGGATAATTATTGATAATTAAGGATTAAAAAGTGTATCTTTTTGCATTCAATAAATGACAAAAACTAATTCAAAAAAGTTTCGAACAAGTGTTTCAAGCTCGAGCGGTTGTTGGTTAGGGTAAAGAGGTTGAATTTCAATGATGGCCCTTGATCTTTGAAGATAATGGCCTTAGAGGTGATGGTGTTAGAGCTGGAATGATGTTTTTGGTTTTTTGCACGTGAGATGATGGTGGTAGGTGATGATGAATAGTGTTTTAGATTTTTCAACATGACCCCCTTGGGCAGAAAGCAAAACCAAAGAGTTGATGGTGTCTTTGCATAAAAATGAAAGCCTATCCTATATAGTGCTTACGTCAATTCAGCCATTGAATTGACTTATTGAGACTAGGTCTACAACAAGCAGCATAAAAGTTTATACTAAAATTATCCTAGGTACCATAAGAATTCACCCAGTAATTGTGTGGAGGAGTATTTTGAAGGACGCGTGTGATTGAAACATAAAAAGAACGCTTGTTTGGATAGGTGTGGTAGGAGAGGATGAAAGAATAGTGTATGCAGGGCGTACTGGAAAAAAAAATAAGTGGAAGTGGGTAGGTGGGATGACTTTTGGACTTGGACAGATTGAAATAAAAATAATCTTCAGATTGAAATTGTAGGGTATATTAGTCAATTGACTGCAAGCACCCAATAAAATAAAAATACCACAACAACACAACATCCCTACACCTAATTGCACGTGTTTTAGCTTCCTGGAAAACTGCAACGTTACCGTGATCTTCCATGTGGAAATTTGACCTTGATCAACTTTAAAAAAAAAAAAAAATTGCGGCTTGGTCTTGGTCTTGTCCATATGACGTACATATGTGGCGGGACTGTGATACCCATAAGCAAAGCCAAAAATCAAATTAACAAAAAAAATATTTCTAAATCATCCTCCCTGTTTTTTTAAAATAAAAATAATGTTACATAATTTTATATTTTTAAAAATATTTATAATAAATTATTTTTAATCTTTTTTATTTAATCATAAAATGATTAATTGGAGAATTTTATAAAAAAGATATAACAAAATCCTTAATAAGGTGTCACTACACAACAACCTATCTATATTTCACGAAACTACCCCCCACATCTTCACGAAACAAGAAGACTAGAGATTTTATTCGGTCTTTGGGTGGGGGCGAGAGGATCCCTCCCTCCCCCTCCCACCTCCCCCCCCCCCCCCCTCCCCCTACAAGATTGGGCCTAAGCCCCAAGAAAAAAAAAAGGAAACTACTTCGGGATCAGATTTAATTTTAATATAATATTGGTGGTAATTTTTTTATATCGACGTCTAATCATGTATTATGATATTATTAAGAAATTAATTCTAATATTAATTACTTTGGACAAAAGTTAAAATTCGCACATATAATAATATGTGATTTAATTAATAATTTTTTTTAAATATATTAAAATTAAAATATTTAAAATTTAACTCTCAATATAAATCTTATTCACTTTAATAATCAATATTACATTTTTTTTCTATCCTGTGACCAGGCATCGCATTGACACATCGTGAGGACCAAAACTTAGATCGGAGTTAGTTGTTAAGTAAAATTCTTCCCAAAGTTGCGACTTTATAGGATTTGACCCCCCTGACCTTATAGTAAAATATATTACTGGTTGATATCAAGAAAAGAATGAGTATGTATTTAACTCTCAAATTAGAGAGTATTTGCTAAGATTGGTCATAGGTTGGTTTGGTTCGAATTTAAGATAAAATAAGATAAGATCCTCAGTCCTAACCGATCATTTTTAATTAATTTCGTTTGGTTTAGATTTTAAAATATGCATGAATACAATTAAATTATTTCTCACGAGTAGTTATTATTGTTGGGAATTTGGTCTAAGATAGACTCATAGGAAGTCCTTATATAAAAAAGAAAAAAAGAAAAGAAGAGAATGAAAAATAAATATGAAATTTGAACTCGCGTTCTCACAATTCATATCCCCATGATTTTAGTCAAACTAAAATTACTCAGGGACCACAGTGACTCTTTTCATAGGTGACATTCAAGCTCAAATTATTAATTACTCCATCTTGGATCTGCTGGCCCTAGTAATCTAAGAGGCAAAACCCTAAAACCCACAGATCAAGGAATGTATTGAAATAAAACTATTTGTAATTAATAGTCATATAAAATTTACAAATTTAACCCTTCAATAATTAATGAACAAACCTACTTGTATTTGAAAGTTGCACATGTCCCTCGTAAATATAAAACTCTATTATAAATAAGGGTAAAAATTGGAAATGAGCATTTAAATATTTGTTCAAAATACATGTATGTCTCTTATATTTTTAGGACCCAAAAAAAGTAGCCATTTGCCTCTTATAATAAGGACCGAGAGGTGTAGTATTAACTATCTCAACACCTAAAACTCATGTTACTTGCATGTGATTTTCTTTTCATTTTATTTTACCCTATTCCTTAGCCTTATACCCACTTTTTCATCATTGTCTTATATCCATCTGGGTCATACTTTTCCTACCCACTGCATATAATGTTCCATTGATTCGTATTCTCTATGATGCTGTAGCCTTTGAAGTTCTTTGCCTAGTTCAGAGTCATTTCTGACTAAGAAAGTATGAACTGGTCGCCTCGAAGAAACAGTTTTTGATTGAACAAATTTTCGTATCAATATAGTTTTAAAAAGAAAATTGCGATACTAGGAACGATTACGTGACAAATTGGGAAATTGAGATTTACGGCGAATGTATCCAATTGAAAATGAAAAACCATGTGGAAGTCTTATGAGCTTTGTGTATATGGTGGCAGATAATTTTAGACTTGATTATGATATATTTATTATATATGCTTGGCTACTTAATCAGTAACACATGATATTATTAATGGATCTCTAATAGTATTAATATTTAAAGACTTAGTTAAAAAATTCATAACTAAAAATATTTAGTTAAAACCCTTTAAACTATACGAACTTGATTTAAAAATTTGTTGAAAGTATAAGGTTTTGTTTATATATCTAATTTAACCTGAAGAACAAGTATTTGATTACAATTGATTCAACTTGATATAGATTAAGATATATTTGCTTCACTCACTGACTTACAAATTGGGATTACAGACTTATTATTTTTGTGATTTAATATTTTAGTAAGCTTCATCACAATTTTATGTAATATTGTGTTTTTGTTTTGTTGTTGAAAATTCCCTTCATGAAAGACTAGATTAGATAAACAAATAGATTATAAAATTTAAAGTTGAATAGAGTTTAATCACTTTAATGTAGTTATTACTTTACTAATACTCCTTTAAATAGCTACAGATTTAAGATACAATGTTTATATTAACATAATAAATATTAGCCCATTTAACACACTGAACCCAACCCCGTGCATCCTCCAGGCAGGGCGGAGGGAGGGGGGGACCAAGGGATGCCATGGCCCCCCTCCCCATATTGTCATCTTATCTATATATATAAAAAATTAACCCTTATAAAAAATGATTGGCTCAAATTCTAATTAAAATAAGTACAATTTCAAAACACCTTTAAATTCACTTTTTTTAGAATTCTAAGATGATATAATTGTTTTACATTAACAAAAGAAATCTGATAAAAATAGACCGCACATATGCATAATAGATGATTTTTTACTTTATGAAATGTCTTGTGTCAATTGAAGAAGTGAATGTTTTAGATATAAATCTATTTGAGTAATTTATATTATATTAAGTCATTATGAAATTTGTATCATATAATTTGTTTTTTATATATTAGTTAATTTTTTTATGAATTAAAGTAGTATATAATTGTCAGTGTAAAAAGATTAACACTGACATCCGCTAACATTTTGACATGTGTGGCTTTTATTTTTAATAACTATGATAGAGAAATAACAATTACGCTGATTTGTCAGATATCATGGATATTTGCGTAAAAAAATTATACTGACACTGTATAAAAAAAATTAATTACACTATTTTTTATTACTATTTTATGTTATGTCAATTAGATTTTGGCCCCCTCATCGAAATTTTCTGGCTCCGCCCCTGCTATCCAGGATTTATACGTAGTTTTACAAATAATAAAACATGTTACCTTTTTACTGGAAGTGGAAAAAAAAAAAAAACCACATGCTAAGGAAAGACAGAGACTAGAATAATTATAAAGTTTGTGTAAAAAAAACTAAAGGAGGGAATTTTTTGAAATTTGGCGTGCTTCGGCTGGGAGCCTGGGACGTTAAGTGCACGCCGCGCCGGCTGCTCATGCATGTACCTAAAATAAATGGCAATCAGTAGGTGAACAAGTTGAGGATAATGGTCAATGGTATCCTACTGATTAAAAAATCAAGAGATTATAATTTTTTTAATTAAGAAGTGATATATTTAATATTTTAAAACAATGAAATAAAATTATTCCTACTATTAAAAATATATATAAAAGTAAATAAAGAGATGGAGAAAATAAAAATATAGATTCAGATAATAGTTCTTCTGGAACTAGGATTCAAGTGCTAGTTCTTCGGGAACTAGCTGTCATATTTGTTATTAATATTATGATCAAGTGTCTATCAAATACAATCTTACTACTACTATTTATTTATTTTTATATAACATAATAGTAGACTCTTATTCTTAATTAGTTTCCTATATGATAAGATAAGATAAGATAGGGGATAAGATGATATAGTTATCCACTAAATCAATCCGTTTATAACACTTCTCCTTGGATGATGTTAAAATAGTAAAAGAATAGAAAGATGGAGAGAATAGAAATATGGATTCAAATGCTAATTCTTCAGGAACTATGATTCAAAGTCTAGTTCTTAGGAACTAGCTGTCATCTTTGCTATTGATATATTATGATCAAGTATCTCCCAAATATAATGACTACTACTATATTTTATAACATGATAGTAGACCCCTAATGTTAGTTAGTTTCCTATAAGAGAAGATAAGATATGATATGAGATAAGATGAGATAGTCATCCACTAAATCAACCCTTGGATGACTATACCTTATGAATATTGCCTCATTAAAACTTTGCTAAAAAATCCCAGTGAGATAAAAACTTAACGAAGAAAAAATAGCACAATATTCATAGTAACTTACTTCCCCCAGAATACATCAATTATGAAAAAAAATCCCACTAAATCAATTTGTTGATAACACCTACTTTATTTTATTAAAAATATCAAAATAAAACTGATTCCAAACCCAAAGACTTCACAAATCAAGTAATTTGACTTTGTTGAATATCCCATTTCGCAATTCCCATAACACCCTCGAAAATCCCATTGACGAAAACACCCCCAGCTCCAACTACCTACCCCCATCAAGCCTCCAGAACACACACAAACAACGTAGGCCTGAACTCCCAGAACCGTGTCGTTATAAAACCCCCCAAACTCGCCCCACCCTCTTCAGGCACCTCTGAGACATAGCGTGACTTCAAGGAATCTCTCTTCTCATACAACCTGTCTCACTCAGAGGAAGCCCACATTACCCAACAACATCAATCTCAATGGCTATCTCCACCGCTAACTCCCTCATTCCCACCAAATCCTTAATCCCTCCCACCAAACTCAACCAATCTTCCTTCCCAACCAGGACCGGGCCCAAGCCCAACTCACGGCCCACCCCTTCCATCGTTGCCGTCCACGCTGCCGAGCCCGCCAAGAATCCCGTCGTCTCCGACAAGCCCCTGAAGGCGCCTTCTTCGACCGCCGCCACCGCCACCGCAACCCGAAACGTGGGTCAAGGAAAGTGGGCCCCTGACAGCTGGAAATCAAAGAAGGCCCTTCAGCTGCCCGAATACCCGAGCCAGGAGGACCTGGAATCGGTTCTCCAGACCCTGGACGCGTTCCCGCCGATCGTGTTCGCCGGAGAGGCGAGGACGTTGGAGGAGCGTCTGGGAGAAGCTGCCTTGGGAAATGCGTTCCTGTTGCAGGGTGGAGATTGCGCGGAGAGCTTCAAGGAGTTCAATGCCAATAATATTCGTGACACCTTCAGAATCCTTCTCCAGATGGGTGTTGTCATGATGTTCGGTGGCCAAATGCCTGTTATTAAGGTACGCTAAATCGATCCAATTAAATTCAAGTGCATTTTTGGTTTATAATTAGGAAACTGGAAACGTACCTTTAGGGCAATGTATTTATAGAATTTCTTTGGTTTAAACATTTGAACCCGAAAGTACTTTTGGAACCGGAAACCAAACATAGCCCAATTCAATTGAATATACAATATGCATATTCCTACCTTAGAGGGTGAGCCTTGGCGCAACAATAAGGTTGCTGCCTCTTGACCTTTCTAGTTCACGAGTTTAAATCCTGAAAACAGCCTCTCTGCTTGCAGAGCTAATGTTGCTCCCACCAGATTGGAGCCTTGTGCACTGGACCGTTCTTTATGCATATTATTACATTCTTTGTTACATATACTTGTTTGTTTGTGTGTTCAGGTGGGAAGAATGGCAGGTCAGTTTGCGAAGCCGAGATCGGAGGGGTTTGAGGAGAAGAACGGCGTGAAGCTGCCGAGTTACAGAGGGGATAACGTGAATGGAGATGCTTTTGATGAAAAGTCAAGGATTCCGGATCCTCAAAGGATGATTAGAGCTTATTGTCAAGCCGCAGCTACTCTTAATCTATTGAGGGCTTTTGCCACTGGAGGGTATGCTGCTATGCAGAGGGTTACTCACTGGAATTTGGACTTCACAGAACACAGCGAGCAGGGAGACAGGTATTCACTTTAAATTTTCTTTCTTCAATTGCCGTTAACTTTTTATATTTTAAGGAATGTGAAGCAAACCTGTGAATTGTACTATCTTTGGATTGTGGTTCGTGCATCGCAAACTCCATTTTGGGCAATCTGAGTTTCATTAACAAATAACATCTTTGGCAAATCCTTGGTTGGATTGTTAAGATTTTAAGGGGATAAAAATGATAAAAACTAATTAAAAAAGAAGAAGATCTTTTTGTTTTATATGAGATAAGGTATAGTGATAACCGAGAAGCAATGATGATACATGTTTTACATAAAGGTGGTGGGAATTTGGTTGTTGTACCTCACAAATGACGATGGCGACCTCAACAGTACAGTTTGTCCGAGTCAATTTTGTAATATGTTAAATCAACGAGTTGTTGTGAATAATGATACTTATACATATATAGTATCTGTATCTGCCACATGTATGTATCTACTCATGGTGTGTTTGGCAGTAACTCACGAATGAAATTTCTGTCACCCATATGGGAAAGAAATCATATGTTCATCTTGTTTTATTTTCCACGCTGTGCAATCAAAGTTATTGTATTATGTTAGTATTCGTGTGATTGATGTGACTTTGCACACATAAAGCTAAACAACTTAGTGTATGTTTGGTTTACTGATGAGAAACTGCAAACATATGTTTGGGCCAAAGTATCCATAGAGCCCCTTTGGGGCAAACGTACTTTTGGATCTAAAAATGCGTTTGCAACAGTAAACCAAACACAACCTTAATGGTGCATAAAAGAAGTGATAGTTTATGTATCCCTTGGATTATTGCAGTATATTCTTACAAGGTCTAGTTGCTTTAGGTGTGTTTGGGGTCAGCATTGCATGTGACGTCAACAGCAAACGCTCCAACGCTAGTAGTTATGGCTTTCATATTTTCTTTAAAAAAAATTACAGACATGCCATTGCCATCGTGATTTTGTCTGACGCGACACCAAAACAAACACGCCTTAATCTTTGATGTATTTGTGGCATGGGGTAAATTAATTCTGTTCTTGGCATGGCAGGTACCGAGAGCTTGCTCATCGAGTTGACGAGGCCCTTGGATTCATGGCTGCTGCTGGACTCACTGTGGACCATCCCATAATGAAAACAACTGAATTCTGGACTTCTCATGAATGCTTGTTATTGCCATATGAACAATCACTCACTAGGTTGGATTCAACATCCGGTCTCTACTATGACTGCTCTGCCCATATGCTTTGGGTTGGGGAAAGGACCAGGCAGCTGGATGGTGCTCATGTTGAGTTTCTAAGAGGAGTTGCTAATCCCCTTGGAATTAAGGTTTGGACATTATTCTTATCAACCAACTGCACTCTCTTTTTATCAGGTCACAAATAAGCATGTGCAAGCAAATTAAATCACTCTAGTCTTTGATTTCATTTCTTGGCATGTTACTTGTAAGTGGCTTTATTTGCTTTATTGAAGTTGTATGTTTTTTATGCATTGGCAGACAAGTGATAAGATGGATCCAAATGAGCTTGTTAAACTCATCGAGATCTTGAATCCCCAAAACAAACCAGGGAGAATAACTGTGATTACGAGGATGGGAGCTGAAAATATGAGAGTAAAGCTCCCACATCTAATCAGGGCAGTGCGCCGAGCAGGGCAAATTGTCACATGGGTCAGCGATCCTATGCATGGAAACACCATAAAGGCTCCCTGTGGTCTCAAAACACGCCCCTTCGATGCCATCAGGGTATAATTCTTGTAACACTTTCGTTTTTGATTGGTTATAAGTGACTTTCGGGTTGTTTTAAATATCTATATGTTTGAACTAAAATCAGATTTTAGTTCTTGTCGTCTTCCTCAGCAGAAAATAAAATCATTTCAAACTCATAATCTTTGGAAAAAGAAGAACATGCCTTTTTCAAAATTCTATTGGAGAGAAGGTAAAGCTTTGAAAAAGAAGACTGGGAAGTAATTTAGTCCTGTGTAACTGCTG
Source organism: Echinosophora koreensis (assembly GCA_035048595.1). Taxonomy (NCBI): domain Eukaryota; kingdom Viridiplantae; phylum Streptophyta; class Magnoliopsida; order Fabales; family Fabaceae; genus Echinosophora; species Echinosophora koreensis. The sequence continues at coordinate 2,698,109 of JAPCYP010000060.1, read as the reverse complement.
AAGTATACATATTTTTGTCTATTTTCAATGGCTTTTGAATTAGTCCTTAATGGTAGGCTATACTAGTATAATATTCAAAAGGTGGAGGGGTTGGTGGAAAAGGGTTTGGTTGTAGAAGTAGGTGAATATGTGAAGTATTCAAGTCATTATTTGACTCTTTGGTCTGTAAGAAACGTCATTTTTGGGTTGGGTTGCATTTCTTTATCAGTAGGTGGGATTGGATGTTTGGGGCCCATATGGTTGTGCATCTTTATTCTTGCCAACTTATAGATAGCAACATATCATACAATTCTAATCATTGATGCATTAGAATTTTGTATATTTGTTGGGATAAAATGGTTCACAAGAGTTATGATTATTGATGCCACCCACCTTTGTTAACAGGCTGAGGTGAGAGCATTCTTTGATGTCCACGAACAAGAAGGAAGCCACCCAGGAGGAGTTCACCTAGAGATGACGGGTCAGAACGTGACTGAGTGCATTGGTGGGTCAAGGACGGTCACGTTTGATGACCTGAGCTCACGTTACCACACACATTGTGACCCTAGGCTTAATGCTTCACAATCTCTTGAGCTTGCTTTCATCATCGCTGAACGGCTCAGAAAGACTAGGATCAGATCGCAGCAGTCTCTTGCCTCTGTAGGACTGTAAAACATGGCTTTGAAAACCAGCAACAAAAATGCCTTTGTTATTTTTCCTTACGTGTTTTATCTATGTTTGCAACTTTGTTATTAAACATGGACATGTTAGCCACTAATTAGCCGATGTTGTGTTGTGTACCGTGTTTGTGTATGTGTATACTGCCGTTTGAGCTTGCAAGGACAAGAGTATTTTATTAATAAAGGAAACGTAAAAGTTTTGATTGCGTTGGCAACTAAAGTGAAGTCTATGATGAAGCAGCACTCGCCTACTCTTGCACTTCTATTGGGGTGGGTTGTTGAAAATGATGCCACTCACCAATTTTCTGATATATCTTTATATGTGGTATTGAGGACCTTGATTGTTGCGGATATTCCAACAGATAGCGCTTAGGGCAAAGTCAAGTGCATGTTTGGTAAAGCTTTGTAATTGATGTGGACGTGACTTTTGGAAGCTACTCTGTAGCTTCTACGGTAGAAGCACCAAAAAATAACAATTGTGCCACTACAGGATTGATTTTGGGAGTATAGAAGTGAAACCAAACACATTATAAAACAACTAAAATTTTCCAAATTGATTTCGTTGCAAATACAATATATTATGGGCTGATCCTTTATATGGTTTATGGGCTTTCAGCCTTTATTTAATGATAATGGCGTTGATGGTTTCTATCATATGTTCGTTCAGTCCGGTTTGTGAATCATGAATGGTGTGGAATATTCAGAATAGGAAAATACGTCATAATAGTTTTCAAATTTTGTTCAACCAGTGAGGGAAAAAAACAAAAGAAAGGAGAGAAAAAGAGAAGAAGCCGGTCTAAAGGAGAAAAAGCTCATCAGCTTATTTGTTTACTTAAAAATTTGCTTTAAAAGAATTTTGAGTTAAAAGTGCTATATACTATAACTGCTCACAAAGTGGTAAGGATTTCTGAAAAAGTAATTAGGAAATTTTGAAGTTAGATATGTAGATATATTTTTCAATTTTTGGTGAGTCAAGAAATTCTTCATTTTAGTTTATAATTTTTTTTAAAAAAAACTTAATTAATAATTTCATCTAAAAATAAATTCTTTTAAATTGATTTTCCCAGTGACACAGATTCACGTTCGCATTACTTGGTTCCACAGGTGAAGACACGGAGTGGCTCCAGGTTCCAACTGCAGTTTTCATGCTCTCCCACCTGGAAAAAATGTGTACCGCCTCTCAACATCATCCACTTCCCTCTTTAATTGCAGCTCAGATGAGAAAGGGGGAAATTGAGACTAGGGTTAGGATACACACATTTGGGATTCGGAAGGGAGGGAATTATTTTATTCCTTGCGTGTTTATCTTCAAATTGGTTCCTGTGATGTGGCAGCCATATGGGATGTAAGGTGATGTCCAATGTGTCACTTAACGTACCATGTCAGCTTGTCTGACGGTGTTAAGTGACTGGGATGATAGAAGGGACTAACTTGACTAACGAAATTAACATTGTGGGACTTTTTCATAATTTAATTGCATCCTGAGACTAAATTGACAACGTGTCACACATTTAGAGACCAAAATGATGATTTTATAAAATAAAAAAACTAACTCATTACATTGGTAGAATATGTTTCATTTTTGGTATACAGCCTTTAAATGAATGTTAACATTAATTAAAAATTAAATTATCATTTTAGCCTCTGAAATTATAATGAATTAAAGTAGTATACACTGTCAATATAAAATGTTTTACACTAACATCCAATAATATTTTGACATGTGTTTTTATTTTAATAACTAAAAAAGGGAAATAAAATGATGTGGATTTGCCAAGATATTAATGAGATGTCTGTGTAAATTTTTTTTACACTAACAGTACATAGAAATTAAACTTAATTATGATTCCCCAATGGTTAGCATATTAGTTCATGAAATAACGATATATTTGTCAAATTGGTACTCATGTCAACAGTTAAAATCAAAGGTTAAAAATGAGAGAAAAACTTACACCCATATAAATTGATTCACCCTCAATTTTTAAATAGTGATTAAAATTATTAACACACTGCTAAAATAGAAAAATACTAACAATTTGCTTACAAAATCTATTAATTGAATGCAGTCCGCTTGTTGATTGATTCTGCAAGGGGCAAATGTTCTTTGGCAGCCATGATAACATAAACAATAGAACGGTGTCAGCCTTGTTGATTGATTCCGTAAGGTATAAATGTTTCGATATGCCAAAGATCATTCAAATTGATTAAACATCAAAATCAGAATTTTGGTTAAGTTCCTCAGAATTTCAATCATTTTTTATCTTAAGATTAGCTTATAACAGAATAGCTAGCAATTTTAACGTGTCTTCAATGATATTATTATTTTTTATGCGTGGGGATGTAACAGAGCTGTCTTCAGTGATATGAATAAAATCTAGATAATATAAACTAAATTGTAGATATGAGAAGGACAGATGTAAGGCTACACGGGCATCACAGTAGAGAGCAAAGCCTACAAGGAGAGCTATGCTGCTCAATTCTACTATGTAACAGAACAGTCTAACACTCGTCTACTTATCTTATCAGTTATGTTATTTTCACGGCTAAATGTAACATCCATTTGGGATACCTTGGTTAATCACTTATAAATATATGTTAATTTGATTTATTATATGATTAATGGGCTTATTTTTCATAACCATGTAAATATTTGGTTAATCACATGCAAATATCTGATTAATTCAGTTCTTTATATGATTAATGGATCATCATGAATTAACCAAATATTTACATGTAATTAATCATATAATGAACTAAATTAACCAAATATTTATACATGATTAATCAAGTTATCCCAAATAGATATCCCATTTGGGTGTGCAAATAATATGATAGGAACCAACTGATATTACTACTGAAAATAGGGAAATTCCCTTACAAAAGTGTATTCCTAGAGTATTTGAGAGACTCTAGACTCTCCCAATGCCCAAAGGCCCCAACTATTCCCAAAATACAAGATATCATTTCTCTCAATCTTTCCTCTTATTTATAGGCAACATGCCTTATTTCCCCTAACTACCACTAACTAACTAGTGTTATCTATCAATACTCCCCCCCTAAACGTTCACCTTGTCCACAAGGTGAAGGACTTGTCTTTAGCTGAGAGAATTGCCCCACCAGTATCCCATTGCATGACACATGATGACTATGATGCAAATGAAGCCCAATAATTCTGAAATGTCCATGTCTTCTTCCTACTCCTTTGGGCCTGGTCTATTACCGTATCTTGCACACACAACAGCACTATGATAGCTGTATACTCGGTACAATTCCTTGTTTTGGTTTGTGACCCAACAGATTTAAAGAATTGGGCCATTGTTGAGTGAGCCTGTACTTCTTTTCTTTCTTGTTTAACACTCCCCTTCATCTCTGCAGCCACGAAATGGGCCTGACCCAGTAGGCTACAAATGGAACTAGGTATGCAATTTTCCAGTTTTGCCCTGATTGTTCTCTCCTCATCCTTCACGGCACTTACCCATTGAAACATCTTGGCTTCTCCAAACGACGCCACCACCGCTGCTCTGGTTGCCGCCGCACGAGGACTCCGGTCCGGCGGTTCCGGCGGTGGCCTGATCGGAAGTGGGTCCTCAGTCGTCGTTCCCTCCTTATGAGCGATGCCGCTGGTTTGGGGTTGCAAGCCTGCCGTCATCACTGCCCTTATCGCCGCCGCAAGTGCACCACTCGCCGCCGTATGCGGTTTCCCATCCGGAGGTTTAGTCGGCGGTTTCTGCACTCCGCCTTTGTAGTTTCTAAGTGGTGCGCCCTCCCCGTACCCTTTTCTTTGCTCCATGTTGATGCTGTTGTTTTCGGTTACCGCCGCCGCCTGACAATGAGTTTCCGGCGGTCCCGCCACCCCTGTTTCCTTCTTGGCAGCCGCTAGCACCTCACCCGCCGCCATATGACGATCCCGGCTCGGCGGTTCTGGTTCTCGTTTCTTGACCGGACCACTTGCGACCCCGCCGAGTTCTCTGCTCATGGCGGACCAGCAATTGTCAGCCCTCCCTTGCTCTGATGACTCGTTCTCTCCCGCTACTCTGAGATCGTGACCCACTGATGACAAAGTAAGCCAATCTGTGCTAACCCTCTCATCACCTCTAGCAAACCTCGATGCCTTCCCTTTCTCCTTCATTGAATGTTTCCCTCTCTGGTTTCGCTTCCCTTTTCTCTGTTTCTTTTTCCTTCCCCTGTTCTGTTTCTTTCTCACCCCAAGATTCTGATTCTTGATTCTCGAATATTTTCCTAACACAGTTTCAAGCTTCCACCATTTGTTTCCTCTTCGACTCGACTTCTCTCCACCCACCATACGATCATTGTCCCTGGTATTGCTATCACCAGAGTTATGATGGTGATGACCCTCATTCCATGATTTCCGATCAAGAATTTGTAGAATCTCGCTGAACAGCCTCCGATTTTCCGCCATACCCTCTTCACGAATCTGCCTCAATCCGTCCCAGCTTCTCTTCCCGTCATCAAACCCGCGTTCAAGCGTTCCAATCTCTGCCTCCATTCTTCGCATTTGGACCATGTACAACGCCCAGAAAAGAGCTTTGATACCAGTTGATAAGAACCAACTGATATTACTACTGAAAATAGGGAAATTCCCTTACAAAAGTGTATTCCTAGAGTATTTGAGAGACTCTAGACTCTCCCAATGCCCAAAGGCCCCAACTATTCCCAAAATACAAGATATCATTTCTCTCAATCTTTCCTCTTATTTATAGGCAACATGCCTTATTTCCCCTAACTACCACTAACTAACTAACTAACTAACTAACTAACTAGTGTTATCTATCATAATACTTCTGTTATCTTATTTCCAATTCATCCTCAGTTTCTCAAGAGACAAAAGTGAAACCTGGTACAACTTGCTTTAGTTAATATTCTCCACTTTGGAAAAGTTCATGTGATGTAACAGTTCTAGGAAAATGGTAGAACTGTAGAACAATAGAAATTCCAAAATTTGATCTGATCATATCCACACCTGTCAACGCATAATGGAGAGATTATAAAAAGAACTAATGGTGTGTTTGGATGAGGGGATTTAGGAGGGTAATGTATTTTTAGAGGGTAATCAGAGTTCATCAATGTAAAAAGATGACAAAAAGAACTAATGGCGTGCTCGGATGAGGGGATTTAAGAGGGTAATATATTTTTAGAGGGTAATTAGAGTCCATCATTGTAAAAGTAATTACCCTCTAAAAATACATTACCCTCCTAAATCCCCTCATCCAAACCCACCATAAAGGTACAATGTCAAAACTAAGAAATAACAAGCCATACAAGTGGAGCACCTGATCTTAATTGAAAAATTAAACAGCAAGGACTTTCAGCTCCCTATAGTGAGAAAATTCTATTTACAGAAAATAATACAGCTCAGCTTGTTCATGTATATAGACTTAAAGAGGAGGGCACACAAAATCACCACTAGTTTCTATATCATCAAGATCTGTATCAGCATCCAAGTCATCCAGGTCCATGCTGCCTTCTGTAAGAAGGCCACCACCAGCCTTGGGGATGTTTAGAGGTTTTCTTGCTTCTTGTATAATGGACAGGACTTCCTCAACACTTTGTGATGGATTGTTTACATCGTTGCTTTCCCAGCTTCCACTTTCCATTAATTCTATTGGCAAGTTCCTCAAAAACCATGGATGGTTTTTAATTTCTGGTATTGTTATTCTCTGCAAAATGCCATATATGATTCAATGAAATTGAGATGGAAGCAAAATAATGTTATACTCTTCAATGAAGATTTTCTATAGGGTGCTTAAGATAGAGGAAAGGATAAACATTGCTTGAATTTGAGCCCACAACCCACAAAGCAAACATTCTTGAAACCAACAGAGGGAAAATAACAGAAGTTAAAGTAAGCATTGGTAGTAGAAAAGCAGAACTTTGTAGTTACTTGAAAATAAAAATGATGAGCAGTTATATAAGCTGTATGCTCCAGCACAACAGCAATTAAACCTTGTAGCTTGTAGGAATTTGCAGATAAAGAAAACAACAACTAGATTTTAGACATCAGGACAACTACCTTTTCAGGATTCGCCACAAATATTCGTGATAGAAGATGTATACATTCCATGGAAACTCGTACATAACCAGGGATTGAGTACTGGACAACTAAGTATCCTCTGTAATAAGCCACAAAAAGTCCAATGGAAACACCATATCAGAGAAAGTATAACTAAACAACATAGTCTTATTTCTAGACAACTTCATTTTGCTTTGGGATTCAATAAATATGCGGTCATCACTCACACCAATGGTTTTTTTAAAGTTTCTTGGATCCTCTGGGTCTTCAAAAGGATAAGCCCCAAATAACATCACATATAAGGTGACTCCACAAGACCAAACATCTGCAATCTATAGTTTTCAATAAAAATATATCGTTAGCAAAGAAAATAACATACAGGATAAAAAAAAGACCACCTTTATTTAAATAGTAAAGAAGAAAACCTAGACCAAGGATAAGCAATAAGGAAGAATAAGTCATTACCTCTCCATCATATTCTTTCCTCATCAGGACCTCAGGTGCAATGTAAGCTGGAGTTCCTACTGTAGACTTTGGTTGTGAATGCAATACAGATGACTAAAGATAACCAAAAAAACAAATTAACATCACTTGATGAAATGGCATCATCAAGAGTTGTGGGCCTTGTTAAAATTGGTACCTTTGAGTAACCAAAGTCACAAATTTTGACTCTCGGCGCAGTGCTTCCATCTAAGAGCGTGTTTTCAAGCTTCAGGTCTCTATGACAGATTTGCTGGACAAAATCATAAACATTTACTTCGACTAAATATATCTATGCATTGTAAGGGTACATGATTCATTATAAAGTATTGGTTTAGTTTCGTACCATTGAATGACAATAACTGACTCCTGATATCAATTGCTGAAAGAAAAATCTTGCCTGATGAAAAATAACAAGACTTAAGGACCAAAGTTCTGTATGAATTAATGGTCTTTGTTTTAAATAACAATTTTAATAGAAACAATCAACCAATGATGGACTGTGTCCAACCTTCATTAAATGGTCACCTCTACAACAAGATACAATCTAAATAATATTACACAAACTACATAAACTATTCAAATGATATCTCTCCTTTCTATATTACCTCATCCTCACTGAATCTACCAGCCCTGCATATCCTCTCAAACAGTTCTCCTCCAGCGGCATACTCCATTACTAAGGCTAGATGCGTTGGTGTCAGTAGGACCTGAAGTAGAGTCATCAAAACTCACACAAAGGATCTTTTTTCTTTTGAAACTGTGATTTGAATATTATTCCAATAAAGGTATGTTTGCATTCAAAAAACAACTGGTACCTAGTTCAATATGAAATTTATTCAAAAGGGAAAACCAAACACAAACACTACTAAACAATAGTACAGTACTACAGTACCCGCAAGAGCACAAGAAAATAGAGAAAACAGAAAATTGGTAATACAATGGGACCTAATGAATTAAATTCTAATTCCTAATCCACTAGAGTAAGTGGTAGAATAATAGAATAGGAGACAAAATATGAAAGCAGATCAATATTCAAACTTTCCACCACACATACCCATTCTACCGTTTACATTTCACATGCTCATTCATAGACTACAACAAATAAAAAATGGCAATGAAAAAGATATTTCCATAGACATTGAAACAAACCAAGAAGCCATATGAGTATATAAGTAGGGGTTAAAATAATAGAAAGGCAGCAAAAATGGTAGGAATCTTGAAGACAAAAATCGAATATCATATTTTGCTGAATTTTAATGTTTAAGTAGAAAAAGAAGAAGACATGTCCAACTTCAAGGTAAAGAAGGAGATCCTTTAGTCGTTAAGACCACAAGTATACTAACCTCTTTGAATCTAACAATATTGGGATGCTTCAATGATCTATGGTTCATGATTTCCCTCTGGACATGCTCATCAATCTGCAGTACATAAAACGATATATCTCCAAAGTGAACCAGAAACGAAATATCAAAACACACACATACACATATAGCAATAGAGATGAAGAATCGCACTGAAATTGAAAGGGTGAAGAGAGGAAGCAGACCTTGTGGCCTCTCTCAATAAACTTGACAGCAAATAACTCATTGGTGAAGTTGTCTCTAACCAGCTTGGCTACGGCAAAATTTCCAGACCCAATATCTTTGAGAATCTCGTAACGCTCCATGAATTACTATTAGTATATTGCTATTGCCCAATTCACAAGCCACCCCAACCTGCTGCAATTCTAGTACACCCCTCTATTCTGTTTTAGACATATAACTGATATAAGGAATCAAAAGCAGAGCTCAGAAAAACAAATGGATTATACCTTTGAGACATAAAGGTAGGTCGGGGCCTCCAAATGTCCCATGTGTCTTAAACTTTACAAAGACGCAAGCCAATGAGTTTCTGTAGGAGCATCTCATGCTTTTATTGGAAAATGCTCAATAATTTTTTATTTTTTTTTTATTCAAAATTTACTGTTTTAAATTTCATAAAGATATTAATAAATTTACTGAAAAATATCAATAATTAAGTAGTTATGTAAATAAATAATTGAGCATCAAACTCAAAACATAAGCGGAAACAGAAAATCTTTTACGCGTGTTGAATTGACTGACTTGAGGACGAGAAAGTACAGTGAGATAAGATAAGTGGGTGCCAGGCGCAGAAGAATACCACTTGACACTTGTGCTCACTGCTCACCGGCCTAATTCCCAGATTCAGAGCTTCTATCCTTATTATTATTTAGGTTTAATTATTCCCTGAATTATTTGAGAATTTTCAATTAGATTCTTAAACTAAAAAAAATTTCAATTGGGTCTCTGAACTTATATAAAATTTTCAATTGGATCCCTAAACTAAAAAGTTTCTAATTGGGTCATTGAACTTATATAAAATTTTCAATTAGATACCTAAAGTAAAAATGCGACGATAAAAAATAAAAAATAAAAAATAATAAAATTATAGTTGATGAAATTTAGGAAAAAAATATTGTTTGACATAATAATAAAATGACAAAAGATGAATATGAGAAAAAAACTCACTATTTAAAATAATAATAATAATGATAAAATGAAAAATAAAACTTAGTGATAAAAGTTATTTTTTAGCATAATAATTAAATAAAAATAGATACATTTGAGAGGCAAAATTTAGTTCTTGAAATGATAATAAAAAATAATGAAATAAGAAATTATGCTAGAAAATCCATATTTTATAAAAAAATATTAAGAGATTAAATTGATAAAGCTCAATTAAAAAATATAAATAAAATAAAATAAACCTAAATTAACAACAAATGTATTGTTTGAAATTATAAATAAAATAAAGAATCTAGTTAATTAAATATCACATATTAGTTTGATTGTCAATTTTATTTTGAGTCTTTTAATTAATTTTATTATTTATTATGTTATTTTATATTTTAAGTGAGGTTTTTCTTATATTGTTATGAAACATGAATTTTATAGCACAATTTTATATTTCATTATTTTGTTATTATCATTTCAAGAACTAAATTTTACCTCTCGAATTTATTTATTTTTATTTAATTATTATGTTAAACAATAGTTTTTCTCACTTAGTTTTATTTTTTATTATTATTATTTTAAATGGTGGGTTTTTTTCTCTCATATTTATCTTTTGTCATTTTATTATTATTATGTCAAGCATTTTGTTTTTTAAATTTCATCATCTATCATTTTATAATTTTTATTTTATATATTCACATTTTTACTTTAGGGACCTAATTGAACATTTTATATAAGTTCAGGGACACAATTAGAAAATTTTTAGTTCAGGGACCCAATTGAAAATTTTATATAAGTTCAGAGATCTAATTAGAATTTTTTTTAGTTTAAAGGACCTAATTGAAAATTCCCAAATAGTTCAGGGACAAACTCAATAATTAAACCTATTATTTATTTTGGCACATACACTTTTCAACTAATTTGAAGAAAACAATTTTTTTCAAAATATATACTAATTAGTAATTGAACATGATTTTTACACACATATTTATTATATTTATTTATATAACATAATAAAAAATATAAATATGTAAAAGATAATGCAATTCTAGTCATTTTTTTAAATATAGATACTTTATTCAACCCCTAACTCATAAAATTAAATTTATATAAAAATCATATAAATAAGCAATTTCATTTATAATTTTTGAAAACCTAATTTAAAAAATAAAATTTAAAACTAATATTTTAATTATAATTTTATTTAGAAATTTCAAAAGAATTTGTATAAAAATCATATAAATATGTCCTTTTATTAATGATGTAAGAACCAGGCCGGATCGACCGGTTCAACAGGGAACCGACCATGTCTACGATTTGGCCAAACACAAAGAATCATTAGTTTGTTTGAACAGTCAAAAAACTGTTTGAACTGTCATGAATCGAGATGAATCACTCAAACCGAGGAACTGGGATCGATTTTGAAAAACCGTCCAATCCAAAAAAACCTAGCATTTTAACCTTTTTTTTTTACATTTTTTTCCCCTAATTTCCCATATCAGAAACGTGAGAACTCGATACTCTCCTCACTTAAAACAACTGAAGAAAATACTTAATATCAAATCTAATTATGAAGAAAATTTAAAATAAGGGTTTCATGAATTAATGTTTTAAAATGATAATTGAGGAATAAAAAAAGTTTTTTTTTAAAAATGAAACACTTCATTTATTAATGTAGTATTACATACATTTTTTTTATAAAAAAAAAAACTTACTTTTTTTAACAATTACACTACTTTATATTTGTCTTAAAACTAGAACCGATACCCGTGCGATGCACGGGATATTTTTGTGTTTTGAAACATGTATTACATTTTTTTATTTTCAAGTATTATATATTTGTATAGTTTTGTGAATAATGAGTTTGTGTATGAATTATATTTAAATTAGGATGTTTTGAAATAAATTTAGTAAAATGTATGAAATAATTTGTTTAGGGTCAAAAGAAATTTTTTTGGGACATATGTAAATTTAATTGTCAATTTGGCGGTTGAAGTTTCTAAAATAGAAAAATATAACTAATATGAGTGTAATATAAGATGAAATAACCAAGTAATAAAATATTTTGAGTTTTTTTAGTTTAAATTATGAAAGACTTATTTATGAACAACATTTAATGTTGTGTTTGGATGTTGATCTTCATTATCACATTTAAGTATCTTCAATTCACAGCAGGAGTAATTCCCACATGCTTAAGAGATTGTCCATTACATTTTTTTTTTATATATAAATATTGCTTAAAACTGCATTTGGAAATTTCCTATACAAAAATTTGAACAAAATCCTGTTATATAAAGGAGTCGACGCTAATTTCGATTATGCAATGATAGTTTGATCCTGCAATTGAAATAATTTACTAATTTAAATAGACACTGGTAATTAATTTGGATGGTTTATAAAAATATTTTAATTGGTATGTACTGTCAGTGTAAAGTTTTTTACACTGTCAACCAATCACAAATCATGATATGAATGACTTTTAAGGTAATTTGGATAATAATCAAATATTTTGAATGACGTGACGATTTATTATTGGTTAACACTCCTATTTTTACTCCTATAAAAATAGTTTGTATAAAATTGATTAAGTTTATAAGTTATTTTATATTTGATTTTAATTAATAACGTAATTCTTTACATTATGTGTCATCATTGGATCCTTTATAGTTAGAACTGATTAAACTATTTTTTTGTATAAGTTATATCGAACATTTTAATCTATTTTAAAGAATAATAGTTGTATAAATTTCCTATATTTTATAAGTTAGCTTACATAGATTACACTTATCTAAAAAAAAAAAATTGGGTATGTGACCTGAAAAATTAAAATGATATTAGGTATGGTAAAAAAAAAATTAAGTAAGACTAATCTCAAAATTTTAAAATTTCAGACAAACAAAAAGTCACTCCAACACAATCTCATCAAACAGCTTAATGATAAATTTTGAGCTGTTTGAATAAACCAATTAAAAAGGAGGTAATTTATAAAATGATAAATTATGACAGTTTAAAGAATTTAAAAGGTCCAATCAAAATGCTAATTAAAAAGGCAAATTAGTGCCAATTATCAAAAATCATTTATGAATTTCAATAAACACCAATTAATGATCCAAACTTCAAAACTAAATAACAATTAAGGCAATAAAAAATTGTCACCAAAATGAAATCTGAAAGAACAAATGAGATAGACACTAATTAATGCACTAACAGATTTGAACCATGATAGCCTCTGAAAATAGCTTCAGAAAATGATCACAAAGTTATCACACAACCTTGAAGAAGAGGAACCCATGTCAAGTGAAATTCAAATTATATATAAACATATTTTTTAATTCCTATGATGAAAGAACAAAAATAAAAGTAAAGAAAAATGTGATATATACCACATAGTGTTTATTTGGGAAGATAGAACCCTAGACTTTCTTCCTTTTATAAAGATATAAAGATGAAAAAGTGAACTGTTGTTTTTATGCAGAAACATACTTTTCCTTCTTCCTCAGTTTTCTTCTTTTCTGCTGGGCTTTCAATCCCTTCCCTATTTCCTCTCCTCAATGTTTTGCAGCTCCTGTCTATTGAGTGTCTCTTATTTTTGAAGGTTGCTTCAAATGAATCTCTTGATTTTTAATTCTTCAAATGAAATCAGTTAATTCTTTGGAGTAACCTTATAAAATTACCAGGTTGCCCCAATAGCAATTCACCAAATCACCCTTAGGGCAACTCTAACCTAAACCCTAGACTTTCTTCTTCCTTATATATATATATATATATATATAAAGATATAAAGATTCGTTTGACTATCAATTTTACAACTATTATTAATGATGTTATTTTTTAATTACACTTGCTAACTCATCAAACTAATAAGAAAATAATAACAGATAACCCATAGAAGATAGCAATATAAGCTTGATTGCAACTTGAAAATAAAACATCTTTTCACAAATTTAGTATAAAAGTACAGCACTCACGTTTTCTATATGACAGAGATCGCCAAAGTTTCAAAAACATCCATTCCATAAGCTATCTGCAAAGCAAACCAACAACTGAATGATACATAAATCAACTAATATGATTGAACAATAGCAACCAGCAAATAACACGGTAAACACACCCAATATGTGAAATGCATAAACATTTCAAGGGTTAAATTGAAAAATTAAAAATGTATCCAAATAAAGAAAGAGGACTTATAACACTTGCATAGCATAAGCCCAAGAGAATTGAAACCCAAAAAAAAAAAAAAAACATATATATCAATAGTTCAATTCTCAAATTTTCAGAAAATAAAAATATGTGGACTTCCAACCCAAGAGAATCGAAACATAAAATGCATATATATATATATATATATATATATCAATAATTGAATTCTCAAATTTTAGAAAATTAAAATGTGGACTGCAAAATGAGACAAAAGAAAGGGATGAGCATTGCATTTGTAAAGAAGACATTGTTTCCCAATCTGATAAGCATGGCTTAACAGAACACAATCAAGAAAACTATTTCAACCAATGTTATTATGCATGTCACAATGAAAAATATTTTTACACTCAACAATCGAAGAGGCATGATTAGAAAGGTAAAAAAAAGAAGAAGCATTTTATTCGTATAAGAAAACGTAGAGGTAGAGGAAAAAAGTGAAAACCTCTAATCAATAACAATTACTATATCCATTTATTGATATAAATTGACACCTCAATTGACCTTTTTATCCTAAATTTGGGCATGAAAAAATATCAAAATTTCCCATATATTAATCAAGTGGTTTTACATACATGAAATAAAAATGAGTGATGTGTTGGGGTGCTGGGATGTGGATGCCCTAACTATGACGAGATTAGTCCTCGCCTCAGGTTGCCACCACTTTACTTTTAATAATAATAAAGATAATAATAATAATAATAATAATAAATAATAATAATAAAAAAAAACTACTAGACTAGTAATTGCGGCGGTATGTTTGTTAAAAAAAACTTGCGGCGGTATGGCTCGTAATTCGTAAACGTCATTGCTTGTGTGTCGGTCGGATTTTTCATTGCTTGTGTGTTGGTTGGATTTGGAGTCCACCAAGCTGCCACGACACCAGTGACAGCTCCGAATCCCTTTCTGCCGTTTCTGATAAGATGCTTGCAATTTTTTATTTATTTTTTAAATGGGGAAAGAAACAAAACTAAGAAATCAAAGGAGGAATGCTACGACCTAAAGCATCCTCTTTCCAGTCATTATAAAATGGAATTTTTATAATCTATTAGAGTTCGTAAACTGATCTTTGAATCAAAATAAAATATAAGCAATAACATGGAAAAACTGAAAATTAGAACGTAGCAGGACTAGAATCTTATTTATGTTCTCGCTTATATTAGGTTTAAGTTTAATTATTCTCTCCGGTCCATAATATAAGAAATAAATGGATCTTTTTTTTTTGTCTAAAGTATAAGAAACGTGTATCAATTTTCACACATATTAAATGATAATTTTCAATCTTGCCCTTATTAATTACTGTCATTAATTATAGGTCATCAGAATATTAATTAAATTTAAAATGATGTTTTTGAAAATTTATATGAGTATTAATTACAATTAACTCATTCCAATACATTTTCTTAGTCTGTGTGTTTTAGGGTTTTGTTTCTTATATTGTGGATCGAAGGGAGTACTTTTCTTAAATTATTATATCAGTGTGTTGGTTTGTTTTCACTGTTAGAGGTTTTAGGTTTATATATCCTTATGGATTGTATTGATCGTGCCTCCTCATTCACATAAAATTAGTAAACCTGTCTTGGATTTCATAAACTCATTTTTACATTAATATATTTATCCTACGCAAAATATAACTAATGGTCAAGATCTTACTGCAGGGATCCATTCCCCCTTCTATGATGTTTTAATAATTCAAGAACAGAACTGGATGGTACTATTTTGGTGGTCTAAGATGCACTAAGATGATTAATCTCATGGGACGTTCTTTTGATTCTGATAGTAACACTCACCTAGTGTCATTTTATGATGAATCAAGTTGCTAGCACCAAAACTAACTTCCCTCACGGCCACGTCAATAAGCAACATATAGCAGCTCCAAAAAGCCCATGCATTTTTCACATAAACTAATTGCCTTGACGATTGTGACCTCCACGACCATAACAGTTCAGTTTTCAAATCATTCCGTCTGATATATATATTTATATCAACATACAAGAGCATATATATTTTACAGAGGCATATATTTACTCTCAATTCACACATGGTTTTCTAAACCAATTTGACAAAAGTCGTAATCGTCGTACACAGTTACAATTGAAGGTCCAAGGTACGGTGCTCCATGAACAATAAGATCATCAGGCATAGGTTTTTCCTCTAGCATGGCATAACCTGTAGCAGCAGCACACAAATTTAATATGCTGACATTACATATTAATCAATGACTGAATTAGAACATTAATTCAAAGTTAAATCACCAGAAAGTGAAGGTATAGGGAGGTCTGAGAAGTAAGTGGAAGGCCTTCCAAACTCTTCAGAGTATGGTGGAGAAAGCACGTCAAGTATTGCACATGGCGTCAACGCAGTGAAAGAATGAATGTTGCCACCGCTTCTTGGAAATAACATGGATGGCTCATGTGGCGCTTTGAATACTTCATCTATCACCTTACCCGCCAATCCTGCTGCATCCACACAACAATATTGACCAAGACTAATTGTTATGGTCAATTTGAAGTTTGTGTAATACGGCTAGAAATTCTGATTAAAAATGTATTGTATATATAGTCATTATTCTTAGCTCTTACTTGTTTGGCACGCAGTATAATCCATTTGGATCCAGTCATAAGCCTTGACATAGACAGAGCCATGTAGGAGCTTGCTCAACACTGTCATTCGAGGATGATCATGAAGTGGAAATACCTTTCCTGCTGGGAAACAGAACACGCCTATCTGCATGTTTCTTAAAATTCATTAGATTAGATCCCCATTCATATTTATTCATAAACAAAAAATAATTTTAAATGTACTTTTATTTTATACTCACAGAGAAATAGTCACATTCATGAATGTGAATGTAAGTTATTTCAGAGAAGCCTTGCCCATTAAGCAATCCCCTGCTGTGATTAATGTTCGAGTCTGATACCAAAGAATCACACAACCCTATCTCGTCGATTCCTACATCTACAGCTTCAATTTTGTCTGCGAAATCATGACAACAAACCTATGAGTTAAGTATTCTATATGCATACTAGAAAGAGTTGAAGACAACCAAAACAAAACATGTGCACTTGGTTAAGCATAAATAGAAACCCACCAAGGAGATTTTTCAGATAATGGATTTGTTGAAAAGTTGGAAGCCCCTCCTGAGTAAACAAGGCATGGCAAGCATCATACAGCACTTGTATTTTGCTCCTCTCCATTGTCTGTGTATGGCTTAATCAGTCCTGCTAGTAAGTGGTGGCAAGTTTTTGAAGTATCATAGTCATAGCCATGGACGGTGATTATATATGGAAGGACAATGAGTAACGGAAAAAGAGGGATTGTGAATAACGTCAACCAAACCTGGGGCCTTGACCTGACTTATATTATATTATTACAGTGGGCTTCTTTTGTTTCAATCTTTTCCTCTTTTGGAAGGAGAAAGGCTGAAAGGATTTTTTTATTATACAACTAAGGTAAGCTAGGGGCGGGAGCTAGAATTAGTCATTTTCTTAAAGATAATTTCTGCCCTATGTTTGACGATAAAAATGGGCTCTATACTAAGAAAGGTGAAAAAAGATAAAACAACACATCACGATTTGTGTAATCCCAGTGGTTGCTTCTATTAAAATTCTTAAATCGTGTCACTCGTTTATGAAACAAGCAGTGCTGCTGGCAGTATAAGTGTATAACAATAAAAAATGCCTGTTTTGTACATATGTGACGAAGGGTTAGCATTACTTAAGCGTTGTACATACGCACCCATAAGGAATAAAATAGTAATCAGTAATTGTAGGTGCCAAAAAGAGGAACATGTGCACACTGAAATTCGGTGAGCATAAATCGGGATGATAATCTTGTTTTCTACTTTTCTTTGCTAGAGCATCTACAATGAAGAACATCACTTTAGTTCTTAACTCCCATTTTATGGGTCAATTAATGTCATATAAGATTTAAGAATTTTTATCTATTTTTACTCCAATGAAAGAATCATAATTTGGGTTCTTAACTTATTTTCTTTTTTAATTTACTTGCATTTTTTAATTGGAAATTGTGATAGATTTTTTTTTTTGTAAGAACAGTTCTTATAAAAGAACAGCTCTACACTCTGGCAGCCACATCATTCTCCTCCAATAAAAGTTTTTACAAGAACATGTTCTTATGTTTAAGAACTACCCTAAGAACTGTCACTAAAATTGGTGTAATTAGAGGTCCCACCTCAGTAACAGATTCAGATTGGAGTGGGGATTCCGTGGTTCCTACCCCATCCTCTGCCCCTCTCACACATGCTCTCTCACAATATATCTATTTATCGATTTGGATCTTCTTCCATGGATTTGGATTCCATCAATTCATTATATTCATGCATTCACACTAGGGATGGCAATCCGGACCCTACCCGCCGGGTACCCGCAAAAAATACCCGCCGTGGGTAGGGTAAAAACCCGCTTTATGGGTATGGGTATGGGTACGGGTACGGGTAATTACCCGCAAATCTGAGAGGGTATGGGGGCGGGTACGGGTACCTTGGTACCCACCCCGCCCCATACCCGCATGTATAAATATATATATTTATTTATATTAATACATTAATACATATAATTATTAGAGATCAAAATTAGAAACTTGAAACCCTAATACCTCACTATCACTACTCAGCCGTTTCACGCTTTGTTCTGCTCCATCTCCAGATCTCCTCCCATCTTCCTTGTTCATCTTCATCGCCACCAACCACAGTCCCTTCCTCCTTTGGATAATTTTACTTGTAACAATTTTCTTAGTGGTTATGACTCCTTTGGCAATGATACCAATGACATACAATCAAAGTCCGAGTTGGATCTATATTTGGAAGAGAAGGTATTGCCTAGGAGTGCTACATTTGATATACTTGGATGGTGGAAAACAAATGGGATCAAGTATCCAACATTACAAATGATTGCTAAGGATATTTTGGCTATCCCAATTTCTTCTGTTGCTTCTGAATCTGCTTTTAGCACAGGAGATAGATTGTTGACTCTTTATCTTTCTAGGCTTCATGAGAATACTTTGGAGGAGTTTATGTGTGCACAAAGCTGGATAAAGCATGATAAGAAAGGTAATAAATGTTGCATTAATATATTTGTTTAATAAAATTTGTGTTTAGTCTAACCATATAATTTTGTTTTTGTTCTAGTTTCTATTGGTATAACTGGACCAAAGCAATTTTTACACATGAAAGACAAACGCTTGCAGCCTTTTCAAGACTCTGATTCAGAAGATGGGGTAAGATAATCTAACAATTTGTTACTAATTATTGCTTTGCAAGTTTATAACGTATAACTAATAACTAATATAATGTATTTTTATTTTATTTTACAGTTTTGGAGAACATCGGCAATGTCGACTCAGGAATCACTACTTGACAAATTTATTGTTTTGGAGGCTTATTGTTATTTACTTGTTTTGGATATTTTACATATTTTTATTTGGTATAATACGCTGGTTTGTAATATTTGATGAATACATTCAAAACATCATTGGATGATATTTAAATTAAGTTATGATCATTTTTTTTTCCTTTGTTAAAGTGCGGGTAATGGGTGCGGGTGTGGGTGTGGGTACTTAGGTACCCAGAGGGTACGGGTAAGGGTACTAAGGTTGCTACCCACGAGGGTATGGGTCCGGGTACAGGTAATTTTTTTAAACGCGGGTACGGGGACGGGTACTATAGTACCCTACCCAAACCCTACCCATTGCCATCCCTAATTCACACATCTACTGATATATACCGTTAAATGCATTTGAGTGGTGTATAAAAAAAAAATTAAAAAGATGAAACAAGTTTGATCCAAATGGTATATTTTGTGACTTCATGAATGCGTAAATACAGGGAATCCGAATCCGATTAGATTTACGGATATAATCAGCATTATAAATATAACTTTTGCATAAATAAAGTTGCAATATCTACTTATAAACAAAGTGTAACCATCAAGGTGAAAGATGCAAAACTTGCAAAATTATTCACAATTTAATCTCCCTCGTATTCACACGTACAAGTATAATTGTAGCCCACATAAGCTTTTACTTGACAAGCAACCTTGTGACTATCCTAGAAGCCTATTTACCTTTGCACTTACAAATATATCACAGATCTATGGTGCCTTCTATGGTGCACCACCCTCCAAAGTGGAGCAGTGGTGCACCATCCACGTGGCGGTGTCCTAACCAATTAAATTGACACTTATCTCTCTTGACTTTTCAACACAAATTATACCATTATACTGGTCAAACAAATACTGTATTCCCATTCACTTACTTTCATATTTGTTAATCAACGAATACTTTGAATACTCCTCTCAAAATTAAAACATTATACTCCTTTGCACACCAGAACCTTCTTCTTCTTCTTTTTTAACGCATCACCAGAACCTTCTTGAAGAGTTGAAGGTTTCATCCCAAAAAATCCTCCACCCTTCATTTCTCCGCTTCAACCAGGATTATAGCTTCAACTTCATCTCCCATATCCTCCCCTCGTTAGGCCTCTTCCCCTCTTTCCCTCATCTTGGCGTTGGCCTCTTCCCCTCTCTGCTTCATCCCTCTTTCAATATCTCCCTGCGTCTCCGGCGCCTCCGTCTTCGGCGCGACACCTTCCTCTCCGGCGTCGCTGCTTCGGGTGGCCATAGATCTGGTCCCTCACGATAGATCTGGAGGATGGCTCTGGTTTCCGAAACCTCCGTCTCCAATGCATGTGGGTTTTTCATTTGGAGGAACTAATCTAGTTTCCGATGGCTGCCCATTGTCGCCGATCAAGACGATCCCTTATACTCCTCTTCCCCTCTTCCCCGCTGAGCTGATGGCCACCCATAGATCCATTTTTTATTTCTCAGATCTGGATATAAGTGACGAACCGCCGTCGATGCCGGCAACCTCCTTTCGCCGATCTAAGCAGCGGCCACCATTTAACCACCAAAATGAACTTACCCAAAACCCCCGATAATGAGTAATCTCGGGAGAAAAAAAAACTAAACACGCAAATAACATATTAAACATAAAACAATTAATTAAATTTTAATATACTGTATTTCAGTGATTTCATATACAGTTATTTACAAGGCCCAATACTGCTTTTATACAACTTTGACTACAAAGCAATTTGAATATTCAAACTGACACAAATTAGCACATTTGGCATCTTTATTGGTTGGCATAGTGACATGTGGGTGGTGCATCACTGCTCCACTATGGAGGGTGGTGCACCAAAGACGAAACCCAGATCTATACCTTTGCACTTGATGGAGTTCAATTAAAGACCAAATAAAATAAATTTTGGAAAGGACTACGAAAGATTAACATTGAAGATTCCTATCATGGAGATTGGCTACCTAGATTTGCATTTGCTTACGAAGTTTTAGGATGTCCTAATCAGTCATTTCATGAAATTGAGAAAAGCCTTCTGATGTCGCAATTCCAAACCGCTCAGTTCATCCTGATTGTCATTTCAAGTTTCCAAATAGATACGGAGGACTCCTACAAGTTACAAGACTGCTAACCAACTGATTAGAAAAGCTAATCTCTACATCGATCAGAATAGTACCGACATGCTTTTAAAAACTATGGGCATTAGTGAAATTGCATAGCAAAGACAAGCACGTGTCAAGTTAAGACAAATGTGCTTTTGTGCAAGACCAATGTGGAGTTGTGGACACTGAAGAGATAAGAGAGAACGAAAATAGAAAACCCAAGTGATTTTTTTTTTTTTTTTTTATAAATGAAGAAATCAAGTAATTGATTTCCACTTTTTATGGAACATGACACGGTCTCGTAGAGACATGTTGCAGGTTCGAACCCCCACCGGTCTTCTTAGGATGAGATAAATGTAAATCCTTTCATAAGTGTTCATGAAATCCTACAATCCTAAATTTTATCGTACCGAACAATTCTCCGTATGTGAGTTAATTCCTTCCTTATCTTGTAAAACTGATGTCAAGGTGAGTTGTTTCTTAGAGTCAGCGTGGAAATTACTTGGTTTGATGGTTTCTAACTTGCAGAAGCTATCTATGATTGTTGAAATATATTCCGTTTTAGCTTGGAAAGGCTACAGTTAATTCAAACTACTTGTACTTAGATAGGAGATGTTGGGGTCAATCAAAGACTTGTTGCTTCATTAACTCAAATGATAATTATTGACTGAAGAACCAAGTGTCTCAAATACTTTTCTATACATGACACTAATAGCAGTAGTTGTGTTTTGTGACAATCATTATTATATACCCAAACCCCATGGCCTACAGTGGAGCATTTGCTTTGCCCACCAACACTATTTTTGATTTGGTATAGTTGAGGCATGTGAAGGCAATTATAAGGATTTGATTAAGTGCAGAAATCACTTTTTGAAGTCAGACACTACAATTCAGCTTTGAAATTTTTTTTTTTAAAAAAAACTTGCAATTTCTTCCATCATTTTGACGGACCAATTTAGAAATAGTTAGGATAGTAATTAAATTTTCAAAGAAAAAAAGGAAAAAGGGAGAATATATCAAGACATTTTTTATTATTGTTCCTGAGCATAGTAATTCGTAGAAATTACTGAAACCTAATATAAATTATTGTTTCGTTGCATTTAAGTATTTTATCCAATTAGACATAACTTAAGTAAAGGCTTATAAAAGTACCAGTAGGCACAAAATACTTTATTTGAATTTGTAGTGTGTAACACACAGAGGTTTACCGGACTTCTTGGCGTGAAATCTACCAACCTGACCTTACACAGAAAAAGCGCTTTCGAGGCCTAAGCAAAACAAGCAGTGCCTGGTTAAATCCAATCTCGAAACGGGCCCATCACCAATCAATCCATTAAAGCTATTGGTTCCAACAATTGAGCCCACAGGATTGCATATTTTCAAATCAAATCTCAACATCAAATTCCAAACGAAAGAATACTATTACGGCTAATACCATCCCAAATGGGAATGGGCGTGCATCACACTTTTCGCTACACAAGTATAAATATTTATATCGATCCTTTAATAATTGATAGGATATCAAGTTCATTCTTTCAATATTTTGAGTACTAATAGTATTTTAAAAATGTCAAATTAGTAATCAAATTAATATTTTTTATTTTAATATTAATAAACCGAACTGATATGTAAAATCTTTAAAAAATTAACTTGATGTTTTTTTAAAAATTAAAATAGAAAACCCTGCACAAACAAATGAAAAAAACGAAAAACTAAAAGGAAGGTATTTGTCCGTGGGATCCAACGGTGAATATGGTGCGTCCAAAAATAAGGTGCCCTATTTTTCCCCCCTAAAACGCAATCATGGGTGGCAGAAACGAAGCCCAAGACAATCTAACCCCTCACATTCGGTTTTCCCACAAACAAAAATAGTCTCTCCCTCCGTCACTCCCCTCAAACCAAAACCACTCTTTCCCTATTTCTTCCCTTCTTCAACCCTTTCCCTTCCTTCCTTCTCCCTTTGTTGCCTCTCTCACGCGCTGTTTCTCTCACGCGCTCTCACTCTCTCCCTCAATCCCTAACCAGATCTGTCTCGCAATGGCAACCGCCCCTTCCCCCCGCGAAGAGTTCGTCTACATGGCGAAGCTGGCGGAGCAGGCCGAGCGTTACGAGGAGATGGTCGAGTTCATGGAGAAGGTCTCCGCCGCCGCCGCCGACAACGAGGAACTCACCGTTGAGGAGCGCAACCTCCTCTCCGTCGCTTACAAGAACGTCATCGGCGCCCGCCGCGCCTCCTGGCGCATCATCTCCTCCATCGAGCAGAAGGAGGAGAGCCGAGGCAACGAGGACCACGTCGCCTCCATCCGCGACTACCGATCCAAGATCGAGGCCGAGCTCTCCAACATCTGCGACGGAATCCTCAAGCTCCTCGACTCTCGCCTCATCCCCTCCGCCGCCTCCGGCGACTCCAAGGTCTTCTACCTCAAGATGAAGGGAGACTACCACCGCTACCTCGCCGAGTTCAAGACCGGCTCCGAGCGCAAGGACGCCGCGGAGAACACTCTCAACGCTTACAAAGCCGCTCAGGTATTCAGATCTGTTCCGTTTGTTACTCAGATTTTCGGTTTTTTTAAGTTGCGGAATGGTTAATTACGCGATTGTGTTGGTGTAGGATATTGCGAATGGCGAACTTCCTCCAACTCACCCGATCAGGCTCGGTCTTGCTCTCAATTTCTCAGTGTTTTACTATGAGATTCTTAACTCCCCTGATCGTGCTTGCAACCTTGCAAAACAGGTTTGTATTTGTTTTTTCTTTCAATTAACTGCCAATTTTGTTCAATTATTTGATTTTTGGCTCAACAAAAACAAGAATAATTGTCAATTTTTATTATTCATGAATTTGAATAACCTTCATTGCAATGTTGGAGAAATTTACCTGTTGTTAGGTTCTGGTTGTTAAATAGGAATGTATCATGTTGTTTTCCTTGATGTTGTTTGTAAGTTTGGAAGAGCATGTATGGTAGATTATTTAGTCATGAACTATTTTAATCTTTCGATAATCTCTAGGCTTTTGATGAGGCGATTGCTGAATTGGATACATTGGGAGAAGAGTCATACAAGGATAGCACTTTGATCATGCAACTACTTCGTGATAACCTCACTCTTTGGACCTCTGACATGCAGGTATTGTTTTAAGTTTCACCATATCTTTTGCATAGTTTAATTTTCATGCTATGAAACGTTTTAGCACTATCATCCAGTCTTTGTTGTGACACCTCGCTTATTGAGTTTGCCACCATATCATTGCATGTAATTGTAAAATTTGTTCACACTTGCTGTACATCAAAATTTAATTGTCTTATGTTGTATCTTATTTCCGAATTTCTGAATTATCTTTTACATAACCTGTTTATTGATCTCTGTCTATATTGTGGTGGGGTTTTCAGGATGATGGTGCAGATGAAATTAAAGATGCAGCACCTAAACGCGATGATGAACAGCAGTAAACATATCTTACTGCTAATTAATTGTTGAACTTCTCCTCTATAATGTTTTTAAATGGAGAAGGTGCTGATTGATAATCTCGATGCTACTGAGATTTTAGGCATTCAAGGTCTTTGGTCTTTGTTATGAATTATGGATGTATTGGGCTTTTTTAGTTTGTCCTTCCATTTGTATGTGTTTCTGAATTGCCTATTTTCTTAATGACACTGAAATTTCTCTCATATGCAATTGGAATATTACTATTCTATTCTTTTTAGCACACTTGATATGCTCATATTTTTGGAAAGCGAGGTTGTTGGCTATATTTTTATTCTATATGAAGCCATGAAATCTTTGTTTAGCCCAGTTGGAATTTAACGTGTTTTGTGAAGATTGCCTCCCTCATTCTGTTTAGAAGGTGGGCTTTTGTTGATCTTGAGCGATATTTGTATGCAATGCACATAGAGAAGTGTTTGATTATAAAAGTATGATTTGTAATTTTCAAATACCTCTTCAATGGTATTTTAATTTAGTGGTTGGGTTCGAACTTCGAAGTAGTGAAGAAACCTACATTATAGGGGCTTTGGAGGTATAGATGGTGCAATATGATGCCGTCCTGGTTTTCTCCGGCTTCGGTCATGCCAAACTGGTCTTTTAACTTTGTTCAGTGATGTAACCAGTAGGAAACGCTTGCATATATTCATCAATAAGTAGAGTGATTCTTTGGTGGGACTTTCTACCTAAGAATTTCTCGAAATGACTATCGACTTTGCAACCTTTTTTTCATGGTGATAAGGTATTTCAGGTTGTCTTTCTATGAACGAAGAAAAATGTGATTCTTTGAAATGACGTGAATCTATTTTAGAGTTGATAAATCAGATGTTTACTTTTAGATTATTTAGTAGAGTAATATCTTTATGTAATTTATTGAATTAAGTGTAGATATATTCATTTATTTTAAAGATAAATTCATTTACTGGAGTTTTAGGGTCGAGTCCTGCTGTAATGCTACTACTCGTTGAGGAATAAGTCCTCTAAATGCATAGAACCTCTAGTTGAGGTTCTTCCTCTTCTGCTTATCTAATTCAATATTATTCAATGGTTTCTCTTTGTTATTTACTAAATTTGCCCTTTCTTTCTGGGAACTTTTTTTTGTTCTATTATAAGGTCCTTTATTACAAAAGCTCAATCAGAGAATCTATGTGCTTATAGTAGTGGTTTTTCGTTGTTAATGACCGAATTTGCAACATTGAAAAATAGAAGAACGAAATGTGACAATAGAGACCAAAATCGCATATGTCCAATGGCAAGAGGACTAAAAGTGCAATTAACCCAAATTTTTTATTAAATATGCTAATAAGATAAAGCATGATATTATTACTTTCGCACATATTAGTTGTCTTAGATTTTGTTGTTGTTGTAATGTAATATTATTATCATTATCGATCTTATTCAAATGGATTTGAGTCCTCTCCTATTTTTCTCTCATTTCCCTCTCATATTATGTGAGAGGGATAGAAAAGCAAATTTACATGAATCCCATAAACAAAAATAAATTGTTTTTGTATTTTCCTATCTTATAATATAAGATAAAAAGGAAGATCCAAATATGTCCTTATAAATTATGGTTTTTTTTACACTGCCTAAATGAAATTATAAATAAAGAATAGGTGAGATCCTATTTTGGAAAAGAATGGGGAAGTTTCAAAGGTGCATGAAATCCGAACTTATTAGTTTTTGCCACTCTAAATTTACAAGATCGGGCAATTGAGCACATTGAGAAATCTTATCTTTTAAATTTTTAATAGTTTAATTTTGATAAATTGTTATTGTAATAAAGTTTACATTGTCAATCAACCACAAAATATGATTTTTATGATAGTTATGATACGAGTCAATTTTTTTTAATAATATGATAATTTATGATTGGTTGTCAGTATAACTTTTTTTTTTACATTATCAGTGAATACCGATTAAATGCTCGTGATCTTAATCATAGTTTTTATCATGGTTTTATTAATTGTTGCCCTTAATAAAAAAAAATTATTTTAAGCTTTTTTTAATAAATTAAAGGATTCGATTGAAATACACTCTTTTTCAAACCAATTATAAATTGTTTTTTTTTTAATACCAAAAGCCAATTATAAATTGTTATATCATTAAAATTTTGACTTTTGTAATTGCTACCTTAAAGGTCATAAATGAGGTGACGCATGATTAGTTTTTTTTGTTTTTGTTTTGTTACATTGATGTATGATTAATTTAATAAACTCTAAAGTAAATACATTATTTTTCAATAATATTTTTTTTAATTGCTTAACCATTATCTAGTCCGTAGAACAATATATAGTAAAATCGTTTTAAAAATAGATTGATTGGTTGAACAGGTTAAATCAATTTATTCCAACCTTCAAATCCTACAGGATGTGAACCGATCATGAACTGAACACTGAATGCATAGATCGGATCGGCTTTGCCTTCGATCCTCACTCCCAAAGTGGGAGGATGGATCCTTCTTAACATTGAACCATTGATATATTAGTATTATAATTGAAAGTATGATATTAAACTTAGTACAATCGGTTGAGAAAAAAAATTAGGCACAGGGAAACCAGATAAAAGGGTTTTGGTCTGACACGTTGCTTCTGCCTTCTGATGGGGATGGGGGTGGGGGTGGGGGGTGGGGAGAAGGGGGGGTGCTTTCTCCCAAGGTTTTTTTCCAACCTCCCTGGTGGGTTCGTCATCTCATTTTCGACCAAGCCTTCTCCTACCGACCCCATGTTTGCAGTGAATAGCAAAGAAAAATGAGAATTTGGAATTATTATTTTATTTGTTCTGATTTTGGACATTGAAGTTCAACTCGGTGAGAGAATAATAGAATCTATTGAAGGGTTGACAAGGAATTAATAGCATTAAATTAAGTCAGTTTTCTCTCTCTCTTTCAACAAAGTCAAGTCATTCTTGATCCTAGCCTTGAAGTTTCAGTTTGAGTTTGATCTTCAATGTAGCAAGAAGTAATGGTCTGATTATAAGTAAGATGGTATTCAAGGAAGATTCCTCTCCTCTCCCTCTTCCAAGAAAAGCGAATCTGATGGATTATCGAATAACAACCCAAGATCCATTTCGGAGGAGGAGGAGAAGAAGAAGAAGAAGAAGAAGAAGAAGAAGACGAAACCCGACGGTGAGGAGAAGGTGGAGGCTAAGGCACTTTCTCCGATAATGGCATCGCCTCTCATTTTTCAGTTGCTGAGACAACAACAATCAACAATGGCTTCCCTAGAAAATAACAAGTTTCTTTTTTTTTTTTTTAAATAAAAAAAGTTATAACCGGAAAGTAACCCAAAGTAACCGGGCACAAAAAATTAAAATTAATTTGCTTTTACTGGATAATTGGCTATATGCGGTCAAAACACACGGTGGATGGAAACTCAACTCACTAGAGTGAGGATTTAAGAATTGCCCGATCGGATCATGGTTTTGTTTTTCGAATATATCCTTCTAACTAGTTGTGTTTATGTGTGTGACGGACAGATGACGTTTATAGTGAATCAACTGTCAATGTCAGAAGTCAATTACAATAGAGGATCCTTATCAACGGCATAAGTCAACTTCTTCTGCTAAAAAGTGTGAACAAACTGCGAAGTTTTTTTTTGTGAGCAAACAAACTACAAAGTACATCACATAAACATATAATTTTATAAAAAAAAATCATAAATAAAAAGAATATAAAAATGGATGGAAGATATTATCTTCCATCCTTATGGTTATTAAATTATAATTTTATATCATGTACTTTGTAGTGTACATGACATGAAATTATAATTTAATAACCACGAGGATGGAAGAATATCTTCCATCCATTTTTATATTCTTTTTATTTATGAATTTTTTTGTATAAAATTATATGTTTATTTAGAAACATGGTTATTCGCACTAAAAATGAACAATGTTCCAAGCGAATTATACTTGTAAGGCCAAGTGTTCGAATATTTGAGTCACCACTTTGAGAAGAACTTTACCTAATCACCAACCTTGATCCGAGAATTACTCTCACAACTATATCTTTGGGGATATTCGGTCAAAGATGAAAAGAAAGTCAAAGAAAGTCAATGGGTTATTAATTATCTTTCTGTGACGTATCCTTTTTTTTTTTTTGACGGATTCTGCAACGTATCCTTAGTATATTAATAAGTGAGAGAAAATATAAGTAGAATAATAATATTTTGAATATTTTAATAAAAGATAATGTTGTAATATTTAAGATCATTTAATGAATTTTTTTTTTCATTTTACAATAATCCTAACAAATAGACAGACATGAATGGAAAGAATAAACTTTAAAAAATTGTAAGAGCAAGTTCAGAAGTAATTTTAAATTTGATAACTTTTATTTCAGATTCAAGTAAAACTTTATTAATCACTATAATTCAAAATTAACAAAGAGCAATAAAATGATGATGATGATCATGATGATGAATTGTCAAAATAATAATAATAATAATAATAATAATAATAATAATAAAACTTTGAATGATGATTGGAACTCGATTTGGGGCTCCTTGTATTCGAAAAAATGAATCTAGAGTGGGGTTCTTGACGAATGAGGCCGAAGAAGGGAATCTAGTGTGAGGTTCCTTGCACTTGAAAAATAAGGTTGAGAAGATGAAAACCCAATGTAGAGCTCCTCGCACTTGGGAAATGAAATCGTAAAGGTGAACTAGCCGTGGGGTTCCTTGCATAGGCAACGTTGGTTACCACATTTGTTATGCTTATTCTATTCAGCCAGATATGTAAAAATGTTTTCACTTCGGTAATGGATCCAATGCCCAACTTCATCTTAGTTATTTCAGTGTGAAAAATATTTTCACTAGGATAATGGGTTTGATTCCTTACTCTGTTTTAGCTACTCAAGCAAAAAGTTTTCACCAACATAGTGGGTGTGGTGTGATGACTGGCATTGTCTTAGCTACTCATGCACACAAAAGTTTTGGGATTTCACCATGTCAGCTAAGGGTCGTGCATATGGGTATTGTGCCTCCAAATCAAGCATAATCGGGATTGTGGTCAATTAAAGGACAGGTATCCCTTGATCCTATTAAGTCAGTGGCTAGCCGAGCTTATTGGTAGTGCATGCATGTATGATCGGGATAATGATCTACTAATTTAAGGCACGTATCCTTCATACCTCATCGCCAACTTGGTTGCATACTTGTGGGTGGCGCAATAACAGGAATTACATGAGATGACATCAGGTTGATGTACTTGGGGAGGGATTATCAAGTGCATGCACCTGTTAAGAGTGAGCATTTTCTTTCGAATAAAGTTTTTTTCCGAATATATTCCACAAATCTCAACTTCTGTTCCAACTAATTCTGACTCTACTCTGACTCCAATACACGATTCTAGGACTACCTGTGATTTAACAGTTAGTGGTAAGAATCTTAAAACTCCTAAAACTTAATTCAACCCCTATACATCCTAATGTTGCTCGTGACATGAAGGTACTTGCCAAGTTTTTGGGAGATAGGGATGAGGATGACCTAGAGGATGACTCTCTCTCAACAGAATAGTTAAATAATGATAGTGTTGCTGAAGTTGATTCTGATTTGACGGTGATTATGTCTAAGTCTCAGAAATATAATCCATGGAAGAATAGAAAACGTAATGTTAAATTTAAACGACTTTGTTTCCTTTGCATGAGTTTTGGTTTATGTCCTCCCATAATTTTGTTTTCTTTTGTTTTTTTTTTATTTTTATCAATAAATTATGGTGACATAGGATCACCTTGCTTATATATATATATACACACACACACACACACGCATGCGTTGTCTTTGATAATAATAACGATAACAATAATAAAAATAATTTGAACATGGTGTGAATAAAGAAATAAAGGCTAACAATTTAACCTCAAGGAGTAATAATATATTTAAAAGATCAAATTTTCTAACCTGTGCAACTTCATGTTAAGGAATAAAAAAAAAGAAATGTTATATTGAAAGTTGTGTATTCAATTTCTTGAAAACCTAAAAGCTACTATTTCCAATACAATATTTCTATTTTATGATTCATTAACATGTACAAAGTTGCACATGTTAGAAAAATCCTTAAAAGATATACAATTATTGCATTGTAATAAAATGAAACTTCAACATTGAAGGAACAATAATGCCATTAAATATTGTATGTGATGTATTACTTCTTTGGTTTGTGAGAAGAATATCATTGTTTGGCATTCAATGTCATTTACTCGGCGCATGGGTCGTTTGCATTTGTCGGGACATTAGACTCCCAATTAATTGTCCCAGTCAAGGCAGAGGACATGAGCGACGAGTTTGAGGAGACGCTTAGGACTCCTTTCAGAACTTAAGGTCCACAGACTTGGCGTTCAAGCATCAAGCTTTGCGACTATGCAGGAACGAAACCCAACCATATGTGGTAGACAAGACCTGAAAAGGCTAGGCCGAGCTTGGCTCGACTCTTACGGTGTTTAGCGAGACTACATGAGGAATGTTGTATGCTCACCGTTGCCATGATGGAAAGTGGTTCTACTATTTAGGTGTGTAGAGATGACACCACGCTTGTTGTCGTCGCGGAATACGTTGTGGTTTGGTGCCTTAGTCCAATTCTGGAATTAACGGGAATGGCTTTAGCAGTAATAGTTGTCGTGAGCAGGTTGAGGATACCACGAATGACGGAGGGTGGTTTTAAATTTTCTTTTAAATGCCTTATATGTCGTGGAAGATCATTGAGTTTGACTTAGATATGGAAGATGATGGTTTCCAATGTGGTGGTTGGAGTAGTGGTTTAAAATTTTCTTTTAAATGCCTTATATGTCCTGGAAGATCATTGAGTTTGACTTAGATATGGAAGATGATGGTTTCCAATGTGGTGGTTGGAGTAGCGGTTTGATGCTTCCTACAAATGACGCCAATGATCTGATTGGGTGACAACTTCTTTCCCGTGCTTCAGCTTCAATGGTGGATAAGGGTGATGTACCTGCAAAAGCATCCCAATGCTTAAGTTAGAGGGGGTACTCCGTTTACCCTTGTACCAAGAAAGATCTATACCTAAGGGCCTTGCTTGGTATATATAGCATGAAGTGTAACGGTTACTAAAGGAGTATTGTGCCATTATGGGTGATTCTGAGTATTATTGATGGTGGTGGTGACAAAACCGTTACGCCTTATTAATCAGACATCATTAAAAAAGTCGGTTACGTGAATCCTAATAGCTTGGAGCCATAAGTTTGCCTGCCAGGTGTTGGGTTGCTCATGTTGAGACCAGATTTGGGTTGTAGGTCTAGAATAAATTCATTTAATGCAAAAAAAATTCATTGTAAAATAAGATGAAAATATAAACTTTGTCTTATATCAAAGTAAAAAAGAAAAAAAAATATAGTATATTAAATGAAAACATGCATACTTAGGGTAAACGCAACCGGAGTGACTTTCACATGGTAACCTAGCTAGGTCCTTGTTTGGGTCTGATTTTTTTTGGGCTTTGTTGGTTCTAGATCCTTTCGTTTCTTTTATGCTTTGTTTTTTCCTCATGCATAAAAAAAATGCATACTTAGCAAAGTATGTGGGCATCCACGAGAGGTGAGTATTATGATTCCCATCCCATCATAATTTATTAAACACATACCCATCCCCCGCCTCATAGGTGTTAACAAGTCTAGTGAAGTCGATCAGTTGTGAAATAAAAGTTGTTCAAGTTTGACTTATTTAAACAATCCAAATTTAAAGTTTGAGCTTGATTTGCTTAAAATATGAAGCTCAAATTTGGCTTGTTTAACTCATTTACTACTTGATTGTCTTTTCCTTTATAAAAGTTCTATATGAAATATTTTTATGTTAATTAATCTAATATTTAACAACATCTTTGGGTGGAATAAAAAAAAGTTAAATTTTCATTCATATTCCATTATATAATCCATACTTTTAGTCTTTACTTTTGGGTAATATACATAGTCATGAGTTATTTGCGAGCTATTAATGTAAAGCCTACAAAGCACCAACTTTAATCATTTTAATAACCAAGTATAACTTTGAACTTTGAACTTGAACTTGATCAAGTATTTAACAGTCGAGCTTGAATAATTTATGAATAACCCAACTCATTTATGCAGACGGCTACTTAGTCCATGTAATCCCCGTAGATCCCAGTGAATATGCATATATTTTTGCCATCCCCAAGCCTACCTCAAATGTTCCGGCATAGCTAAAGAATCTGCCACCATTTAATTAGAACTATGTGGACAACTAATTATAAAACAAAATGTAGGAAAACAAAATTTGCGCCTTTGCAATTGGATTCTCTCTCCTCAGTTGTAAATTTTGTCTCCAATTATTAACTGTTGCAACCATGCCTTGACTGGTTAAAAATTAAATTCATCAAGATTCGTACTCTTTATTTTCGTACCAAATAGCAAAGCTGATCAAACAAACAAGATGTGTATACACTCCTTAACTTCCTCTGAAATACTATATGCACTTCTATTTATTTATTGTCTTTTTTACCAACTGTTTCTTATTATTTTTATTGCAGTTAACAACCGTAATTCCTGCTACAATATTATAAATTTGATAATATATATAACTTCACAAACACAATATTGTTGCATTAACAACATTTTTTTTTGTAATTATTTATTATTACGATAAATAAAATATAACCATAATTGTGTTTTAAAGCCGTAATATCTCACATTCAATAGAAAAACGACGATGCATAATCAAAATAAAGAGAGCAAGGAAGTTAAAGAGAGGAGTGATAAGGAGGTTGAGAGTTCAAACTCACCCACTAACAAAATACTAACATTAACAACACACTAACATTTTGTCTATAAAAAAAGTGTTGATTTCTAGAACGGAGTGAAATTCGAAACAGTACTGGTGTGGGTCAAGTATGGCAGGACATTTATTAAAATAAAAAAATATATATATAGAGGTTGAAAATAAAACATGGCAGTGATTTTTATTTGTTTGTCATTTCACGAATAATGATTCATACGAATCAGCGTATTATCGCAAAATAAAGAACCGTGCTATATTTCGTAAAAAAAAATTAGCCAGAGGAAAACATATGAGAAACACGAACCTCGTTCAACACGAGCAAGGATTTGGTGCCTTTGTAATTTGGTATCTTTGGTGACTTTAGGTAAAAATGAGATGAAAAAGATAGGAAAAAATGGAGGGAAGAGATGATAGAGAAAATAAGAGATGAGAGAGATAGAGAGAAAGACACAAAGACACCAAAACCAAAGGCACCAAATCCATCTTCGTTCAACACAGATGTGGTTTTGAAAATTTAAGTTACAAGATCTATGATCAACGATGTAAATGTTTTGTACTCTCTTCGTCAAGTATATTTTTGCATCACTCACCATTTTCCCAAAATAAAATAGTGAAAATATTGACAAAATATTGGATCGATGGAATACAATTGTAACAACTACTACCTCCACACCAAAAATCAAAACATAAAAGATAGAAAATTTTATTATTCCACTATATTTGTATAAATGTTTGCCAACCACCAAATACCCCAAAAAGAGCATACAAGGACAAATTGTTCCATTCTCTCATGACTTTGACTACTTTCAATCCAACCATCAGAAATTGAATAAAAAACCCATGCATAATTCCCAGCACCTAAAAGCCATTAGCCATATCCCATGTACATAACATAAGTACATAACTAACAACAACATTCAGATCAAAACCAAAACAAGTTTAAAGTGATGGAGATCACCTATCTCGAAAAATGAATGATGCCTCATTACTGTCGCATCCATCTATATTGTATCATGTCATTTAAAATTGATATATTTATAATAAATAATGTAATTAATTTTTCAAGTGACACAATCTAAGTGGATGATAAAACATCATTTTTTAAGACAGATGATCTCCATCCAGTTTAAAGACCATTCCATCCACCATCCCCGGGGCTTGGAAAAAGCTGGGCAAACCCCAGTTCATCCGATGAAGGCGAGAAGAGAATGCTTGGTGGCGAAGTTGGCACCGAGCTGTTTAGAAACCGCATGTATGCACTGACAGGAGATTCAGCAGCTACGCAGACAGAGGGAAGCGGTGGCAGAGGAGAGAACGGCGGTGCAACGACGTCGTTGACGACGGGGTTGCTGGGGACAGCGGGGGAGGGAAATGGTAGCAGAGGAGAGAAAGGTGGTGCAACGACGTCGTTGTTGACGTGGTTGTTGGGGACAACGGAGTGAAATGGTGGCAGAGGAGAGAAAGGAAATGGTGGCGGAGGAGAGAAAGGTGGTGCAACGACGGGGTTGCTGTTGCTGGGAATAACAGCGGAGGCGTTGTTTAGCATCATCACTGGGCGATTGCTAACCTGCGCCAGCGGTGGAGGGCGAATGCGCTGAAGGCGAGTGCTCGGAGGCTTGGGCTTCTGGATAGGTGGGGGTGCCATAGAGATGATGGGGTTGTTGTGATTGTGAGAGGGTGAACCAGTGAGTCTTTGAACCACTTCCTTGAACTCATGCTTGGTGACGTTGTAAACAGGTGGGGGTGGCTGTAACTGTGGGTGAGTGAGATAATAATGATTATTGTAGTTGAAGGTGCGATTCTTAGATGGATCGAATGAGAATTTTTTGGTGATGGGTTTGGTGATGTTATGGGAGTGATTGTTAATTTGCCTCAGATAGTGATCCATGTTGATGTTATTAGCATTGTTGCTAGTGGCAGCAGCTTTAGTAGTGAAGTACCCTGAGGGTTGAAAACGTTTATTATCCATTACCGTTTTATCTCTCACAGAAAACAAAAGGAAAAGAAAGGGATTTGTCTGTGTTGTTTCTTCTGTCTTCTGTTGTTGTGCCTTTAAATAGAAGAGCAAAAGGAGAACCCTAACACTCTGTTTGGTTGAAGTGTGAGGGAAAAATCTGTGTTTTAATCTATTTGCAGATCTGTTAATTAACCCTTAGTCCCAGTGTGTATAAGGTTCGATGTTCTTAAAAATAATATTAAAAATAATAAAAGGAAATTCACGAGTACAAAAGTCAGTCAACGTCTTCTCTCTTGGCTGGTCAAACTTGTAACAGTGCAGATTTTGGTAGTGTTTTATTGTTTTCGCTAATGGCTATAATCCTTAAATAAATTAAATCATGTATGAACAAGGTCAATAATTTATATTATATAATGTTGGATTATTGATCATAATAGGGAGTCATGTAAAAAAAGAAAAAGCTTTGATCTTTTTTCATAATTTCCTTAACTATTTAAATAAAATAATAAACATTAATTTTTGGTATTTGAAAATCATTAATAATTGTCAATAAAAAACTTGTATTTTTAATTTAATACTTCAATTTTTAATGATTAAGGGGATGTAAATTTTTTTTATTACAAGCATTTTTTTTTCTTGATGATCTCAAACAGGTGACATTACTCATAGTTAAACTATAGAACGTATATCAACCAAGATTGGGATTGAATGACGTCCAAAAAAAAAAAAAAAACGACTGGGATTGAATAAATAATAAAATTTAGGTGTAATTTAATATAGATTTATAGATGCTTGTGCTGTTTTTTCTTCTTCTTTTGCACTTGATGTGAGATCTTGTTCCGGGTTGACGTGACGTGTGCAACAAATGATAAGAGAAATGAAAGAAAGCCTTTTACAAATGCATCTTGTACCCCAATTTTAATTGGGGAAGTTATTGGCTATTGATGTGAAGATGATTTAGTGGTTCAAAATTATTATTATTATTAATAATAATAAAGATAAAAACTAGATTATATTTGATGAAGAAAGAAAATGTAATTTTACTCTAATTCATCTTCTATAAAATCAAATGATAAATTTATAAAAAAAAAAATTGTATGTTCTTAAAAGTTTAATTTTCTCACATAAAATGTCAATTATTTATAATATATAAGGATGATCAATATTTAATTAACAAAAATGATAATTTGATTATTTTATAGCAATTGTGGCAAAACATAATTTTATTTGTTATCTCATCATTTCATTTGATAATTCGGACTTTGAAATTGTGTATCAAACGAGAATATTAATTAATTTTTTTTTACCGAATTTTGTTGTTAGAAATATATAAGTTTACAATTTAAAAAATTATTATTATGGTAAAACGTATTTATTCTCATTAAATATAATTTAATCTTTCTTTGTCCATTTAAGTCAATTTTTATCAGTATATCTCTTTATTAATAATAATACTTTTGTCCGTAAAAAAATTTAATAATACTTTTGAATTATTAGATCACCCAAAAGTGGTTAATCGCTGTGAAAGTGGACTGCCAAACGAACTTTGAATGTAAAGTCAATAGTGCAAACCCTAGAATCGTCACTTTAGGGAAGGCTTTATCTAATAAACACCTTGGTCCGAGAGTTAATTTCAGTTTTGCCTATAAAGATATTCAGTCAAAGACAAAAAAATCACTAGATCATCTTTGCATCATTAATAACCAAGGATAGGTATATATGATTAATATATCATTAAAAATATAAATTTATTTACTTTTTTATAGGATATTTTTTATTTAATATTAAAATAATTATTAAAAAAATATTGTAACATTATTCTTGTTGGTTCTGGTCATGAGGCCGTTACCCTGCACTGTGCTATTAATTGAGTCAAAGAAACGTAGTTTCAAACTCTCAAAGAGGTTACGGTAGATTCCAAACCAAAAAATTCCCAAAGAGGTGTCATTACAAAAATAACGTTGAGTACCAACAAACTTTTTTGTGACGGCGGTAATTTTTTCTTTTCCGATGGACAAGGCTGTAGGTAATCTTTTAGATGGCATTCCGCCAAAGTTACGACAGCTAAAGCTTTAGTAGTCAATAATGAAAAAAGACAATACCGATGGCATGTTCGTCGGGGAGCCTTCGGTAAACTTCCCGCCATTTTACGGGGAAAAGAATGGCAGCTCAGGAGGAGAGACATCAACAACTGTTGACGGAGATGGCCGAGCGTGAGCACCGGATTATGCAGGAGATGCAGATGATGGCGGCCACATAGAGAGAGCTCATGATGCGTTAAGGACCCACTATGACTCAGCGACAGTCGTGGCAGGACCATCACCTTTACCGCACTTCTCAGCCGTAGCCGTCGTCGTCCCACCCTGAGGGTCATTAGCATATTGGGGATGAGGGGACCCACAATCCTTCGAGGATTTGTTGCGTGTCTATAGAGAGGATTATTAATTTTTTTTAGGATCAGGTTTCATTTTGTATGATGTACGTACTCCATTTTGCTTTATTTAGTTATGAATTTTAATTATCATTTAAAATTATTATTGATTTATCATACTATAATTTAAATTATAATTAAGAAATAATTATATTAAATTTATAATTAATTATGAATTTTATATTAAATATTAAATAATTAACAAAAATTTATTTAATTAGTTAATTAATTAAAAATTAAATTTATTTATTTATTTAAATAATTAAAAAATATTTATAGATTTGCGACGGCTTAACTGTTGGTAATGGACGAAATTTGCGACGGACATGGCCGTTAGAAATTTGCGACGGCTTTGGCCATTGGAACCATCATAAATTTGCGACGGACATGGCCGTCGGAAATTGCGATGACCTTTTGAAAAACCCAACGGAAAGGATTTGTGACGAGCATATTAACTATGGATCCCGGGTCGTCGCAAATCTATCGGAAAATGGCCATTTGTGTTGGTAATATCAATTTTTCTTGTAGTGCGTTGACCTTTATCCTCTTCACAACTAAACTCTCTTTTGGCATAAATAAGAAACCGAAAAAAAAATTAAAATAAATAATGGTAAAAAACGTTAAAAGTTAGAAGGTTCCCGCATATATGTGTTGTTTGGATTTTTATATAAAATAAAATAATTAACATGATAAATTTTTTCGCGCGTAACTGTGGAGACTAATCCCTCGAGCCGGGTAGGACCACAAGAGCGGCAAAGCTCTCCCTCAAGAGTTTTAACACTGCTGCATTCCCAGGGCTATGATTCGAACTCAAGACCTCTGGTTAAGCTGCAAGAGATCTGTGCCATCTCATCCAAGTGCTCTTGAGTGTTTAAAATGTACATTTGTTCTTTATTAAAGTTAAAAGTTAATTTATTATATAAAAAGTATAGAAAAATACTATTTATTAATTTGA
Organism: Echinosophora koreensis; assembly: GCA_035048595.1. Classification (NCBI taxonomy): domain Eukaryota; kingdom Viridiplantae; phylum Streptophyta; class Magnoliopsida; order Fabales; family Fabaceae; genus Echinosophora; species Echinosophora koreensis. Next base: position 2,659,178 of record JAPCYP010000060.1, on the reverse strand, counting down.
ATATATCAAAAAAAGATATCAATAAGTTTAAGAAATTTAGTAAATATCAAATAGTTCATTGATCTGATTTAGTTGGGGCCTTCTTCCCGTAGAGTTTTAGTCTAGTTTGGACATGCCTTCCCTTTTTTTTTTTTTGGTGAATTACAAGGGACTAGGCCCCAAGAGAAGAAAAGAAACAAAAGAACCTATGAGCCACGCAAGAAGGCGATGGCAGCAATATCCGCAGACAAAGACTAGGAAATAAAGGGAGAGGGGACCTCAAAAATCACTAAGTCCCTAGCAGTAGTTAAACCATGACTAGCAAGCCTATCCGCTACTTGATTGACTTCCCGAAGAATATGCTGGAAATGCACTGTCCCATCCAGATTAGAGAAAGCATTGATCCTGCGCACCAACGACTGGCACTGGTGGGTACTCTCACACCCATCCGTTATCCAGCGGATCGCAGTTTGAGAGTCAGACTCCACAAGGATGCTTTTGAAGCCTCTATCCCAAGCAATCTTGAGACCATGGAAAATACCCCACAGCTTTGCTTTAGCCACCAAACACTGACCAGGATTAGAGGAAAAGGCGAGAATGAAACTGCCATCTTGATCCCTTAGAACACTACCACACGCAGCATTCCCACCTTGGTTTGTAACAGAACCATCGCAGTTTAACTTAGCAAACCCAGGAGGAGGGAGCGTCCAAGAGATATCAACTCTGCTGGGGAGGGACACTATAGGATGGAGACATAGGTTAAGGACCTTCCCTGCATGAGTATACTGGGCCACAAGTCTTCTGATCGAGCAAGCTACAGTAACAACTGTAGTGTTTTTGTTGTTAAAATCCTATTGTTCCTTATTTGCCAAAGACACTCCAGTGAAACCCTGAAAGTTTCATTCCAAAGAGGAGGTCGATTCGATATACCCTTACCAAGATTATCAAGTAACCAATCATGCAGGTTTGAGACCATGAAATCTTAGGGAATATCTGACCCAAAAAGTAATTTCCATAACTCCTTCGCAAAAGAGCAGTCGCGACTCACATGGATGGAAGTTTCATTCATTCCAGGGCAGCAAGGGCACTCCGCAGAATTTGACATACCTCGATAGGCTCCATTTGAGAGGAGCCCATCAACTGCAAGAACTTCCTTCCTTTATACCATAATAATAATAATAATAATAATAATAATAATAATAATAATAATAATAAATAGTGGCCATATGCAGTGAAAGTAAACATCTACATTGAGAAACATTCTTCAAAATTTGCACATAGAGAGACGATTTTTTAAGGATTGAACTTATATGCATTGTGAATGTAAAGAATTTTATACTTTTAATCAATCATAAATTAGTATTACGTAATTGAAAATATTTGACTCTTAACATAATTATCTTAAAAATCTCACATGATATGATTTATGATTGATTGATAGCGTAAATTTTTTTATATTAATAATATATCAAAATTAAACTCATATTCTAATCATGATATAGTTCAAATATATATTCTAAATTAATTAGTAAACATAAGAAGACTTTTGTAAGTCATTGTGTGATAGACACGGACAAAGAAATTTTCTTTGAGAGATCTTAACAATTAACTTATAAATGTTTTAAGAGACTATAATTTTTATAAGTTTGGGGGTGTATTCAATTAGGATTTTAAAAGACTACTTTAGAATAAAAGAGTCTTTGGGATTTTAAAACATTCTTTAGAAATGTATCTAATGACTTGGCTTAAATAAGTTTTTAGTCCCTGAAAAGTTCCCGTTTTTTGGTTTTAGTCCTCTTACTTTTTTTTCCATAGGTTTTCATCCTCACTTTTTTCAAAGTTTAGGAATTAGTCCCCGCCATCAACTCGCATCCGTTATCTGCTGACGTGGCTAACAGAGGCCACGTCAGCAATGCCACATCATCCACATGGCATTAAGTTTGCCACGTCAGCAGAGACTATTTCCAAAAAAATTGAAAATATAGGGACTAAAACCAAAATTTGTGAAAACTTTGGAGGGACTAAAAACTTATTTTAACAAAAAAATATTTTTCAGCCATTTTTCACACCAAGTCGTACAGGGACAAGAAATTACCTCGATATCCCCGAATATTCTCTTAAAGCTATTTTAAGAAACTTATACTCAGTTTCCTCGTCTAGCTATATTTAGGACAATTCTGCAAGCTAGAATAGACGAGTTAGTCCTTTAACACAGAACCAAAACCACCTTGGTTCCAACAAATTTGAAACCTATGGCTCTAATACATGATTTGTTTCTATTTTCTAGCCAAGTTTTGTCATGGTTTAAATTGTCAAATTCCTTTATCTGGTATGATTTTTAGTACAGGGATACCGAGCTAATTTCCTTTTCCTGCACGACTTGCTATGAAATTTTGCAAGAAAATAGAAACAAATTCATACATTATGGACCACATGGTTAAAATTGCTAAATTCATTCATTTTGTATGATATATCTAGTACTGAAGGGTACCAAGATAATTTCTTATTTTTGTCTGACTTGCTCCAAAATTTGGCTAAAAAATAGAAAGAAATCATACATTAGGGCCACAAGTTTCAAATTGACAAATCCGTTCATCTGGTATGATTTCTAGTACTCAAGGGCATCAAGGTAATTTCTTATTCCAGTTTGGTTGCTCTGAGAATAATTTTTTTGTTAAAATAAGTTTTTAGTCCCTCCAAAGTTCACAAATTTTGGTTTTAGTCCCTGTATTTTCAATTTTTTTTGGAAATAGTCCATGTTGACTTGGCAAACCTAACGTCACGTGGATGAGGTGGCATTGCTGACGTGACATTCCGTTAGCCAAGTCAGCAGAAAATAGAACCAGTTGACGGCGGGGACTAATTCCTAAACTTTGGAAAAAGTGGGTAGAAAACCTATGAAAAAAAAGTAAGAGGACTAAAACAAAAAAACGGGAACTTTTCAGGGACCAAAAGCTTATTTAAGCTTGATGACTTTATAAGATTTTTTTAAAAGACTTTTATGATCAAGATTTTGTAGATTGGATTTTAAAGGATTTATATCTTAAAAATTTATAAGATTTGAAAGGATCCTATAAGAATTTTTAACAAACATTTAAAGTTATAAGAGTTGATGAAAAAAACAATGATAATTTTTTAAGAGAGGAAGTAATAATTTGCTTTCTATTTCACCTCACTTTTGATTATATATATATATATATATATATATATACAAAAACCTGTTAGGTCAAACTTCAGAATACGATAACAGAAATATAGATGCTGAAAGAACAAAGCTCTATATGCTTTGAGGCGAATGCTAGGGTGAGCAAGGAAGGAAAACCGTGAGCAACAAGTCCCAGCCGTTGATCAAGTGAGGGTCTACAGATCTTACGATGCATCATCAACACATGATCCCCTCCCTCTTTCTTCTTCAGTCTGTCTCTCCTCCATGTCCGATTGGGTAATAGTGCCAACTGCCGGTGAACCATCCAAGGCAAACAAAAACAAACAGCAAAATGCCCCCAATTCTTTCTTCAATTTAGGGTTCCACCCTTCATTCCAAGCTCAATTTTGTTCACTCATGGAGTCCATTTGCGCCAACTTCAAGTCCCTCCGCCCCTCCACCTTCGTCCTTAGCAACCGAGACAGCCACTGTGTGCCACGAACCCCGTCCCGGAAAGCCGAGAATCAGGCCGTCCTCCACCGTTCAGAACGCACGATACAGCTATTCCGACCGTCGTCTCCTCCCTCCGCTCCGCAACAGCGCTGCCCAACCAACTGCCACTGCAAGACGCTCCTCCTTCCAGATGCAGATCAACCGTGTTCCGCCACTTTGTCCAGCTGCATCTCTGCCCAGCCACCGTGCGGCAATGAAAAAGCCTTGTGTCGCTGCAAATTAATTGGTCCGCTGTTGCCTCTGTCCCCCGCAACAACTAGCGATCGAGTTGCAGAGAATATGCTCCACCTGTTCGATCAAATGCTTCTGAGAATCAAGGTTATGGAAATCACCAACGTCATCACTATCCTTTGTCAATTTCTTATCAATTATCAATAATTCTTAATACTTTTTTGATTCTTTGACATATTTGGTTAGGTGATGAGCCGACAAGTGGTAGCTCCAAGAAATTGAAGCGCCGGAGGATGGCAAAAAATTGAAACCCCAACACCGCTGCGACCACCATTGGTCTATTTCATTTGAGTGAATGTCTCCTTGTTGTTGCTCCGTGACTGGGTTTCGGATCTGTCTTGTTCCCGGACGGAGAGACTGAGACTGAGGGAGAAAGAATGAGAGGATCATGTGTTGATGATGTATCGTAAGATCTATAGACCCTCACTTGATCAACGGCTGGGACTTGTTGCTCACGGTGAGCGACTTACCTTCCTCGCTCACCCTAGCATTCGCCTATGCTTTGATACAAACCTGCTACACACAAAAGGCAAAGACATAATCGTAGCATTTCTTATAAGCACAATTTTAATAATCCTAAAAAAAAGTCAAGTCAAGCTTATGAATCACATTGTAGCCGCATAACACCAAAAGGCACAATATACACGTATACATTGAATTCTTCACCACCTGTGTTATTCATCCAGTAGCCCATCACTACTTATGTACCAGAATAACAGAAAATGATTCATAGATCTGTGACAAACCAACCACATGCTTCTGAAACAACAACCCATCTCAGGATAACGGCACGACAGAGAAAGAAAAAATAGAGTAGAAAAGTCTTAGGTTGTGTTTGGATGGGGTATTTTCAAAATTCCAATAAATTAAAAATGCAAGGTAATTCAATTATTTCAATTGAATTACTTTCATTTCAAAAATATTTTATTTGGATAGGGTAATTCAAATACCTTGTATTTTAAATTCTTTGTTTGGATAAAGCATTTCAATTACCTTCAATTACATTTTTTTTTAAATATAACTTTAAAAAAATACTTTGTCCGGGGTCGACGTCCCCCGCCAATGTCCAGGGGCCGGTGCCCCCGACCGGGTGTCCGGGTGCCGGCGCCCCCCACCGGGTGTCCGGGGGCCGGTGCCCCCCCACCGGTTTGATAGGGGCTGACGCACCCCACCGGGTGTCCGGGGGCCGGCGCCCCCCACCGGGTGTCCGGGGGCCGGTGCCCCCCCACCGGTTTGATAGGGGCCGACGCACCCCACCGGGTGTCCTGGGGCCGGCGCCCCCCACTGGGTGTCCTAGGGCCGGCGTATAGCGGATAGAAAAGTAGTACTGTTTGGTAACCATTTTTAAAATTAACATATAGCGTTTTTCACTAGCGTTTGATCTTATAGCGTATAACTTATCAATTTTTCTTCCATTTTCTATCTCTACTATCTTAATTAAACTCTTCACTCATCCTTAGCTAATAAAATAAAACACTAATCATTTAACATAGTATATAAATAAGAGTTAATTTCACTATTTAGATTTATATTTAAGATAAATAATAGAAAATATATTATTATCTTTAAAAAAATAAAATTTATATAAAAATCATATCAGTATGTAACTTTATTTTTATTATTCCATTTTATTTATTGAAAATGATTAAAACTAAATTAAAAATGATTAATTTTTTAATTTTTAAATGATAAATATTTAAAATAAATTAAAATGTTAAAAGTGATAATTATTTTAAAATAAATAATATATGTATATATATATATATAAAACATGCAAACATATCTTTTTATGTCATTTTGCATTTGTTAGCTAGTCCAACTTCTAGTTTTACCAGACACTTCAAATTCAATCCGCTAGCTAATCATCTATCCGATATCAGCTAGCTTATCCGCTATCCGCTAGCTTATCCGTTATCCACTAGTTTTTACCAAACAGAGTCCAAGTGGATCACTAACGATGTCCAAGTCTTGAAGTGGGTTACCGATTTTCAATAGATAACATGGTTATGCAATTCCAATCATTTCTTATTTATCTGTTTCTTTCATTTCATCACTTATCTTCCTCTTCTTTTTTCTATAACAAAGGAGAAAAAGAAAATTAGAGGGAAATTACATCAGATATACCACTTCCTCTCTTATCATCACTTACGAGAAGCGCTAAGAGAGGGGAAGGGGGAACCCAGCACAGTGGTGGCAAAGTCTGCACGGTGGCCGGAGCTCGCAAGCAGATCGGCGCATTTGTTCGCCTCTATGGGAACAACCTGGATAGAGGTACTCCAAGTCGGTTGTCTAAGAATGTGATGAGCTTCGTCGAACAGCCTTCTAAGGGGGGCAATAGGGATATGCCCCTTAACAAAAAAAATCAGCAACCATAGAAGAATCTCCTTCAAAGATGACCTTCCTCAGGCCAAGCTCCTTTGCTAGATGAATAGCTCGAGCAACCACCATAAACTTAGCTTCCAGGGCATTACACGGGCCAAGCTTGGAATAAAACCCTTTAACAAAAATTTCCAGCTTCATCCCGAATGATGCCTCCAATAGCAGCACTTCCATAAGAATGGAGACATGAGACATCAATATTGAACTTAACGTACCCAGGAGGGGGTCTCTGTCAAACGCCCTTGGAAGATCGCAGTCCTTCATTACCAATCCAACTTGGATTTGTGATCTCCTTCTCTATAGAATGAACCTGAAAAACAATGAAGTCCCAGAGCTTGCAACCCATATCAGATAAATTGGAGAAGACAAGTTTATTTGTCACGAACAAAGCCCAAACAGCCACCGCGAAGAAGATGGACCGCTTCCACGGTAGCCGTCCAACTTCAAAATCTAGATTCCACCCAAACCATGGTCTGAATCCAAGACTGAAGAACTTTGCCCAATGCTCAGGTTTGATACTCTTTTCCCATAATTCCTTTGTATTTGCACAATCCTTTAAGAGATGCATAATAGTTTCAAGAGCTGCATAACATCTAGGGCATGTAGGGTCAGAAGTCATACCTCTCCTTTGCCTTTCATCATTAGTTAACAAATAGCCATGAGCAAGCTTCCATAAATGACTACGAATTCTAGCTGGACCCTTCCACTTATCTACTTTATAAAATATAGGATCCTGAGGTGGTAGATGCTGAGGAGCTGGACATAGGATTGCATAAGCAGATCTTAGAGAAAACTAACCATTGCTTTCTAAGTTCCAATCTGGGAAGTCCTGATGCCCTTGAGAAGGAGGAAAAACATTTGCAATTTCAGCCGAAACTAGATTGTTGATTAGAGACCAATTCCATTGATTGTCCTGGGAGTAAGAGGCAACTGAGAAGTTTATCTGAGAGCTAGGGATATTGTCAGCATACTGTTCAAGCTTAGGGAAGCCTGGAACCCAAGAATCCTTCCAAAATCTTGTATCCCTTCCATCTCTAATAATCCATGAAGAATTATGATCTACTTGACCCCAAATCTTGAATATAGCCTTCCACAAACTGGAAGCATTCTGCCTTGCGACCATAACAGGAACATTTTTTTTTGTTACATTTATACTTAGATCGCATAATCCTAACCCATAACTTGTCTCTGTTTGCAATTAATTGCCAAGCCAATTTTAGGATATAAGCCTGGTTTAGGACCTTCAGGTTTTAAAATCCAAGACCACCATCTTCTTTAGGACAACAGATTTTCTCCCAAGACTCTAGATGACACTTTCTCTGGTTTATTTGCCTTCCCCAAATAAAGTTTCGACACAGCTTCTCAGCTTCCTCACAAATAGAAGAAGGAATAACAGTAGCTTGCATCACATATCCAAGGATGCTTGAGCTGGAGTTACATGCCCTGCAAAAGAGAGAGTACTAGCTTTCCAATTTGACATTTTCTTTCTCATTTTATCAAGAATAAAATTGAGAGACTCCTTTTTTTTTTTTTTTTTATCTTTGTTGCAAAACAAGGACCCCTAAATATTGGCCAATGTCCTTAGTAATCCCCATATCCAAGGCCTGACTAAGGGAATTAAAGACCTCCTTAGGGATATTATTAGAAAAGAAAACTGTAGATTTGCTTAAGTTTACCTTTTGTCCCGAACAACTACAAAAGGAATCCAAAACATTTATAATAAGATAAGCTTGGCTCATACTTGCTTCAGCTACTAGAACAATATCATCCACAAAACAAATATGAGATAGCTTGGGACTATCACCCCTAGCAAACTTAAGAGGTAACCAAGTCCCCTTATCCACATGATCTTGAATCTTATGACAAAGTCTCTCTAAGGCCAAAACAAAAAGGTAAGGAGATATAGAGTCTCCTTGCCTAAGGCCTCTAGAAGAAGAAAAGCTATTAGTATGCTCCCCATTCCAATTTATTTTTAGAGATACATTAGACATGCAACTATGAATAAAGGTTCGCATTTGAAGGGGTAAATTAAGAATAGCCAGAGTTTCATCAGTGAAATGCCACTCAAGCCTATCGTAGGTTTCTCAAGGTCTAGTTTCAAAATCGGCTAAATTCTACTTTTGGTCCCCAAATTGTTATTAAATGTTCAATTTGCTCCCCAAATTATTTTAAAATGTTCAATTTGCTCCCCAAGTTTTTAAAATATTCATTGTCATCCCTTAGTCAACTTGACATCGCCGTTAGTCAACTTGATGGAAGGACCTATTTGAACAAGTTTAAGAAATTAGGGGACCAAAATGAACCGTTTAAAAACTTGGGGACCAAATTGAACATTTAATAACAATTTGGGGACCAAAAGTGTAATTTAGCCTTTCAAAATTATATAGCCAGTATTGCCTCTAATTTATCTTTATTTGATTTTAAAACTTTTGTTTATTTATATGTTTTGCTTGTTACTTTATTTTTTTAATTTTGTAGTTGTAGAAGATTTCAATACAAAGTATGAACATGGTTACGTAAAGTTGAAGAAAAAATAAGAATTTAAAAATGAGTTCAATCACAATATAGTGATCTTCATAAATTTGTTGTTGCTCATAAAAACGATTGGGAAACAGGTTCAATTGATAAAAAACGGTAGAAAATTACTTTCAAATGCATACATTGTTTACAAAATATCATAGATAACACCTCTAATCGCTGTCACCACTGAAAGAATTTCAAAATTAAATTTGTTTAAATCCCAATTGAGATAAACTATATGATAAGATAGATTGAATGAGTTACTCATATTATATATTGTGAGTGAAATACTAGAATCAAATGATTATAGAACTTTGATAGATGATCTTGAAACTCGGAAAGTATAAGAAGAGTAAAATGAGAATTGATAAGATATTGATCTAAGTCTCAAGCACAAATTTTTGGGTGCGTTTGAAAGAGTTTATAAAAAGTTTACTAGAATAACTTATGATAATAAATCCAAACAACTGGTTTATTAAAATAGTTTATGATTTATGCATAAGCTCTTTTTAACTTATTTTCATTAGTTTGTCACGGAAACTTATGAAAATAAGTTGTTTTTAACTTATTTGAAAAGGATTTTATTATAGAAATGCTTAAATAAACTGTATACCCAAACACACTTTGTCTAAGGTCCCAAAATTTCTAGACATGACCCTGATGTAAATACTATTAAAAATGTTTCTTTTATTTTAACTATCTCAAAAATCACACATAAAATAGTTTGTAATTAGTTTACAATTTAAAAAATTTACGACTTCAACATATTTTTTAAATAATTTTTTTCTTTTTTAATTTTGTAAGCCTAGTGAAAAAAAATATAAAAAAAGAGGAAAGAGAACAGTCAAGACTGGGCCCAAAGTCCGTGGTATAGTAGCAACAGGAATGGAGTAGGCCATTCGGGATTGCGCTCCTTCCCATCCCATGTTCTCTAGGGGTGAGCATCGGTCGGTTTCGGGCGGGTTCGGGCCAAAATTACTCAATCCGCCCGAAACCGATGAGAGAAATATGTGGCCCATTTCCGCCCATTCTGTTCAGCGGGTTGGTCGGGTGGCGGGTTGGCGGATTGGTGGATTGGCGGGTGGGTTGATACGGGTATGCTAATACTGGGCCAGATCAAAGTTTTTAACATTTTTTTTTTATTTCTGAATAGTTTTTTCAAGTGGGCCTTTATTCATCTATTGGCCCACACATATGAAAAACCCAACCCAAAAGATCAAAGAAAAAAATAACTAAACTAAAAAAAATACAAAGTTTCTGCCTTTCTTTCTGGACTCTTCTAGGCTTCGAGCTTGCCATCCATGGAACCATTCCAAGATGAAGATCGGCTGTGCAAGGCGGTGCAAGGCGGAGCTTCTGGTGCTGAACGGCTGAGCGGTCATCGGGACTGGTGGTGCTGAGCGGGAGAAGGCGCACGTAGTGGCAGGCGGAGCTCGCGGCTGACGACGGTGGCTGAAAAAGACGGGACCAAACCTTCTTCCACCACCGTTAGATCTGGCTTCGTCGTGGCGGAAACTGGGGTTGCGTGGTGCTGCACGGCGGAAGGGAGGGAGGCAGCGGTTCGGGTTCGTCAGAGAAGGCTCGGGGTCCCAGATCTGGGACGTGCGGCGGTCATATCAAGCTCCGCCGCGAGCCACGCCTTACAGGTCCAACGTGAGACCAAGAGTTCGAGCCGATGATTGATGATGATCGAAGTTGCACGAACGTCGAACAAGATGATGGTCGAAGAAGAAGAAGAGGAATGACGAAGAACCGAAGAAGAAGAAGAAGAAGAAGAAGAAGAAGGGAGAAGACCTTAGGTCATGAGCCATCTCTAATTGGGCCAGGGTCTTGTGCATATTTTCATTGGGCAGCATCTTGTTCGGTCGGGTTCGGTTACCGACGGATGGAATTATTCAGAACCGAACCCGCCCGTTCTTATCCATATTTAACCATTTTCTCCATCCGCCTGAACCCGTATCCGTTTGAACCCGCCCGTTTCACTATATTTTAGAATGGGTTGTTCGGTTTCAGTCGGGTCTCGGATTCTTGATCACCCCTAATGTTCTCTAATCACGGACACGTGGCAGCCACTTACCGCATTGACTGGGGACGCCATTTCTCACTCTAAGCACAGCTACGAATACCAAACCCTTCATTCCCTTTCTGGTTTTGACCTACGCACAACACAACAGCCTCAATCCCCTTTTGTGGTGGCCAATGGCGGAACCTGCTGCCGACAATTCTCAAACTCTAGCCGAGGTTCTTTTCTTTTTACTTATATATTTAATATTTAATTATCATTTCTGCTTCCAAACCTGCTTGGATCTATGTTTTCATTTATCCTACTTTTATTTTATTTAATTAAATGAAGCTTGATTTAATTAATCAATATTCTGGATTGCTTTGAGCTAGGTCTTGATCAAGTTCAATTTACTTTTTCTTTCGAGAGCATTATTAACCATTTCATAATCTTTTTATCTCTACCTAAAATTATGAACAAAACGCCAGATCTATACCATGGGCAAAAGTTTAAGTGTGTATATTGTTCAAATAATGTTATTGTAGTGATGAGTGTCAGATGCAGATTCCTAATCTTCCATTCTACCGTTCTTCAATCTGCCTTTTACATGACTATTGAATTTTGAATTTATTTTATTTTTCCTCCGTTTGATTGAACTGTATACATGTGCTGTGCATTAAGATAGTAGAACAATAGAAGTATTGGATACTAGGAAGACAATATTACATCATGGAAATTGCAAGTTTTGCTTATGTTATGCTAAGTCCTTTGGTTGATGGATGACTGTATGGATAAGTTGCACCATTATTCATTGTGGATAATAAATCATTTATATGCTTGAAGCTTGATTAGTCATGTCCGCTGCACCATGAGCGATATGTTGAACTACTACATGTCATGGACATTGGAACCCCTAACAGGTAGAATTGCGGAAATATGATGTGTTGCTAGATTCTATCTTTCCAGTTAGGTAGTGCTGACCTTTTCCCTCAATTTCCTCAGCTCGATGGATATCTTTTTACATGTTGAATTTGCTTTGTATGACTCTTTGATGATTGGTTGCCTCTTGCTATGTGACTGTAAGATGTAGTGATTAATTTTTTTTATTTTTTATTTTACTGCAGCAATATTTTGTGAAGGACAAACAGGGGAAAACAGATGAAGCAGCAAAACCTATTGAAGTGAAAGATGTTGAAAAGCCGAAGGAAGCTGCTTCTGAGGAATCCATTGTTGAGAAAACCGTGGAAGAAACAGCTCCTGTTGCCCCTGCAGTTACTGAGGAAAACAGTGAAGTCACCCCTCCTGCTGAAGAAACCACAAAAGAGCAAAGTAGTGTAAGTACTGAAGAAGAAAGCTCTGGGGATCAAGATGCAGCTGAAGATACCCCGCAACTTAAGGTGACTTTTATTTAACTCAACCAATCTTCTAGATTTGGTACTTACATCATAAGCATGCTTCATGCTTCTTTCTTTTGTGTTAAATATGCTCCTTCTTTCAACATGTTCATATTTTGTGCTATTTTTTTCCAGCTTGAGACTGCTCCAGCAGATTTCCGTTTTCCAACTACAAATCAAACAAGGCATTGCTTTACCCGATACATTGAATATCATCGGTTAGTCGTACTCTGTTGGCTTTTATTTCTATTGAACTTTCTGTTCATATACTCTGAAGAATTGCACTGTTCTTTTATTCTAACCTTCAAGGTTTTGGGCAGATGCACAGCCGCAAAAGGAGAAGGTGCACCAGAATGTGATAAGTTTGCTAAATATTATCGTTCTCTTTGCCCTGGTGAATGGGTATGTATTTTCAATGTTGAACATTATTTGTTATCTGCTAAGTATTAGGATCTGCTTATCCATTAAAATTTATTTTCTGATATTTCTTCTTGCCAATGTCTAATTTCCATCCTTTTCTGCTCTTACTGGACTTTCATTAGATGGAGTCGCATCTTTTACTCTATTGGTTGTAATATGTATTTATGTAAGGAAATTGCATGTTGTAGGCTTCAACTTAGCTTTTATTTTGTTTTTATTTCCAATCACATGCTATATAAATTAACAAAAATCAGAATACTGTTGAAAGATAGACAATGACATCTGTGAAAAATGACAATATAAGAATTGTAATTATTAAATGTGGAAGGCTGATTGATAGTGAGAGAGTTCTTAAGTATGTTTTATGGTGAATGTTTCCTATACATGGATATGCATATTACTTTGGAACCATAGTTTTAAATGTTCAATTAATTTCTGTCAGCTCAGCTCTTTTGTTGTTGTTAACATTAAGTCATGCCTCTATGGCTCTATCCTTCAACTCTTGTGGCCCAACCACTTGGATTCGGTTTGTTAGCACCTTTTTTTGTTGTTTGTAATTATTAGCACCTTTTATGAAGAAGCCTCACTTGAATGACTTTTGAAGCATTGTACTTGGTTTTAAGTTTCACATACTTTATTGGAGAATATTAATGTCTGGTATTATTCGCGGAAACAGTTCTTTAGTATCAGTACTGGAATGTATATTGCTTATATTGAATTTTATCTCCCTGAATGTGTGACGGCCAACCGTAAGTTTAACATTTAGAAATAGACCTGGTTTACATGGCTTTAGAGTTCAACATCATCATGTGTAATATTTGAAGTAACTATGCTATTCACTAGCAGTTGCCATCAGGTAGAATACAAACATACGATTTTGATTTTTCATATCCTTTTCTCTCCCTGACTTATTTAGCACATTTCACACAAACTTAAATTCTCTTTCAGGTGTCTTTTTCGCTGCTACCTATTTTAAGATTGAATTCACAGGCTAATAGTCTGTTTTATGAATTTGTCTATGATCAGATTGATAGATGGAACGAGCAAAGGGAGAACGGAACATTCCCTGGCCCGCTGTAGGTGGCACATGACTGAAATTGCTGTCACAATACGCTTGCAGTATTACATTTAAAATTGCTAGTGATAAACTCTCAAACATTTGGGGAATGGTCAATGTTACGATGGGTTAATAAGAAATTTTGGCTGTGTATTTGAACGACCTTGAGTTATACAAATTGCAGGAAACGCTTCTGGTGAAATGTCCAGAAGTATGCGTTGTTGACTTGTTTACTGGATTTTTTATGCCATTACTATGAGGGGTTGTTGATTCTTTCCTTGTGCACAAAAAAAAAGGGGCACCCTAAAGTAAAAGATAAAAATAGGTTTAAAGGAAGAATTTAAAATAATAAAATGTGTAAAAGCTTTTTGGTACTAAAGTAACCAATGATTGACCGTTGGATGACTAATAAATGAATTGTTGTTGAAGGAGAAAGAGCTAGAATTGTTGGACGGTAAAAGCCGTTGTCAAGTTGTCATGTAGCATGGCTTAATTTCAGCTTCGGAGATTTAAATCTGTTAATAAGATGTTATCAAAAAAAAAAAAAAAAATCTGTTAATAAGATGATGACTTTAGCAGCATTGAGATACGCGTTTGCACTTGAGGTCCCGAGACATTTACGGTTTTACCATTGAGCCCGAACATCTTGAATAAATATAAAATGTTTGGTAATTACTTAGTTTTATGAAATGTTCTCATTTAAATCAAATTTGAGATAAAATTTGTTAGAAAAATAATTTCAAAATTGATTTGTTTCTAATCCACCTGTTAGACTCATCCTTTTTATTCCCCTGCTTTCCCTCATGTTTTTTTTTATCTCAACATATACAATACAAACTTTGGAGTTTAAAACAAATTTTAACCAAATTAAGAATAAATTAAAACGAGATACGAAATAATTACTTCCTATTGGAAGATTATTGTTGCGGCAGTAGAGAGAAGTGATCTATGACTTCAAGTAATTTTATTAGAATGACGGTGGCAAAGATTAAGGAGACATTCAAACATATATGTACTCAACATATCTACTTGAATATATATTTGAAAGAGTTTATAAAAATAGCTGACAACTTTTACATATGTTCTCTTTCATTCAATAAGCTTGTAAGAAAAGTTTATAAAATAAACTACAAAAGCTAATTATAGAAAGGTCATAAATTCTCATGTGATAAACATTTATTCAATAAATATGCTCAATTAATCTATTTGTCCAAACACCCTAAGTGATAAAAGTGGTAGCATATTTCTATTATCACATGAAACTTAAAGTGACTGAAATACAATGAAGCTATTTAATAGAGAGGAAATGAATAAAAATCTACTCTATTCTTTGGAATTGATTTTGCTTCAACTCAACTAGAGGATATCACTACATGTGCATGGAATAACATACAAAGTCAACGTTTTCCAGTTAATAATAAAAAAGACGAGAAGAATAAGCCAAAACTTGAAATCCAGGGCATGACTTGAAAGATCATATGGTTCTATATTTTTACAATTTGAGCTTGGTAATGTCGATCTTTGGGGGAGGATATGTATATGCCTCATAGTTGATTTGTTGGCCCAAGGTACTCAATTTTGTGAAAGTGGTTATCAGATCAACCTGAAAAATAAAGAATCCATGGAGGGTAACAAAGTTAATTTCAAGCCAAACAACGCCTTAAAAAGAATCTAAAAGGTAGAAGCTATATGGCCATAGTAACTACATTGGTTTTCTCTGCCGTTATGTAGAATCACTGATCATAATTTGTCTATAGTCTATAGTTCTAATCATGATTGCCACAAGGACAACAGGATAATTGAGATGATAAAAGTATCTCAGTAACTTTTTGGCTGCCCTAGGATGGAGAGATACACAAATATACTTACCTCGTAATCTGTCTGAGAGACTGTTTCACAGCTCCGCTGGTATTTTTGAACCCACGGAGCAACATCCGGGTCAGTGGCCAAAAAAGTTTCTGTTGCAGTCTGATCAGGACCTAAGAATGCAGATAAAACAGCCAGCTAGCCATACACAGAAATAAATAAATTAGTAATACCAACTTCCTTTTTTGTTGTATAGTAAGAGTGAAAAGATGTCTGCTTTTTTCAATGTTTTACATGGTTGAGTTCAAACATGGAAGGCAAATATGATGTTGACTTTTAAAGCATAATCATCAAATTCATCATTAAGCATTATAGTTCTAATGGACTTCTACGATCCAAGTAATAATGGTTCGTGGCTTTGCGCTTAAGTAAGAACTTACTAGCATGAAGACTGCCATGACTTGCTTTCATGGTTTCATCTTATTTATCTTTACATGGAATTGATTTCAACATTTTAAAGCCAAACGCAAGAGAAAAGAAGTGTTTATGTCAGGCTAAGTTGAACTTCACTGCATACAAACCAACGCCACAGTTCACAATATGTTCTCTCTATGTGCACCCATGGTATCTTTGATTGTATGTGCTTTTCTATATTTCAGATAGGAAAAATAGTGATCAAATATGTGAAATACCTGGCGAGGACCAAGGCCCACAGCAGAAAACTTGTCTTTCATTTCCTTAACGCTTGCTTTCGCCCATAACGGAACTCTCCCCTCTGGATCCGGCTCTTGAGTATCTGCCCTACCAAATTGCCTATCGAACAAACCCCACTGATAACACAATAAACATTGCTTGCATTACGTGCTCAAGTTAGTGGAGGCTGAAGTAGCAAAGGGAAGATTATTATGGAGTGACCTCCATGGTGTTTTTAAACACCTCCACCCATGGATCTTTTACAAGCCTTTTGTGTGCCTTCACTATGTCTAATTATTGATAAATCAATTCATCTTTATCCCACAATTCACCTAAAGATACACAGATGTTGCTAATAATAAGATGAAACCCACTAGTAAGAGGAAGAGGTCAGACGGACATTGACCAAGAGGAAGGCTGCCAAAGCCAGAGAATGGGATTTTTAAAACAAAAAGAGAAATTTCTTTCCTTAGCTATTGTGCATATATTGGAGCATTCATATAATCGTTCATAAAGAAAATCCAGCATACAAAACTTCTTGTCAGTCGTGACATATGTGCTGGCTCATGCTTTGAAGTGCTCAATTAATAAAAATGAACCTAAAAGGTTCACTTGAGGATTGTCCGGTCAGCATGGACCATGAAGATATGTCTGGATATCTATATTAAGCAGAATTCGTGTAAGACAAGATTAAGAAGCAAACCTGCCCATTTGATCCATATGCATTGTACAGAATATTCCCTTTCTCCTCATTTCCACCACATTTGCGAATGGCAGAAGCTAAAAATGTAGCCTTGGCAGCACTTTGTGCTACAAAAAATAAAGTCAACAGAGTCAAGGGAATTTGAACATATCCCCGCAATCTCAGCGCACCCAAATCATAAATGAATTTTATAAAAGTAGTCATAACATAATTAACAGACATAGAATATACATGTGTAACATGTATTGTTAATAACTATTAAGCCTAAACTTTGTGATGTTAAAAGGTATAACCTGCATACTGGATGAGATCTGCATAGGAAATGGGTCCACCTTTGGAATATGAATCTATCTCCTTTTTTGCATCTTCTACTAAATTCAAGGCAGCAGAAAGCCCCTGATTTTCAGGTCTACTTATTTCTGAGCTTCACACGGAAGAAAAAAGGGAGAAAATATTATGGTTATCAGTAAGTAAAAATAAGTGAAAAATTCTGATGCTTCCAAGTGGAGGAAGAGGAAAACTTTCATTGCAGCAGAACTTGCTAACAAAACCAGAAATTTAGGATATACTAATAAATATGATGGCTCAACATCAAAAGTTTAAAACTTTTATCACATTTTACATGTAGAGAAAGACATGGAGAGGAGAGAGAGAGAGAGAGAGAAAACAAAAGGAATTTTGGATGAGCAATAATAACCATCTCAATGTACCTTATCTAGCAGACTAACGGTTTCATAAAGAGAATATGAAGTATCCACCACAGATTATATGTTAACATCATTGGATATAAAATTTTAGGCTTCATCCTTTATAGGGCACAGTCTCATGAATGTTAATCCCAAAGGAAAAGAAGTACCTGAACCGTATAGAGGCATTTGGGCCACCCGATTTTGTTGCCTACATTCTTAAGCAGATGCTGATCAATATTTATTTTAAATGAAAGAAGTGTGTGTGTATGTAAGAGAGAGAGTGTTTTCACCTTATCATAAGTGAAAGCATCGTTTATAGCCAGCGTTAATATGGATGGAATAAGATCAGGATTTCCCTGAAAGCAGTCCAAATGTAAAAACAGATTATATCCACACTGGGAGTTTATTTTCTGGATGAATAAACACATGCAACAACAGAGTATGATAAATGTATGGCCTACAAACAGACAATTTTTACTTCTACAATATGCAAATCAGCATAATATACCTTTATAGCCGTATAAAGTGTTCCCTTAACTTTAGCTGTTTGAGAAGAATGTTAGAATTTTGCTGGGAACAGAGACCAGTTGAGTTTGACATGACTAACAGTCACATGAAAATGTAGACTTAAAGGATCTTACATTGAAATTCAGAACGCTGTCTGCGTTGTATCAAATCAGCAGCATTAGCCATTCCAGCAAGAGATCCGGAGCTTCCTGTCAATTCCTACAAACAGATAAAACTGACCGAAATTCATCATCACATCAATCTTATCCACTAATATTAATGTGAGCGTCTATATATATGAATAGCTACAGCATTCGACATTCAAAAGGATAATGCTCGATGAACATTGAACAACACTTGAAGTGACAAAAAGATATTCCATGTGGACTATAGAAGTGTTTTGGTTGATCAAGAGGCATGTCCTAATGGTGCAATGGCACATGACTTTTTGTATGGGTAAAATGTTTTATATTAAGCTATTTAAAAACATAGGTGTTGGAAACAAATTAAATAGGGAAGACAGTTCTGCTAGCTCCAAGTCATTATCTTTAGGTGACTTTGTTTTGACCATTGAGGTTCATCCTCATCAACCATAGAAAACTTAGTACAACTACAGATAAGGAAAAGAAAAGAAACAAAGATCAAAACACATAAGTAACATGGTTTCAATACTAGAATTAAATTTTGCAAACATAGAGCAAATTAAATGAATCCACCACTGTTAAGAGACCACAAATATCGTAGTGAATTTATTTAAAAAAATGAAATTGTAAGAACATGAATTTAACAGCATCCCCACATGGGCCATTGTCAAAGTATGATCCCATTTGCATTAGTATAGCATATTAAATTATTACTCAGATAAAAAAAGGTAGAATTTTTTTTAAAGAAAATGTATATAGAGAAAAGAAATAGGGAACACGTTGGATTAGTCTTACCAAGCCAATGGTGACCCCGAAGCATTTAAGAATGTCTCTCCGTCTCCAATGGAACTGTTTTTCATCAGTGACATCGGTTTTGATAGTGTTACAACAAATGGGTACCTAAGAACACATTGAACAACGGTTATAATACTGAGTTTTACTCCGAGCAACACAGAAAGAGCTAGCAACCATTTGTCATTATTCATGAACAATGCGACATAACAGCATTGGTGAACTCAGGAAACCAAGAATAGATCATGTGAGTAGAGCGAAGTGAAAACAACTTACTGAGCGAGGTTGGAATGTGGTGTTGGGTGGTGGATCACGAGCAACAAGTGGAAGCACTGTAGAGAAAGTTGAGAGGAAGGAAACACTCATTGCTGCAAGCCTGCAACTAAACTATCTTGTTCGGGGAGAGAGAGAGAGAGAGAGAGAGAGAGCTTTGAAGTTATGTGGGTGCAGCAGGTCACGGATGCAATGCATTATCCACAGAAGTCTTTTGCTATTGGATTCTCTTATTTCTGACCCAATCCTGTCCTGAGAACAATCTAGTGTTGGGAACAGTACTATAGTGCTTAAGGAAATGTTTGGATGCATGTTTGAAGGAAATTAAAGGAAAATATTATTTTCATTTTTAAATTAAGAAAATTATTAATATTTATTAAATTAATAAAAGATTATATAATTGTTTTATTTTTTTTATTTAAAAATCCCACACATATAAAATGTTTATTCCAAATGAAAAATAAGTCATCCTTCCTATTTCTTTCCAAAATGCCAACATTCAAACATAACTTGGATTGGTGAAAAGAGAGAGGAACTAAGCAGAATGGAAGGAAATTATAACATACTCCTCTGTTTGAATTGTTTAAAATATGATGAAATAGAATGAAATGGAGATAGTCCCTTTGAGTCACCTAAGTTGATTAAACTGCGGGATATGAATAGTGAATGTACGGGTTTAAACTCTCACAATATGCTCCGCCCATTTCTTATTTCATTCTCCCTTCTCCTCTCTCCCATATGTAAGAGGCTTACTGTAAGCCTTCCCATGGGGAAAAAAACAGAGAGAGAGATGGACATATGATTTCATTGCATTCAATATTTCCATTTTTCTTTACATCCTCTGGATGGGATATGAGATAGGAATAAAATCGAATCAACTTATTATTTACTATTCCACTTTGTTCCATCCTTTATGAAATATCTAAACAATGGTAGGGTTTATTCCATTATATTTCATCTCATTCTCATTCCAATTCTCATTCCACTGGTCCTTAAATATCCCAAGTGGGAGATTGCCAACATATCAAAGAAGGACGTTTTCTTTAAAGAAATCAAAGAAGGACCAAGGTTCTGGCTAGCCGTCCAATGTGAAGAAGAAGAAGAATAATAAGCAAAGAACCACATCAAATAAATTTGTCGATGGAAGCCCAGTGAACTGACCAATGTGTGGACTTGTAAATCCCACAAGGAAGATGGACTCTTAGTTTTGTGCTGAACATTTCATATCCGATACATGTACCGTTATCCATTCAAGTAAAAGATAGTAAATGTATGCTAGGAGTAAAAGTAAAGGATATTTTAAATTTTATTGTCTTCAAAGAAGAAAGAAGAAAACGTGGTACTATGTAAGATTTCTCAAAAGGAATAACAATGATGTGTGATTGAAAGCTCTACCTCTTTATAAATAAGTCCTGCTCACAGAATGAATGAATCGTGTCATCCCAAAGCCCCCATCCTACACTACTTCAACAGTAGAATCCATGAGGTTCTCATCCCAATCTATAACTTTGTATATCAAAACCCGAATACGGGTTTCTTTTTCTCCTTTTCTTTTCTTGTCATGTTCCTTTCCTTTTTATTCTTCCTTCCCAAATTAAAAGGGTATATATATGTAACAGGGATACCGATATATACACTCTGCCACCACAATTTTAACGCCTTCCAGCTGCACATCAGATTGATGCATGTGCCACCCTTTTACCAAGGGATCTTTTCAAGGAAAAAGCTCCTATAGTACCTAATCTACCTAACAATGTGAGAGATGTTTACATGTGGTGGTACTGTCCGGCATAAACAATCAGGTAAAGGATTAGCATAAAAGGCTTCTTCTGAGCGAAACCTGTCCATGCCCTTTGTTCCAGAAATTGGCCCTTTTCTCTTCCTGGGGGAGCCAAGTCTGCAATCACACATAGCAAAATGAAAAATCAAATAAAGGTTTGCACTATGATCAACATATTATAGAAACAAGTAAATTAGAGAACAGACTCTCCAATAGGTTAAACCAGGAGGATAATACCAACAAATTCATGCCATGTACTTGAAAGACATGACAATTCCCCAGAATTAAAAAAGGGACAAAATCCTGTACCAAACTAATAATCCCACCTAATCCTATCATTGTGGAAGCCTGCTACAAGTGGTGTTTAGTTAATACTCTACCAATGAAGCTTGAGATCTAGTTTTCAAAAATGGATGTAAAATTCATTCAAAGCAAATGAAATGATATGTTTAACTAATGGCCGATGGACAGGAAATGTTACAGGAATAAGAACAATAATAATGGCATGTAGAGCTATGATAATCACGTAAAAGGGGAAATGTGGAATAATCAATTATATAAAGTGAAAGGACCATAAACATAATATATACTTTTGACATTCATAACATTAATAACATTACTAAACATGTGCACCAAAGGCTTTTTTCAATGACATACCGTCTTCTGTGGAGATCAATAATCCTATTTGATAGATTTTTCCCCTCAGTCATTGTTCCCTGATCTAGTTTATCAAACAGTCGAACAAGGGCTTTCCTAATTCAGCGAAGACAAACGGAACAGCTTTGTAATGGTTGGATTGAAAAGAGTTGATTAGAAAATTTTAGAAAATAAATAAATAAAAGTTTGTCTTCTGCTTAAGAAAATGACAGTCTTACCTGTCTGGAGATATTATTCTTCCACGTCCAAGAAAACGGCGATGACCTTCAACAGCCCTCGCCATGTTTCCAGAATAAGAAGGTATAAATACATCACTTTCAATAGATACAATATAGTCAAGAGCAGCCAGTTGAGATGCATGATTAGAAAAGGGTTCAAGCTCTTCAATGGATGCCAATTTTTCCTGAAATTAATCACAAGTAGGTTAACCAATATGATGATGATATCAATGCTTCTCAGCAGGCTGCTGTTACCCCAGAACAGCAGGAGTGAACTGTTCTTTTTGGCTTGTTGAACATAACAATATACATTATCTTCCTCTTTAATTAAATCTCATTGTGTGTGTGAGAGAGAGAGAAGCCACCCAAGGATGAGCAGCGAAAAAGTGTTTTTAATCATCAATAATGCAGGAATCATTTTTCAGTAGTTTCTGCAGGCTACTCTAGGGGAAAAAGTGTTTTTATATCATTATATTCAGGGCTGCAGGCTACTCTAGAAATTTTTTGCTCACAACATCTAACAATTTAGGGTTTTAAAACTTCTTGCCATAAGTTCAGTACGAGCCAGTGATAAAAAAAAATTCCTAGAAAAAAGAAACCGATAGAATCATGGCAACATCTATATGATTTAATTGAAACATGAGCTTAATGATACACAGAATGTCACCAACAAAAGCTCTAAATAGTTTATAGTCTTCTAAACAGTGTCTCAGCTTATGATGTAAAGCTCCACATGCATTTAAATAAGGGAAGAGTCCAAAAACAACCCTTCAACTTAGGTCGATGTGCAATCTTGTCTCTAAATTTCAAAAACTTGTAAACGGGTCCTTCAACTCTGACTCGGGCGCAAAATAGTCCAAATCTGTTAGAAACATTAAAATTCGGAAGGAAACACATGCTTAGCATGTGACGATGGATACAGACTAAATAACACATCTACACAAGTTGAAGTGGTGTTTTTGAACTTTTTCTAAATACGGCCACAAGCACGCTTCCCGACATCATCCGTTTCATCTCCAGCTCCTGTAAAACTTACCAAGATTACATGCCTACATGGTGGATGGTTCTCTTAGGCATTATTACATGTTCAGGATGGACCAGGAGCAACATTAGCCACTATTACAGAGTACATGGTGGACAGTTCTCTGAGACATGTTTTGCTTTGTAAGGATAAGTAATGCACCCATCCTCCTGAGCTATTGCATTTCTATGAATTGGCTTATGATTCAATGAAAGCCCTGACATTTGCCACTTGATATAATCCTTAGATACAATTATCTACTTGGTCATCAAGAGAAGTGTTGGAAGGGAGATTTGCTTGGTTCCAGGTATCTTGATCATCACAAGAGGCTAATTATTGCCATGGATGCAGCATTTGGAATGGAATATTTATGCTTAAAAAAATATTTTGAACTTGGACGGAGATTGTGGTAAAGCTCAGGGGATATGATGTGGCAATTCATGGTGGCCAGATGATACTTGCGAGGATGGTGCTCTGTTGGTGGTGAAGAACTGCAACGCGGATTGACTTGGTGGTGGGTCATGGTTGCGGGTGGTGTGTACAGGGCATGGTGGAGTGGTGAAGATGGTGAGTAGGATGGCAAAGCTGGTGGTGAAGGGGATGAAGTCAAGAAGGGTGCTTGGGCTGTGTTTGGGAAAATTTCAAAAACACCCCTTCAATTTATATAGATGTGTGATTTATTCCATATTTAACGTCATGAGCCAAGCATGTGGTGTCTTCGTCCAAATTATAACATTTCTAACAGATTTGGGCAATTTTGCACTCGAGCTAGAGTTAAAGGACCTTTTTATACAATTTTGAAATTTAGGGACCAGATGACATATCAACCTTAGTTGAATGGGTGTTTTTGGACTTTTCCTTTCAAATAATATGGGAGGAGGCGATGTTCTCTTTATTTTAGGACAGGAATTCCATTTGCAAAACATCTTAACCTTCTGACATTGCTTCCTTTACAATTAAAAAGAAAATGTAATCGATTTGGATGAACATGACATAATAAAGCCTTCCCTATAAAACACTCAAAATTTATTACTCACTATTGTATATATTACCAATTTACACATTGAAAGTTTCAAGTCAACCTTGATAAAATACTGAAACTCTGAAAGTACTGATTCTACATCAAACTTCATTAAGTTAAAGAAATTGGAAGAAAAAAAAGAAGAAAAAGAAGCTATATCAGACATCACCAACATACACCAACACGGTATTGTAATTCCATACCTTGCTCATTAACAATGGATAGCGGGACCGCAGTTCAGCCATATGAGACTCGCCCCCATATATCTCTCCAGCCGCAATATATAATGGAGTCTTTGATGGGTATCCAAGAGCAGTAAGAAAAATCCCAACTTCCTTTGGAGTTAAGGGACAATACCCTTTGGACCTTTGATCTCTGGGATCAATGTCCTTTATTTTCCAATAGGAAGTATTCTCTCTAAAAGTTTTGCACACAATAATAATTGTCAAACAACATGTAGGAGAAAAGACATGAGATTCAATTAATCATTTTGAAGCATCCCTAGTTCCATACCTGATCATCCGTAGCTCTTCAGCCTCATCTGGAGATAAATCATGTGTGCACCCACTAAATGCAAGCATATCCTTCTCATAACGTAAATGCAATGCAATATAAGGACCAAATGACCTCATCCTCTCCACCAACAACTACAAGGACCCAAATTTTTAAAGAATGAAAAGTAAAAATCCATCAGAGTCATGGACCAAGTAGGAGATAGCAAATAAAGAAGCCAATAAGAGTTAAGATCTCATTCTATACTTTTCCCATTTGTTCGATGCGAGGAGAGAAGCGAAGTGCCTCATAACAAGCACGGCAGCGAAGCTTTTGAATGTCTGGGGGTAGATTGTTGTTCGCTAAACGTGAATCAGATTTGGAAGCTCGAATAACCTTAAAAGGTTATCAACAATGAGATGATTGCACAATATGTTAGAAAATAAGGCAAAAAAAAGAATGGTAACATAGACTGAATAAACAACAGATTTGCAACATACATACTTCGAAATCTTCCCACAAGTTAGCAATCTCATTCTCATAATAATCCATACCAGACCAGCTTATGAATTGCTTGACCATTTTGGTTGTGTTAACAAGTTCTTTGGGAAGCTTCTTAATGATTTTTACATCATTAGCTAGAGAATTTATAAAATGCTCTTCATCAAAAACATCAGAGAAATTGCTGAAAATAAGAAAAATATAAATTCAATTATACAATGAGAGAAGCTACAACTGAAAAACAATAGTAAAAAATATAATTGAAAATTACCTAGTATCTTGCCAAAATGATCTTTTATCAAGTTCTGGAATTACAAGAGTGGCGTTTATAATACGAGCTACAGCTACCATATCACATATCTGCAGCAACGGGAACAAATTTTCAGCGCCTAACAGTACAATAGAATGGGACATCCAAAATTGAGAATTACTATATTCCATGGTCCTCATTCATGTTGCCATCCATCAGCACAACAATCAATTAAGCAGGATAAAAATGAAGTATCGAATAACTTGGCATTAGTACTAGTAATATACATATACATAAGAGAATAATTTAGAGAGAGGGATATCAGACCCCAGCACGCATTTGGTTGAGCCCGCCATTTGTATGAACTAAAAGGTATCCTCGTGACTCGGCAGGATCTGGATAAACATTCATTACTTTGAAGTTTGAAGTACCGAAATAATTCATACTTGCAACTTGCAACAAAAGTTAAGTTTCTTACTGGTGTAATTAGGAGTAGGCTTTGTACAGGGCAAAAACCCACGATTTGATGGAGGCTTCCACAACTTCTCGTAATCAGAAACCCTTCTTGAACCATTTAACTGTCAAATCTAAAGGAGTGAGAACATGACATGTGCAAAACTGCTTTGCATAATTTAAATATATCTGCCTACACATGACACCCAAAAATCTCTCGAGATGAACTAAAACTAAAATCAAACAAGAAGTTTTAAGTCATACACGATTACACAACTAGATGGGGTTCAAAAACATTATAAATGAGCACAGCCAATAGAAATACAACAATAACAGCAAAGAATAAAATCAACAGGTTGATATGGGGAACAAAGAGAACTCTTTGATTGGTATATATATTTTTAGGATCTTGCTAACGAGTGCCCTTAAGTGTATTGGTTAAGAATTCCAATTAAAGCAAGTTTTCATTGAAAAACTAAAGATAACACTGATCAAAATATTGAATGCATCACTTCCAAATAAAAACTTTCTTTTATTGGTTCCTTAACCACTGTCCTGAGGGCACTCATTAACATTCTCCATATTTTTATTAGATTACCGGACTGTGTTTCTTTATGACATTCTCAGCATCCAAACAAATAAATTTTCATTACATGTAGTTGGTTTATAAGGGGAACAAAGAGGAAAGAAAATACCGAACAAGAATACATGTTTACAGTTAGGCTGATTTTCCAAAAATAACAACTATTAATCTACTAATAAGTTCTTTGGATGGACTTGGTACAAACAATTTTTTTTATTTCTTTATAACCTTGTCAGCATCCAAACAAATTAGATCACCAAATCAGTTACTGGCTAGTGTCCAACCTTGGAAGTAGGAAGCGGAACTTTGGACAAATGGGGAGGAGCGAGCTCTCGCGTCCAGCTTTGCAGATCATGAGTCTGTTAAAATTTGAGAAGCAAAAAACAAAAGGAGATCTTTAGTCACTATCATATCAACCGAGTATACCAAACTTCCTAAAATAAACCAACAAAGCAAGCCGTTAATGGCAATCTTCTTCAAGTCAACAGGGTACTGAAAATAACAGTAAAGATTGATGCTTTTGAAAGCAATAATAATAACCCAAAAAATAGGGTCAAATCAAAGGGCATAAATTTATATTAGATTCCAATCCAGTGCCAAATAAAAGCAGTTGGAGAAGATCGCGGAGTTTCCCATGACAATGGAGAAGCCCAAATAACAATTAGAATTCAGAACCCTAAACAAAATAAGAAAGTATTTTTACTGAGGAAAATGAATAACAAACAATAGAGAAAGGGAAAAAGAAAAACCGTGTGGATCTTGTCATTGAACTTGTGATCATTGGGGTTAGAGGAAGGGACAAGGTGAAGATGAACAGAGAAGAGAGCCATAAACGCAATTGAGCAAATGGCTGCACTCAGCAACTTCCTCAGCAGCACCAACGGTATCATCCACCTCCGTCTCTGCATTCCTCTCTCTCTCCAAAAGTTAAGGTATTTTCCTTTTTCTCTCTCTATACACTCAGTTAAGAACTTTTTTAAGAGAAAAAAAGAACGCATAAGATTGTGTTGATATATTCTTCAGCACTCACTAATCTTAATCTCTGCGAATGAACACTGCGTGATGTGTCATATGTGTGTGTGTGTCGGTGGGTAGCGGTACTAGTGGAAGAGACCACCAAAACAACAAAAGGAGATGATGGCTGTTTGGTTTGGTTTGGTTTTGGCTTTTCTCGAATTTCTGCGTGTTTGTGCAGTACTGCCACTTTGCTGTGGTCGGTTTTTCTAGGTAATAATCTCAGTGTGGAGCTTGACACTACTTGGGTTTTGAACTTGGGATTACGAGACATAGCATTATTGTTGAATTTTAATATAGAGAATGCTAAAAAATATCTTTAGGACATTATTTAATAAATTAAAAAAAAATTATATGAGAAATAATGTATTTAGTATTTTGAAGAGTGTAATACTTGTTTTTCAATACCAATTTTTCATTTATGAGTTTCTTAACCAATGTTCTTAAGATATTTATTAACAATACTTTTTTAATTTTGATTGGTCTCAAATTAAAATTATGAGTGAATATGTGTTTGTAGCTTGAGTGAGAAATTGATTGATGGTGTGTTATTTACTGTTCTTGGATTATTTAATGACTTAAAAGTTAGAATCATGAATTTCCGTTCACCAAAAACAGTCATGAATTTCCTTCAATCTAATGTAAGTGTTCTATTCTTTACTCCTATTTTTTTTTAAAAGATAAATGTTCTATTTTGTTAATACAATGTTTTATGATTACGTAAATATTTAATTAGAAATAATACATTGCCTTAAAAATTCATTTAATATTATTTGATTTATTAAAAGAAAACGTAAAATTGCATATATATTTAATATTTTTAGAAAATTTTAAGCTTATTTTTAAAATTTATTTCTATCCACACTTGAGCTTAAATTTCTGTCTATTAAAAAAACTCAATAATAGTTAGATGAATTATTAAGATAATGCCGTACAAAAAAATTTATTCAGAAATTCTTTTAGAATTTTTTTTTATTTACTGTTATTAAACTCTAACTAATTGTATATAGACAATGGTAAATAACTTGAAATATCATACATCCTAGTGTGAGACCAACATGATGTTGGTTCAGGTCATGATGAGCTTGGCCCCCTTAAATAAATGATCAGGGATTCGATCCATATCTCTTGTGTATGAAGAAAATCTGGTTGAGATGGGTAAGCCCTTCAATGTCGTCCAATATCCCGAGTGATTAGTCTCTACAGTTGTACGTGGAAGATACCCTGAGAAACCAAAAAAGATATCCTCGTATGGCCCCATCTATTTTGCCCGTTGCCATGACTTCATGAAAAAAAAAGTTTTGAAAGAATAATTATTAGTTAATATAAAAAAATTCCTGTGGAGATTTTTATAAAAAGTAAAACATGTTTTAAGTTTAAATATAATTATCAAGTATTTTGTGCATTGAACAAGTATTTTAAATTTAAAAATATCTCTAGAATTACTAATAAAACATATATTATTAATTTAAGTAGAATCGAAAAAGTATAGGTAAAAAAATAAAAAATAAAATATTTTAAAAAAAGATATACATGATTAGTTTAATATGTAAATATTAAAAAAATAAATTAAAAATAACGTGTATCATGTTATAAATGAGACAACTTTAAAATATTTAATCACTTTTAAGAGAGTATACTTTTTTTTTACATAAGAGTGGCAAAGTCCAAAGCAAAGAAAAATGGAAACTCAAATATCTTCCTGAAACACTTTGGGGGCAATGAGGCACCTATTACATCATCAAAAATAATATTGGCCAAATCCTGATGAGGCTGACTGAACGCGTGCAGATCAAAATTTAGCAACGTGAGACTATGGTTAGCTAACCCACACGTGTGGTCCAAGTGACTGGTAACTTAAATCCTTTAATCATATGTTTAGGGTTCGAATCCTGATGATGGGAATAGAGTCGCATCTATAGATAAAAGAATTGCTTTTTAACTAGTACTCTACATCCTTGAGCGATTAGTCATACAGCTTCTGACTGTGGGGATACCTGGGTACTATCCCGAATCTTATAAAAAGACTATGGTTAGTTATCCAGTTTGCATATTGGTTTCCAACGCCTTTACCTTGTTACCCGAGAGACAAATTGAATTAGATATGATGGCCTTTGAAAGATGAGAAGTGAATTTAGAGTCAAACCCATAGCTGAGTTTCAATTTCAATTTGATGTATGTTCGGATTAGGCGTAAAAAATTGGTTATTTCAATAATCGATTTTTATAATTGATTATAATAGAATCGGTTCTATGTTTAGATGTGTTTGTTGAAAAAATAATTTAAAGATAATTTATTTCATTTTGGATTGTATAAAAAAAGATATAAAATTATTTATATAATTTAATAATATTTTTATTATTATTAGTGTTGCAGGTATGACGTAGAAAGAATGTTATTGGCTTTAAAATAGTCAAACATTTTTTTTAAATTCGTTACAAGCTTCTAGATTCTCTAAAAATAATTTTTTTCCTTAAAAACATTTGTTTTGCAATTTAATCAATTTATCCCAAACATGCCAGTTATATAATAAAAAACAGTTTTTATCATAAAAATACAACTGTTTGGATAAGATTTAATTTTACCCACTCTCTAGAGTGTGTTTGGGAAAGCTGAAAAAAAAAGATTATGCTGATAATCTGTTTTCAAATAATCGATTATTGTAATGATTGATTATAATCATAATCTGTTTTTGTTTGGGAATGTTTGCTGAAAAGCGATTTTAAGATAATCTATTTCGTTTGGATGATATAAAAATAATCACTTTTACATAGTAAATTACGAAAAAGGATATGATAATATTTGTTTATAATATTTATTTTTCTTGTAACATTAGATATTTTTAATATCTTGTCATGAAATTTTTTTGAATAAAATTTCTAAATTTTTACCATGAGATGATTCATTTCAGAAATATATGAAAACTGACCAATACGGAGCACATGGTCAAAAAGTGAAGCTCAATTGCCTATTATAATCTCTATACTGTTTGCTTTCTGTCCATACGCACCTTTTGCATTTTTGTTTAGTGAAGAAGGACCGTTTAGGAAATGTGACGAATAAGCAAAAAGAATTCAGCAAACAGCTGGGTCTCCTAGATTATTAAAAAACAGCTGAATTGGGTTTAAGACAGCTTTTTTGAAAAATAATCCATCTATCCAAACATATTAATTTTTACACAAAACCACTTAAATCTCCAAAAACAGCTGAAATTCTAAAAAAACATCTTTCCCAAACACCCTCTTAGAGTATGTTTGGGAAAGATTATTTTCCCTGGTTTCAGCTGTTTTTTAGCTTAAAAGCTGTTTCATAGATAATCTATTATGTTTGGCATTTTGCTTTAATTTATAAAAAAGCTTTTTTTAGGGAAAAAAGCTGTTTTATGCCATCTAGTTTTTTCTAGCTTAAGATTATTGTGATTTGATTATTTTTCATTTTCAAAACTCTCTTCCCTGTTTACCCCTATAAAACTACCTTCTAAACAAATATTATTAAATTATACAAATAACTCCACACCCTTTTTCGTAATTTATTATATAAAAGTGATTTTTTTTGCACCATCCAAACGAAATAGATTATCTTAAAATCGCTTTTCAGCAAACAGTCCCAAACAAAAACAGATTCTGATTATAATCGATTA
Organism: Echinosophora koreensis; assembly: GCA_035048595.1. Lineage (NCBI taxonomy): Eukaryota > Viridiplantae > Streptophyta > Magnoliopsida > Fabales > Fabaceae > Echinosophora > Echinosophora koreensis. The sequence continues at coordinate 2,628,302 of JAPCYP010000060.1, read as the reverse complement.
TCACAATAATCGATTATACAAAAATTGATTATCAGCATAATCTTTTTTTCCAGCTTTCCCAAACACACTCTTAATATAATCTTGAGAAGATGACTGTTAGAGTGTGTTTGGGAAAGCTGGAAAAAAAAGATTATGCTGATAATCAATTTTTGTATAATCGATTATTGTAATAATCGATTATAATCATAATCTGTTTTTGTTTGGGTATGTTTGCTGAAAAACGATTTTAAGATAATCTATTTCGTTTGGATGGTACAAAAAAAATCACTTTTACATAGTAAATTATGAAAAAGGGTATGAAATAATTTGTTTATAATATTTGATGGAAAAGTAAATAATATTTGATTTTTTTTAACATTATAATTTTTTTTATGATATGGGTTAAAACCCATTAATGTCATTCTTGAAATAATAATAAAAAAAGGGTTAAAACTTAAAAGCCTTGAAATAATAAAAAGAAAAAAAATGGGTTAAAAGCCTTAAAATAATAGAAACAAAGGTCCACACACAGGGAGATAGACCACTGACCACGCACAGGAAAAGGAAGGGTCCGGGTCATTACGGGAAAACCGAAAGTCTCGTGCGGAAAACGCTGAAACATTTAGAAAACAGTCCACTCATCCAGCTTATCACAAATCAGCTTTTTATTCATAAAAAAAGCTTTTTAAAAAAATAATCTTAACACCAAAACATCACAATTATTTTTCAAAACAGCTTAAATCACAAAAAAAAGCTGAAACTAAGAAATTTAAGCATTCCCAAACACCCTCTTAGATGTTTTTATCCAGATTATTTTTCATCTCAAGCCTCTTTTCCCAACTTACCCCAACTTTTTCAATCTCGTAAGGCGGGAACTTTTCTATTAATCATGTTGCATTACTGAAGCCTCATGTGGCGAATTTTTTTTTTTTACCAAGGCACTGTGGCAATGTTACGTGCTTGTGTTTCTACTAGTGTAGGTACCCGTGCGTCACGCACAGGTGGCTTATTATTTAAAAATTAGTTTTTAATGTATCAAAATTATCTCAATATAAATAGGATGTATCAAAATATATAGAAACATGAATACTGATGTATCTATCTGCTAAATTAATATCAATGTACAAAAATAACTAATTTAGGAATCAATAAGAGCTTTTATTGATACCTTTATCCACTTGTTGGGTTTCATAACTAATAGAGATATTCATGGAGTTGTTTTAATAATCCACTATATTATAAATGAGTTATGATATTTATACACTCAAAATCAACACACAACATCGAGTGTGTTTGGGAACATGGTTTTTAGTTGAAAAACAGCTGTTTTGGGAGGAAGAAGCTGTTTTGTATTAATCAACTCATGTTTGGGTAAAAAAATAAAATTTCTAAAACGCTGGTTCTAGCTGAAAAACGCGGTTTTATGATAAGCTCTCCTGCGAACTGTTTTGTTGGAATAAAACGCGGTTATGCTCCTGTGCCAACAGTGAACCCGTATTGCCCTTATGCTCCCAACGACCCCTCACCAACAATTTAAGTGATTATTTACTACCTTCATATCCTTTTTGGTAATTTACTACCAACAAGTGATTATTTTTGTATCACCCAAACGAAATAGATTATCTTAAAATAGCTTTTCAGCAAACATACCCAAACAAAAACAGATTATGATTATAATCGATTATCACAATAATTAATTATTTGAAAACAGATTATCAGCATAATCTTTTTTTTTCCAGCTTTCCCAAACACACTCGTCATATATTTATACTTTTCTCATATGAGAGAGAAAGGGTGTATTAAATATACTCTAATGTGAACAATGGAAGGCCAAAGATTAAAAGGACAAAAAGTCATGACAATAAAAACTATCTGACAATAGCGTAGTGGCTCGTGTGTCAAGCACGGATATTAATCATATAAATATTATAATTCAATATACACCGGAGCGCACGGATAGTTTTTTTTAATAAAAATAATTATTTTAATATTCAATCATATTGATAATTGTAATTGTAATATTCAAAGATGAAATATATTATATTTTACTGATTAAAATTTAAAAGCTAAAATTATTCGTGCATTAACTATAAAGATATTCTACACATAGAGATAAGGTTCAAACTATAAATTTCTAAATCTACACTTAAAAGTGCTAGATTTATACAGAAATGCAGCAAGTTATTAAGAAATACGTGATATATATACCTATACCACATTAGCAGCGGAAGCACTCCTAAAAACAGCAAAAAAAATTAATCCAACACGCTATCATGAAGATAAAAAATTATAATTTCTTATAATAAAAAATATATAATTATCGATCATTTTTTCTCAAACAGTTTAATGTTAATAAATTGTGAGTAAAAAATTATGACATTATAAAAAGAGTTTAATTGGTATGTACTGCTGTCAACTAATTAGAAATCTTGGTATGAGTGACTTTTTTTAAGGTAGTTAGGATAGAGTCAAATATTTTTAATAATGTGTCAATTTCTAATTAGTTGACTGCGTAAAAAAAAATTATACTGTCAATGTATATCAATTAAATCCTTATAAAAATTCAACATTTAAAGTGGGAGAAACCTTTGAAGTGATGAACAACTCTTAAGTGAGACTCCATCAGGTGCGTGTGGGTGTACGTGCAGGGAAACCACATACTGCACTAAAGTAAAAAATAAGAAATAACGAAAATCAGGAAGTATATAGAGAATCCAGCAAGACACAAATAACAAACCCTTAGACATAAAATTAAGAATCACAATAGCGGATATAGCAAATATTACCAGCAGCACCAAGTTTCTTAGCTAGATTTTCCATCAATTTAAAGTTCTCAGCACTATTGTGTGCACAACCATCAATAATTAGATTTGGTGCAATCAAATGGGATTTATAATAAAACCAAATAGCCATCAAAATGAACAAACTTTATACTAAGAAAGAAAGGTTACACTGTCAGAAAGCATTTTAGTAAACAGAAATAGTAGATTAAGGAAGGATATCATACCAGGAGTTTTCCATCCCTAAAACATACAAAGGCCATCTAACTAAATCAACCTCCTGAAAATGCTTGTATACTACATAATATGATAAAGAAAGAAAAGAGAATTGATAATCTCTTAGGTTTATGTTTTTGAGGTTATAATGGATAGTTTATTGCTCCTAATTTATCCCTTTTTTAATTATGTTTAATTGAAATTAAAAATACAGAAAAGATTATTAGAGAGATTCCTAGTATAACAGTATCATATCATAAACAGTTATAACAGGCTTAACTTTTTTTTCACTGATTTGATTTCACATCAGTCTTGCCTGAAGGAAAAAAATTTATTTCCTAATCTGTATTAATGTGCATGTTTTATCAGCTTACAACCAGTTGAGTTCTCATTCAATAATCCCTGCATTTGCAAGCAAAAGACAGAAACCAAATCCCCTTGTGATTCACCTTTATCTGCATGCCTTGATCTACCACCTTAATATCCTCGACGGATATGATATAGTATATACCCCCATACTACAGGTTATTTCCATAACTAAGCTTTTTTACCTACCTATCATTCACTTAACATCTATAAAATCACCACCCTTCATAACTATGTTAATTGATCTAGGCTCGGGGCCAATAAAAAGGATCAACCTAAGCTGTCTTTATGGTGCTTTGCTTCTCCTCACTTCAGTACTTAGAATTCCATTTTATTAAGAGCATTATGTTCAGGTCCTTCATGGTAACAGATACATGCTGCACTTTTTAGTTAGTGGTTGATGTCATGAACTTTAGTCTAGATATGCCTTCCACTTGGATTGTTATTATTGCAATCAACGCACCATATTATACCTACACATGATTCAATAATTAGCTTTCTTTTTCAAAGATCAGTAACAATTTTTCATTCCAAATAAGACTTGCTCCTATTATACTGATAAAGCTATCAATGTTATATGCAAGTCATCCTCAGCTGCTGTTACTGTAAGGGATCGCATATTTACTCTTATGATGACAGTAATCTGCATCTTACATTTAACAGGTAAGCTTGTGATTTTGAAACTTGATTATTTTTTTCAAGCAACAGAAATGTAATATCTATGTAGAAATACAAATAATTGAGTGTTTTTTCACTTTGATAGGTTAAAAACAATTTATGGGAGCTCATTGAAGCCGGTAGCTAGAAAACTAAGTTGGGATACTTCCCAGCTTAATCCTATTTATTAGTCTGATTCACTATATTAGGACATTATAAAAAATACAGATTACCATAGTTCATCACAGGACAAACATTTTACATAACAAAAAAAGGAAACATCATCCGAAACAAAACCAAGTTTGAATTTTATAAAAATCTTCTTGAAATTCTTGTTCTTGGCATATAATTGTGTCTGATCTTGAATGTCAACTTTGTGTTCAACGGTGCTTCCCTTCATTATGTTATTAACTTGACAAAATGATAGTCATCCCTTGGTGATGCATCCTTCAAACAACTTTCTCTCCACCAATCTAATCTTGCAAAGAATAACTCTATCATAATCATCTTTAATGGTGCATGTTGCTGGCCTATGTGCTTTTTTATATATAAAATATAAAGTTCATGATAGAACCTTATATATAGATAAGAATAAGAATGCTTATAAGAATTGACAATAGTTAATAACAATAAATTTAGTCTAATAGGACATCTGCAATGAGACAAATTAATAGAAAAATTGACTTTAATATTCATCGTAAATGTGTGTAGCATGGATATTTTGTATCTGATTTTTTTTTTTTTAATTTAGCTTTTTTTTGCAAGACTCCATAAAACACAATAAGCAACAACATCTAGCTGCATTAGAATTTAAGTACCTTAGCGGCATCCTCAGCATTATTCTTCACATGTGCATAAGCAAGCCATGTTTCCATCACCTACACAATTACATAGATCCAGTTGGCTAACACAATGCATAACAATCGAAGCATCTCTTCATAATGGATACTACTATCTCCGGTCCTTATTATAAGAAACAAAACCCTAAAACACACAGACCAAGAAAAAGCATTGAAATAAGCTAATTGTAATTAATATTTATATAAATTTACAAAAATACTCATTCTAATCTTAATTAATGTTCCACATGTACGGAAAGTTAATACTATCTCGTAAATATAAATCCTATAATATATAAGGGTAAAATTGGAAATTACTATTTAATATATGTCAAAATTGATGCATGTTTCTTATATTTTGGACCAAAAAAAGTACCCATTTGTTTCTTATCCTAAGGACTGGATGGAGTATTACAGAATCACTAAAAGTGACATCAGCATGGACTGCCTTCATCTAAAACCTAGAAGGTCACCTCCAAGTATGGGAAAGTCAAGCTTGATAAGCTTTGATTTGCTAAAATTCATGTAGTCATTTCCTCAAATAGATAATTTACCATGAACCCAACCCTGGCAGATGAGGGCAATGTTTTTGGATAGTCTTGCATCATATATTCGAGTCTCATCATATATTTGAGTCTGAGTTGAGGACTTAAATGAAGTTTTGCTAGCATCTTCAGAAAGATATAATATAGCAGGATAAAAACTAAAAGAAAACATGATTCATAAGATCCTTAAAGTGTAACAGCAATTAACTAAAACACAAATAAAACAAAAATAAATTTACATTACTTATTTATAAAGTTATAACCTTGTCCCAGTCAATATACTATTCTAAATTGAACTTTAGTAGGCTAGTTAATCCATTTATATTAAGGGGCTTCCAAGTGATAATTGTTTATGATGACCACATAAGTCGTTTGAGTATGTTTGTCTTTAAAATCTATCAGTGAGCAGAAAATTAAGCCAAAACAGATTTTTCTTCAAATTGGTCATGAAAACTTTCCTAAAAAGAATGCTAATTCTACTACAAACTTCTAGGAAAAACTCAAGCTTTAAGAATAACATTTATCTATCTAGAAGAAGAAAAGACAAAAAGACAAAAAAGGAAAGCCTAATGCATCAACCAAGCATAGAATGCATCCAAAGAAAATTGAAGCATGCTACAGCAAAGTGTTGGAAATGATAGTAAAGCCTAATGAGTATAAAAAAGAATTACTTTGGGTTAACAAACTCCTAAATTGCACCTCCTATTTTTTAGAGCTCTTCAATGTGGGGCCAAGTTCTAAAATCAACCGTTAAAATAAGATATTGTCACTATGCAATTGTGAATTGTAAATATAAAGTTTTGGGCATTTAATTAAAACACAAAAAAAAGCTTATAACGTCAGCCCAAAACAACACTATTCTGACCATTTTAACAAAAATATTTCATTCAACCATGGTTCAAACATTTCAACAAATATATGATGGGCCACAAAAAATAAAATTAATTTAATTGATATTCAGTCATTCAAGTTGGTCAAGAGGATTGGGAATTACCACACAGGATACCTCTTCAAGTTGGTCAAGAGGATCCAATGTTATGCTCTAATCTCTCAAACTCCCAAGTATAATCTCACATGTCCTCGAAAATACAAAAGAAGACAAATGAGATGATTTCATCACTCAAACCCGAAATCCCTCTAATAAAAGAGAGTAGCATTCAATTAAAAAGGAAAGGGAACCTACCTATGAAATCCCTTCATCAACAGAGAAGAAATGAAAAAGGCGAATGCATTTGATTTTTAATAATGATTCTTCGTTGACAGTGATAAGAAGAAGTTACATCCGTCCAGCTGTATAAGCTTTATGTATCAGAATAGAGTTTCAGACACTCTAGTAAAAAATAGCAGGGATTAGATTGAAAAAATTTAAAAATAAGCTTGGAATTCAGTTGACCATCGGGTAAGCAGACAAAACGGATAAAAAATAAGACCAATATGAAGGTGACACTTGGCGGTTACTGTAGATTTACAGTAACCGTGGGACATCCTCAGTTGTATAGTTAGAGATAACATTTCATTTAATTCAATTTTTTATGATAGAAAAAAATAGAAAAAATTTAAAAAAAATCAACATTTTTAATATTTTAAAAAAGCACCAAATTATCACTTCATAAACAAATAACTTTATACCATTTTTCGTAATTTACTATGTAAAAGTGATTATTTTTGCACCATCCAAATGAAATAAATTATCTTAAAATCACTTTTTAGGAAACATACCCAAACAAAAACAGATTCTGATTATAATCGATTATCACAATAATCGATTATTTAAAAATAGATTATCAGCATAATCTTTTTTTTTCCAGTTTTCCCAAACAGATTATAGAATTGAATTGATATATTTTTAAAATTAATTATTATTGAAGTTACACGCATGATATTAATGATATATAAAATCTTATATTAATAATGTATTAAAATCAAATTCTATAATTATACACCCTGTTGAAATAAAAATAAAATATTATTAAAATCAAATCAAATGATTATTCATGATTACTAGAATAATAAGCATTTTTACGTTTTCTCCGCATTTTGGGGTGAAATTATTGCATCGGCCATTGAAGATGCTGTGCAATAGACATTCTGGTCCAGGATCCATATCATTGATCAACCCTATCAACACGACTTCAGTCTTCAGCAACATTAAGAAATAAAGAATCCCACAAAAGTATGAAACAAACATAAAGGTGAGGTGTGATTGAAAATACTTTTCAATTATTTTGGAATAACGTTAGATTTTGGCAAAAATGACTAATAATTTAACTTATAATTAATAAATTAATTTTTAGCTGAAATCTTATATTTAATAGTTAAAAGTTGAAAAACTAACTTATTGAATTTGAAGCATTTGATAAAATTTATTGTTGAACTATCTTTTATATATATAATAATAACGACATAAAATGACATGTTTATATGATTTTTTATATACATTTTTTTTGTCACACATATATTATTTTTAAATTTAATCAAAACTTTATAATTAGAATATTGATTTTTGGAAAATTATTTTTATTTTAAAATATCTTTATTAAATAATATAAATGAAATGACAGGCTTATATGATTTTTTTATATAAACTTTATTTTACGAGGTAGAGGCCGGATAAAGTAGGAATTTCGTTAAAATAAGAAAGAGAAAAATTGATAAGTTGTAAGCTAAATAAAATAGCTATTAAAAGAAAACTATAAGTTAATGAGATAAGTTTGTTTATCACATATATCTATTTTGGTCAAATAAGTTATAAGTTGATCAAATAAGTTATAAGCTAGTTTATTGAACTTGACAATTGGAGCCTATGTTTAAAAAAAATCTCAACCAAACCATGTTATTCACACACTCTATAGATCAGTACACACTTATCTCATACACTTATTACTTTTAAGAAAAAAAATTAAACTAATTTTATTATCCTCCCCTTTTTCTCTCTCTTTTTTACTCGAAAATATTGAAGTGTAGAAAATTTCTCAATGGATGTTGATCTCCGGAGAGGACCAATATGATCTTGAGAACTGCATGTTGAATAATTTGAACCCAAGGAACTTGAGGGAATTGGGCCTTCTTGGCCCAATGAAGAGGGGTTGATTACTCAGGCTCGAGGCCTGCTTTGGCCGAGGCAGGAACAATATGTTTTTAATGTGAAAATAACGTTAGTGTTTGTTTTATATGAAGCTTTTACAAGATTCCCCCCTTGTTTTGATCAAAGCTTTTGAGATTCTTAGTATAGAAAAAAAAAAAAAAAAAAAGGCTTTTATGAGATTCTTTATTCGTACAATCTTTTTTCCTTAGCAAATGGATCATATACAATCCACTAATTAAAAACATAAGTATCAATGTCCCCATGGAATGCTCACCGAAAAAAAAAAAAAAATGTCCCCATGGAATGAAATATGTAAGGCATATTAACAACACCAAGTACGTATCAAAAACTGTCTCTACAGTCAATAAGGTCCCGCTAAAAAATCTTAAGAAAATGAAAATTTGTAAATACTATATTATTATATGATAATTAACTTATAATCAAAATTGAGCCTTCCTTTCCAATTCACTTCTGACGATACGATTCAAGCACAAATTGTGGGAGATAGAGAAGACATAGCGTGTTTGGTGGGGCAATATCACATTTGGTACTAAAATTACGTTCAAAATGGTACTTCTATAATTTTTTCACCATCGACTATGAAAGTTAAAGGTTATTGCTTCTGTATCAGATCAAACTCAGACGTGATTCCCAAACTCGTAGCTAGTTGTTACAAAGTATCAAGAAATACAGAAAGAGAGAAAGAGGGCTTGGGGCCTATTGGGGATAGCTTTTCTTGCACCCACGTAAAGCGGTAGTGTTATCGAATACTACTTATCGAAAAGAAAAAAAAAGTTGGAATTATTAGGGTCTATGGATGCATGTTGATCGGTTAACATAATAGTAATTGCAGCAAGATATATACTCAGAGTGGCAGTTGAGCAAGCCAGGCCATTGACACTATGGCATTGAAAGGCTAAAGAAAATATGACAATAGTAAAAACACAAAAGGTACCTTTTCCATCCATAACATGTGAGATGAGTAAATCTTAACTCTTGAATCTTATTTAAGAAGTTAAAATCAAAAGATAAATGCATATTGTTTTTTAAGTGCATGATCATGCTAGCAATAAGTAACTTTTAACCTTCTTCATCCATATATGATTGTATAGTTAAAGTTTGTTCCTCTCACATTCTTAAAATGTACATTCCTCTCATATTCTTAGAGTGGTGGGTCAAGGTGTGGTTTATATCAAAGTATATCACAAAGTTACACCGATTGATTATCTTGCATGTCTCTATCTGTCCTTCCAAACATGTATCGGCCCTAATTCTTCTTCTTCCTTTTTTTTAAGAAGAAATTTTCAGAATTTGTATATCTTTCATGAAATGTTTTAAAAATCGGTCCAATCATAGGACTAGAAAGAAATTAAATATGGTTCAAGATTTAATCAATTCAATCGGTTTAACCGATGGTCGACTTGAAGTGTGTATACAAATTCACAATTAATAAAGAGATTAATCAACAAGCCAAACTTTAATTCAAGTTTCAACTTTCCATACCAAGTCTAAATTATTAAATTACAGATTCAATAAGTGTTGTTATAATTTTAACATTGGACTATATTAACTGCAACATGTAAGAGCCCTAACCCAGGTGAATTGGATCTGGACTGGATGGAGCTCTTAGCTAAAAAAACTTAATAAAAAATAATCTTTTTTTTTTAAAATAAGTTAAATGATAGTCCGGTCGACCAAATTGCTTCCCTGATTTTCTAACCCAATCATGATTAAGGAGACATTCGATCGATGATCCAATCGATCAAACTGATCCAATAGGATCGAATCGATTGGACTAATTTTTTAAAACATTACTTTCAGGGTGTGTTTGGTTCAAAGGAGGGGAGGGGAGGGGAGGGGAGGGATTTTAACTGGCTATTGTGTTTGGTTGGGAGGAAGGGAGGGGAGGAGAAAGGAGGGGAAACAACACTTTCATGTTTGGTTCAGGAGGGAAGGGGGGGATTTTAAAACAAATTTACTCTTAAACCCTTATAATTATTTATTTTAAAATATATATAAGTGAGGATATTTTAGTCAATACATAGGTTATGTTTTAAAATCCCTCCCCTCCCTTCCAAATCCCCCCATTATTGGAGAGGAGGCAAAACTCACTTAAGGAGGGATTTTGCTCCCTTCCCCTCCCCTCTAAATATTGAACCAAACATACATGTTTTAAAATAATCCCTCCCCTCCAAACCCCTCCAACCAAACACTATGTCAAGTAAACAAGTGAGGGTACATTATCTTTGATCATAAATTTTATAAAGATCTCAATTTGACAAATTTATTTTTAAAAAGATTATGTCGTAGTTATACAATTTTATTTTTTTTTGTAATTATGTTATAGATACGAGGTATCCACCATCATTAGCAGTAATTAATCTCTATCGAAAAATCTGTTGGATGCATAAGTTGGGTTCTCTCCTCCAATAAGATTTTTTTTTTCATACACAAAAGTTAGAATTGAAATCCCTAACTACTTATTTAAGATATCTGAATCTCATCACACACTTTGGTCGTAGTTTGATCTATTTGATTGTGGCAAAGATTGGATCCTGGTCTTCTACACTTCTGTCTGCCTGCTTTTAATTACCAATTTTTAATTCATGCGTGTCCCAGTCTCCCAGATATAGGAGAAGGCATTAGTTTTCAGCTTTGTTGTGCCAACTCAACAGCTTGAACTTTACAACGCATGCAAAGGAAAATCGCGAGGAGGAAGTGAGGATTGGGGAACATTTATGGACCCACTCGTCTCACATACGAGCTGTCACGTACGGTACGGATTTAGGGTTTTTTTTTTTCTTCCATAGAGTTGTGTTATTTGGACATTAAATTTTAGACACTATATGTAATATCGTATATGTTTATTTCTATCTTTCACTTATTTTTTATCATCTCTTGTATACATGCATAATGGAGTCCCCAATTTGATATTCAAAAAACATTGCTCTTTTCCATATTATATTATGATCATTATTTAGATTCTGGATAAAAAATAAAAAATAATAATAATAATAATAAATAAATAAATAAATAAAAGGAGCGCAGAGAAAATAAATAAAAAATATATTTTTTTACATGTGCTTGGATGAAGAAAAAAATAAGTTGAAAGAAAAAATGCATCTTAAAAAGTAAAGAAATAAATTAATATGAAACAAAAATTAACATATTTGTCCTTTTTCTAGTTGAAGCACATATATGTAAAATTGTGAATAATTGTAATATCCCAACATCAGCCCCTACTTTTTCATATTCTTCCCATAGTTGGAGAAAGAACTTTGATGTAGATCCCAAGTTCAATTTTTCGTAGTTCAAAAAACTAATGAGAGAAAAGAATATAACATCCCTCTCTATAAAATAAATAAAAAGAAAAGAAAAGAATATACAAATTACATTACAAAACATCAAAGTCTCAGACCCCAGCACTACGGTAAATCCGCTGTGAAATTTGCAACCTTGACAAAATTTCAATTATTTTCCGGTCGCAGATTAGATTTGTATTATAATTAGAACACTAGTCTTTCAGCCACTTAACCAGCCAAGTCGTGCAAAGTAATATGCCCCTGCTAATGAGCAAGAAAACTTAATTGAATAATATTAGTCGTCCTCTTCTTTTGTTTAAACTATAACTGCCAGAGGAAATCAACAAATATTTGGAAGAGTCCTCACAAAATAAAAATAAAAATGAAAGAATCAAATCTAAAAGCAATATATAATCTCTAGCTGTGTAGTATAAACATCGTATTATCGAATAATATATATATATATATACAGTTTCGGATCCGTATGTAAAGATTGATGTAATAGTTTTTATTTTCCCTCTCGTGATCCAGAAAGTGTACATCAACTTATATACAGAATCATATAATGCAATACAAGATCTCTAGTTTTCTTTATGTTGGTAGAAAATAAAATGGAAATAAGAACTAATAGCCAAGTACTATAATCCACACACACAAACACACACGCGCACACACACACACAAAAAAAAAAAAAAAACTATGGGGGTGAAAAAAAGAAAGGAAGAAAGAAACCATCAATTTTCAGCTACTACGTTCTTTCACCGTTTCTCTTATAGACATAGAACGAACTAGCTTAGTACCCTTCTCCTCCATTCTCTTGCTTTTAAGATGAAGCAACTTAAACCAAAATCCACTTCTTCTAGCACTCTTATTATGAACATGATCAACACCACCTTCACGATCCCTCCTTCTTGGAACAACAGCCATTGACCTACTCTTTATGATTCCATGCTTGCCACTCAGCAGGAAGACCGATACCGAATTAGAGGAACCCTTTCCCTCGTTAGTAAAACGGAAACGATGCATCGGAGAAGCACGAGAAGAAGCGGAAGATGAGGAGTAATAGGAGGAGAAAGAAGAAGATGAAGTAGAAGAACAAGCAGAGGTTGTTGTTCTACGTGAGGTAGAAGCAGATAATTGAGTAAGCCTTTCCCTCAAGCAAAGAGAACATACACCGGGAGATTGGTGGTGTTTGGGGTGCTTCTTGCAGCGACCATTGGGCTTGACTCGGCCAATAACAATGTCCTTTTCCTTTGTGAAAGGTCTTCGTAGGTTTGCCATTTTGTAGGTTTAATTAATTATTTCATCGTCATTTGGAATTAATGTGGGCAAGTTGGTTGATATATATAGAGGAGGCACGACAGGGAAATGAGATTGGTGAGCGTTTCCACTTAATTTCCATGATAGTTCATGGTAGCTTCCTTGCGTTTTTCTCAGAATGTACTTTTTGACTGTTTTATAGGTGTACAAATTGAGAAAAGGGTCTTGCTCACCAACGTGTCACTTAAGTACATTGATTAACAAATACATAAAAATAAAGTTTGTATTGGAAAATTAAATTTAATACTTTTCAAAATATTAAATTCACCATTTTTTCATACAAATTTTCTTTCTAGGTTCCTAAAATAATGCCCTAAAAACACTGGTTAATGTTCTCCACGAGAAAATTGGACCTGAAATTGTTGAGGGTTATTTAAATGGACGTGTGTGATGGAGGCAAGAGGGACCCAATGGTAGAGTCGTTGGCTGTGATGCTCGCAATCTCAAGTACTGCTTCCGGTCTTAGTTGTAAGCAAAAATTGAATAAAACACATATATTAAGGTGGTTAGTTAATCTTATTTAAAAGAGTCATTGAAAATAAAAAATTAAGTTTGTTATCTAAATTATCGTTCCTCTTATTTATTAAGCTTGTGTTGGTGAGAATAAAAGGAGTCATTGGAAAATAAAATTTGCATTAAATAAATGGTATTTTGATAATAACTTCATTAAATAAGATGGAAGTAGTTGAAATTTGCTTATATTTTAGACTAAAAAATTTAAAATTTTTTGTTTATATTATGGACCGGACGGAATATTGTCGAAAAGGGCGAAGGCCTGCGAAGCTTAATTTCTATTTGGGGCGGCGTGAAAATTCTAAGAAATATAAAAAGGGTAGGCGTCGACAAAATAAAAGAACCAACCAGCAAAACAATGCAGTTATGTACATGTATCGAATTACAATTGACTCTTGAGTGGTGAGGAAAATTAGTCGCTCGGGTTTTCAGTAATTAACGTTTCTAATAACTAATAAGTCACACGTAACAATGGGAAATGCTGAGGGTAAGAGAAAATGTATTCCTGCCTTAAAAAAGCATTCAGCTGTTAATGCATTGTCAATTTTATGTTTTCATAAATATTTTTAGTGATTGATCTAGCATTACATTAATACGTAAATGTGTGAATATATGAATTTTTAAATCCAGTATATCCTGATCTAGGATAAGAGAATTATTAAAAACAATTGTATTAAGAAGTAGTGTATTATTTAATGAATATTGTTAACGAGTGCCCTAAAAGAATTGATTAATGAATCAACAAAAGAAAAATTTGTATTCGAAAACTAAGGGTTTAATTTGTTTGGTTTATTTTTAGTTTCTTGATTTCATTTCTCAATTTTATAAATAATTACAACAAAAATAATTACAAAACTGTCACATTGTTTTTTATTCTGTTTCTTATTTTCAAAAATTTGTTAGGAAACACTAAAAACAACTTTTTGTTTGTTTTCACTGTTTTAGTGTTTTCTATACAAATCTTTGGAAATAGAAAACATAATGAAATAGTACACCAAAAAAAAAAAGAAAACATGATGAAATAAGATGACAGTTTGATAATTATTTTTGTTGTAATTAATTTTGAAATCATGAAATTGGAAATAAACCAAACAACCCTAAGAGCATCTATAATGGAGAACATCACTTTGGTTCTTAACTCCCATTTTGTGGGTCCATTAATGTCATATAAGATTTAAAAACTTTTATCTATTTTTACTACAATGAAAGAACCATAATTTGGGTCTTAACTTATTTTCTTTTTGAATTTACTTGTTTTTTAATTGGAAATTATGATAGAAAAAAAAAGTTTTTTTTGGCAAGAACAGTTCTTATAGAAGAACAGTTCTACATCCTGGCAGCCACATCATTCTCCTCCAATGGAGTTTTTTTACATGAACATGTTCTTATGTTTAAGAACTACCCTAAGAACTACCATTAAAGTTGGTCTAAGTGTACCACTTTACTATATATTAAATACATAAATTTTTTTTTCCATACAAAACTTCCTTTCTTTGTTTCTTAAACAATGTATCAAGTACACTCGTTAGCATTCTCTTTATTTAATATTTTTGGTTTAATCATTTTTTCACCAGGAAAAAAAGAGTAAGTTGACTTTTAATATATGTGTCGTTTGGAATGGATCAATGAGTTAATAAGATTTTATTTATTTATATATCTATAAAGAAGAAAATGGAGAGAATTTGTGAGTTCGAGAGATAGAAAATGAAAGTGTGAAGGGTGAGCGAAAAAAAAGAAAAAAATATTTATTTATTTATTTATTTTTGGTAAGCCACTTTCTTTATTTTACTCATACATGCCGCTTTATTTGTATTTATCAGTATTTTTATTATATTCCGCCTTTTCGCTTTACCGTAACGATCATGATAATATATATATATATATATATATATATGTATATATATATATATTTGTCAAATAACGATCATGATATATATATATATATATATATATATATATATATATATATATATATATATATATATATATATATATTTGTTACAAACGATCATGATATTTATTTATGCTATTGTATTTATTTATGATTGTATTTTATTAAGTGACAAATTATGATTGGTGGAGGATAGGGAATGAGACAGGAAAGTGGGATGGATGATCTTCATCCTAAACTAAAATGATGATAAAGATTATTTGACCCTTTTGTTCCTTTTTGTTGGTAAACGTGGTATTGGTACGAAGTATCCACCACCGTTATCAGTGATTAATCTCCGTCGAGAAATCTGTTAGCAGTGACTATCCATATATTTAGTATCTGAATCTTAATTTCCGAAAAACTAGCCTTTAACTTCATATTCTTATTACAATGATCTTCCTATTTCCTTTCTTTTATAACATTGTTTAAATTTTAAAATAAGCGATTAATAGTACAGTTTTAAAGAAAAAATTAAATATTGAAGTGAGAGAAATCCTTTCACATATTGTGTGCATATTTTATTTTTTTTAGATTCGGGATGGAACTCAGGATATCCCTACAACTGGAAGTCGTATGACTAATTCTTCGATGATGTAGACTACCAAAAAATAGACAATTGCTATACCTACAGGTGCAGCATTATTCTTGTCACCTGGATGCTAACTCTGAACACATGATTAAAAGGTCTAATCCACTCAGACCACACCATATTGTGTGCATATATATACACAAAAAGCTGTTAATTTTTAAGGAAAAAAATCTTTATACAAAGGACACACAACTCAAGTGAATGAGCAAAAAAAAAAAAAAATTGCAAAATTATAAAATAAAAGTGAAGAAGTCAATTTCTTCACATACTCCCTAACATTAACAAGTGATGTAGACCGACGACTTTGGCGAAGGGACACAAAAAATCCAGGGAAGAAATCTACATGGTTTAAGAAAATGATATGTGAATTTAGACTGGAAATTTAAAAGAAAAAAGAAAACCCATGGAGGTAGAATCAAACGAAACTGTATATAACTAAGGAGAATGTTATTAACCGATGATCTTAAAATATTGATTAAGGAATCGATCAAAAGAAATTTTTTATTTAGAAATACTATATTCAAATTTTTGAGAATTATTATTTTTAAATTTTTAATAAAAACTTGTTTTTATTGAATTTCTTATTCAATATCCTCAAGTTACTTGTTACTGTAATTAGCAAGACCCCATAGGCTATAACTAAACCATTATTTTTGCAGTCAGCGGTGTGAATGTGGAGCAAAATGTCAAAGGAAAAACTCCAAAGTGTTGGTGGAGAGGAGGAGACAACTGTGAGTGGTTTACAAACCAGGGATAATGGCATTTAAACTTTAAAGAGCACTGATCTTCCGTAATGAATCACACCGACTAAGAAAATACATTAAAATAAACTAATTATAATTAATATTCATATAAATTTTAGAAATATCCATTCTAATTAATAAACAAACTTATTTATATGGAAAGTTGATATATCTCGTAAATATAAATCATATTATAAATGAGGGTAATATTGAAAATTAACATTTAATATGTATGAAAATTGATGCATGTTTCTTATATTTTGGATAAAAAAAAAAGTGTCCATTTATTTCTTATTTCTTATATTAAGGATTGGAGGGAGTATCTTGCTGCTGCCTCGAAGTCAGTTTATTGGTAAACGTACTTGGCATCATGTTCTTGTCCTTGGCACCAATCCATTGATACTTTATTATCATGTATTGCTAATGAGTGCCCTTGAGGTATTGGTTAGGAAAACCATAAAAAAGAAAAGAAAGTTTGTATAAAAAAACCAAGGGTATGTTTGGTTTAGTTCCAGTTTTCTGTTTTTATTTCCTAATTTCAAAACTAATTACAACAAAAATGATTACAAAACTACTCCCTCCGTTCCTTATCTTTGGTGTTTTTAGTTATTTGTTTTTGTTTCAAACAATGGGTATGTTATAAACCCAATGCATAATTGACCAAATTTTTCCATAAATACCCTTATATAGAACTAAGTTAATTTGTCTTGAAAATACAAAAAACCTTCCATGAATGACCTAATAGAGTATGAAGTATTTATTTAGATTAGTAAATGTCATTAGAATTTGTAAACAATTAATGGTAGAAATAAGGGTATTTTGGTATAAATATACACAAATTAATGATTTCTTAATTTATATATAGAAACCTTAAAACATCAAAGATAAGGAACGGAGGGAGTACTTTGTTTTCATTTTATTTCATGTTTCCAAAGATTTATACAAGAAACAATAAAAACAAACAAAAAGTTGTTTTTGGTATTTTCTGTACAATTTTTTTGGAAAAAAGAGACAGAATGAAAAAAATATGACAGTTTTATAATATTTTTGTTGTAATTACTCCTAAAGATAGGAAATGAAAACAAGAAACAACAAACAAACCAAACAGACCCTAAGGGCACTTTTGTGTAACAATTTTTAATATATTAAATACAATATTTTCTCATACAACTTTATTGTTTTGATTCATTGACCAATGCCCTAAGGGCACTGGTTATCATTCTCCTTATTTATTTATTGGAGAATGCTAATGAGTGCTCTTAAGGCATTGTTTAATGAACCAAGAAAATAAAATTTGTATGAAAAATAGTGTATTTAGTATTTTGAAAAGTGTTACACTTCCTTCTCGCTAACAAGACCATTTTGAAAATGCTAACCAGTGCCCTAAGGGCACTGGTTAAGGAATCAAAATATAGAAACTTTACATAGGGAATTATAACTTTTAAACTTTGAAAGAATTGAATTCACCACTTCCTAATACATAATTTTTATCTTTGTCTTCTTAATCAATGCTCTTAGGGCACTGATTAACATTTTATTTTTCTCTTTATGGACTCTATATATGAAAAAGAACTAGACGTGGAAAGTTTGGTTGGAAGGCCAAGAGATTATTTTCTTTAAAAAAAAAAATGTTAGAGTGGTTTATTTCTTGTAAAAAATGATAAATGTGTCCAATGGCGAATATTTATATTAAAAATTGTTATATTCAATATATTTAAAATTCAAAATTATGATTTTTAATTAGAAAATTACATAATTTTATTTATTTGGTTTATAATAGGGGTACAAACCCCAAAAGCAACTAAGTAGCAACATTAGGGCTAGACAAAACTTTCGTTTCGACCCGAACTCGAGCAACTCGGAAGCCACCGAAAGCACGTGGATGTGTTTTTGTGGGTCTTTGGGTTGGTGGTTTTCAAAGTCAAAGTCCATGCGATTGACGGCGGTCGGGCTCGGTCCCGGGAATTTTAGACCATCGGTGTTCGAACCCGACCGATGTAGTGATGTGAGAATGGAGAAGAACGTCGGAGTGAAGAAGAATGGCGATTGGAGACCATGCGAGAGTAGAAGAGAAGAACGACGCACAACCATGCGAGAGTTGAGGAGATAAAGGCGAGACCGGAAGAACGACACGAGACTGAAGAAGAATAACGCGAGGCTGATGTTTGAAGGCCGGTTCGCTACGGATCCACATGATACATGGCTGGTTCAACACTTCCACGCAATTAGGCGTGACCTTGGAGTGTTGCGACGGTCACACGAGAAGAACCCGATCCACGCTGCAGATCCACCGACGGACGCGACGACGAAAGGTGGTAGCGACAACTGAAGGTGAGAAACAGAGAAAGATAGGGTTTTAGGTTTTTTGTTTTGTTTTTAAAAAAAGTCCAAAAAATGTTTAGGCCAAAAAACCTGATATGGCCCAACCCGTTACCATCCACCCGTTTAACCTGCCTAACCCGCTAGTTCCAACCCGATCAACCCGCTTCTCATTCCGGATAGGACTGGATGATATATATATCTGGGCAGAAAAGAAACTTCAACTCCATCCTTAAAAAGGAGATCACCACACTCTGCCGGCGGTTTCCGATGAATATGCAAGCCCAAATCCATATTACACGCCATATTAGCCAAAAATCTGCAACACGATTACCCTCTCTTGACATATGAGTAATATGAATATCCAATTGCGAGATCTGACATCATCAATAGCTCTAAGAATGGGAGGCCAAATGAAACCGCTGAGTCACTTTCAATCCAAACCTTCGAAAAGTTCTCATTCCAAGCAATTTGTAAAGCTGTATAAATTAACCATAACTCAGCCATACTATATATTTGTGTGAGTCAGCAATACTCAATGAAGATGGCATAGTTCAAGAGCTTTTGAGATCAACAAACACCAGAATGAAAATGGAAATGCTTCTACAATTTCAATATGAAGTATATTGTATATGTTTATGCAACCGTTTCAGCGTTGGCTTCTCTTGGACACTCACATAGCTTTAGTTTAAGTTGCTTAAAAGACGAATCAACACTGAATGTAAATGAGATATATACTATATTCATATCAGTGACAAGATTTCTAAAATTCTTAACTCTCAATCATTCACATCCCAAAACTTCCCCCCTTTTACGAAGGTTTGCAAAGGGTGAGTGTAAAAGTGTTGCCTCATTTTATCTTGAATCGAGATCTTTTGGCTCAACTTATATTAGTTTTGCCTAGGGAGCAACCACTTTTGTCTACATCAGATATATTAAACTAAACCATGTCTGTGAGAAGAAGACTAGCACTAATGAAATTGAATCTTCTGTTTTCTTTTCCTGTCCCTTCCCCTACTCCCACCAATATAGTACGAACTCGGCCAAAGAAAAAATCTTTCTAAATTGGTAGTAAGTTTTCTCTTAGTTTATTTTGCTGACTAATCAGCATTTACTCAGAACAGATCCCAAAAGAAAGGGGAAGAGTACTTAATTCCTAATACTAATTTGCTGAATCAAACTCATCTAAAGTGACCTTGTATGTGAAGTAAAGGTGTATCTACTTTTGATTCGTTAAAGTACATCAAAATTTCAACTCATTAAATGATCTAAAAGTGGTCACATCCTTAATTACTCGCTTTACACACAAACTCATGTTAGAGAAACCTTTTTTTTTTTCTAAAATGCTACGGACAGAAGAGAACCCAATTAATCAGAAGAATAGCCAACTCATCAGGACTTCAAGCTTTTGCAATTACAACTTACAACAGAAGGAAGCTTAAGGAAGAGTTCAAGTAAGTAACCACAATTGAGCTAAACCATCCTAATAAAGTTCTGAAGAGTGAAGAAATAAATATCAATCAAATTAAGGTGTACCCAAAAGAAAATATCAAGCAGAGGAACCATGTAAACATTATTGATGGAGTACTGAGTTTAGGATTTATACTTACTGCATGTTTTCATCACAGCGAACACACAAAAAAGGGCAACTTGGTACTATAAAATTCTTGCTACGTATAGATCCACTATGCGACTTTATAGTATATAGCCTTACATTGCATTTGCATGAGGCTGATTCCACAGCTTGAAGCTGTGACCTTCCTATAAGATGGCAACAACTCTAAGCATTATGTCAAGGCTCCGCTTCTTCACCACAGTGAACATATTGAAGAAAAAATGTTGAACAATATACAAGACAGTGATGGGTTGCAGTCCTTGAAAACATTTAAATCAGGGACTATATAGTTTGGTAGTTTACTTGCATTACCAAATGCCCTACTTGCAACAAAATGATTTACATTCAACCCCCTAGTTTAAAAATACATCATTGCTAATGATTATGTACCTCATTACATTATTTTACAGTAGCTAAAATGTGACTCATGGATAGATAAAATAAAAGCATTAGTTTAGAGAAGAAAGACTGAGTTTTAAAAATACAGCTTCAGTAATGTATCCAGAGTTATTATATTTCTAGAACAAGACAAACAAAGTAGTTCAATGAGGAACAACTTGTTAAGCTGGACATAGAACTGCTAAGTAATTTCCTTCTTTCACTTCAGATGTACATCATACGCTAGACTTATAAAGAAAGCTCAAACCCAATCGCTCGATTTGCTGAAATGTGGAATCGAAAATTAATCTGTCAAACAAAAATAATTATATGCATAAGTTAAAAACATAGAAAACTCAAACCTGATTAAATAAAAACACACACAAGTATCACTGGAAAATAATAAAGTATTAAACATATATCAGATAACTTAACCTTGCATTTACAACCACATGTCCACATCCCAATTTGACAAACGGCATTCTCTATAACTTGAGTTAAAACTGTAACTGAGAAACACGCACGGACAATATTAAAAAATTTGATTATCTATTTGAGGAGCCAAGGATAACAGTGGCCACCATTCCCAAATCAACAAATACAACCTGTTTGTGCCAAAAGAAAAAATATCAAAAAATAAATAACACTGCATTGATTTGCTAGCCGCCTAGCTTCAAATTATAATACTGTACAATCTATAATCTCAGTGATAAAGACTCCAATAAATTTCCTTTATGTGCCTTAAAGAACAATTTCTAAAGTAGCTATATTTTAAATTCAAATTGAATTATAAAATACCTGTTCCTGAGTCACTCAACTTCTTCTCCAGTCTGAGCATTGCTAAATTCTGCCCAGTGTTTTGTCCTGCAGAGTTTTATGAAGAAAAAACATGCTATCCCTGCTACCGTCATTACACCACTGACCAAAAACACAGTTTTGGTAGCTATAACCATTATGAATATCAGAAACCCAGATGGTATAATGCACATAATCACCAAGAATGGCAACTTCATTGGAACCTTATAAGGCCGCTTGATCATGGGCGACTTCCATCGCAACCAAAGAAATGCAGCAAATTCCAATAGCATGCCCAAACTGTACAAAAAATTTGCAGAGGAGATAATGTCTGTGAAGGTCATGTAAGAAACTGCAATTGCTATCAAAGTAGATAACAAAATGCCCAACCAAGGTGT
This sequence comes from Echinosophora koreensis, assembly GCA_035048595.1. NCBI lineage: Eukaryota > Viridiplantae > Streptophyta > Magnoliopsida > Fabales > Fabaceae > Echinosophora > Echinosophora koreensis. The sequence continues at coordinate 2,605,930 of JAPCYP010000060.1, read as the reverse complement.
ATTGAACCATTTACTCCTAATGCCAAAAATCTTAGGCAAAATCCCTATCTCTGCCATACCCAATATCTGGTAAGCACTGCTGCTCATTTGTGCCTCAAACAGTCCAATTGCTGATAACACTGCACCAACTTCGATCCAAATCTTCAACCATTTTCCTGCAATGATTTCTGCAGCCTGAGCATGAAACCCAGTTTCCCATAAACTCTGGTCCACAGAAACAGATCCAGTAACAGCAAAGAGTGGAATCAAATAAGAAACACAAGTGAAAATCACAGCAATTAGAAGAGCCATAGGGAAAGTTTTTTTAGGGTTATCAACTTCCCCAGCCAAAGTACTAACATTGTCCCAGAAATTCAAGTTCCAAAAGAGAGTGTTGAAGTACAAATTCCAATCCTTTTTAACACCCCTTTGTCCCAAACTAACCCATCTATGAGGATGAATCTTCGGAATGGCAATAACAGACATTAATATGAAAGGCAAAAGCGAAACAACAGCAAGTAACACAGCAGCATATCCAACAATTGTTAAACCAGTGTAATTGAGAAAAGATAGAGACAGTGTTGAACCTAGAATCGCAACATAACGAGGCCACCCAGAGGCAAAAACTGGGAAAATTTTCACGAGATAATCAATGCAGAGAACTGGGAAAGAAGTGATGTTGATGACACCACTGAGGAATTTCCATGTGCCCATTAGAAAGCCACAGAAAGGGCCAAAAGCGCGTTCGGCCCAGAGGACGAAACCGCCGTTGCCGGGATAGGCGGTGGTTAGCTCGGCGGTGATGAGGGCCTCTGGGATGCTCCATATGAAAGGGAATATGAGGAAACCGAGAATGGCTAAGAATGGACCGGCGGCTTGAACCGCGGGCTCTTCGCCGTATGGACCGCCGGCGACTTCGAAGTAGATTAGGAATATAAGAGGGATGAGTGTAAGCTTCTTATTTGTAGTTGTTGTGGAAGCAGCAGAGGAGTCGGGTTCTTCTATGGTTGATGCAGTATCCATTGCTGGCTCAAAGAGAAGGAAACTCGAAAATTAGGAATTGAGATCGAGTGATCAATCATCAGTATAATAATAACTGGCTCTTTCTTCTTATCTCTTTTGATTTCCATTTTTATTTGGATTTTGGTGCGTGAATTGTGGAGAAAAGTTACATAACTGCCGACAACTACGACGTCAGTGGGCTTTGGTTTAAGATATGGAGATTAAAGATTCTTTAGCGTTTTCTTCCTTCATTTACATGGAATGGATCTCCTTCCTTCTTTAGGAGGGAATATTCTCTAGTGAATATATGTATTTGAAATGTTAGTAACGTGCTTTTTATATATATATAACAAAAAGTTTATGTGAGTTTGGTCTAGGGTTCATCGGGTTAAGACAGGCCTCACGACTTAAAGAATGCTTATAAAGGTAGTTACCAATTAATACACATTTTATAATTTTTTTTTAATTATTAGGTAGATATTATATGAGATATATAGTCACAAGAGCTCACTTTATATTTAGTGATTTTCATATGAAATCTACCCCATAATAAAAAATAGTCAAATGGAGTGTGATAAAAAAAAGTGTGTTATTAAAATTATGATTGTTGTGCATAGTTATTAAATTTAAGGGTGTTGTAAATAAGTGTCGTAAGGACAATTTTTTTTTTGAAAGGATAAGGACATTGTTTAAGAAAAATAAATAAGGTAAATTATTTACTAAAAAACTAAGTATGTCTCTTCCAAATGTATTGATTACATCATTATATCACTTTTAATAGAATTTTTTAATTTTTTTTAAATAATATCATTAGGTCACTCGTTAGTATTTGTCTAAATTTAATTAGGCACTTACCAAAAGTTGAGGACTTTCCCTTTTGAGCTTTATTATACTTTATTATAAGAGTATATTTAGGAAAAGTGGAGGAAAAAAAGATTATGCAGATAATCTGTTTTTATATAATCGATTATTGTGATAATAGATTATAATTAAAATTTGTTTTTGTTTTGATATATTTGCGTTTTAGTAGATAATTATTTCGTTTTAGTGGTGCAAAAAATTATTTTTTACATATTAAATTACCAAAACACCCACACCATGCGATAACACAAAACACGACCCTGAAACAATTGAAACACATGCCTTGAAAATGCTACTCCAAAAAGTACAAGGGTTATACGGGTAAGGAAAGTGTCTTTACAGTATAATAACATTTCCATCACAATCGGTTAAAAACAGCTTAAATTGTTATAAAAAAAACTATTTATTCGGTTCAGCTGAAAACCCAAACAAAAATAATTATTCACAAAAACTACTTTTAAGTGTAAAAAACAGCAATTTTTCCCAAACATGCTAGAGCGTCGGATATCTGGAAATAGATTTTTTGAATCCAAATTTTCTTGAATTTACTAAATTCAATAAATCGGGACTATTAGATAAGATCAGCTGATTTAGGTTTCGGGTTTATTTTTCAATTCTCATTTACTGAGTTTAAGGGTGCGTTTGATTTACAAAAATTCAGGGGACTGGACAGTACAAAATTTTTTGTCCCCTGTTTGATTTGAAAAGTGGTCAGGGGACAGGACAAAAAATAGGGTGAGGGACAGGACAAAAACCCAGAATTTTGTCCCCCACCAAACCATAGGACAACTTTTTGTCACATGGACAGACTAACAAAAGACAAAATTATCCTTACATCTCTCCCCTCTCTCTCTCTCCTCTCTCCCCCTCTCTCTCTCCTCTCTCCTCTCTCTCCCTCTCTCTCTCTCCTCTCTCTCTTTCTCTCTCCCCTCTCTCTCCTCTCCTCTCTCTCTCTCTTTCTCTCTCTCTCCCCTCTCTCACTCTCTCCTCTCTCTCTCCCCTCTCTCTCTCTCTCCCCTCTCTTCTCTGTCCCCCTCTCTCTCCTCTCTTTCTCTCTCTCTCTCTCTTCTCTCTCCCTCCCTCTCTCTCCTCTCTCTCTTTCTCTCTCCCCCCCTCTCTCTCTCTCCTCTCGTCTCTCTTTCTCTCTCCCCTCTCTCTCCCCTCTCTCTCTATTGTCTATATTTATATATTAAATAATATAATATATATATATTATAAAGGGTATTTCGATAAATTTTAATATTATTTTGTTTGTACTGTCCATTATCTATCAAACAATGTACAAGACAAAGGATTGTCCTGTGACTCAAGGATTTGTCCTGTGCTGTCCTGATACCTTTTGCAAATCAAACGCACCCTAAAACATAAACCATTCTTGTTCTTAAAAAAAAAACATAAACCATCCAATTACATCCAACAATTGTGATAAACTGATTAGTGAATGTAGGAAAATTTGACTAGGAGGATCTGGATGCTAGAGGTCCTCCATGTGTGGAGTCTAGGAAGCTTGAAATTATAAACCTTTTACATTCTACTAAATATGTAAAAATAAATAAGCCACAAATTCCATTAAAAAAGAAAATGCCAAGAATTTTGGATAACAAAGTTGCCTTCATTCCATTAGACTCACTGATCGATAGCAATTATTACAAGCAAATACTATGCAAACTGTGATTAATCAACCCATCTTTAAATCGGAAACACTATCATAACCTGAAGAAATAATCAGGCCTGTCAATGACATTAGTCACTTTACTTCTTATACATTCGACAGTCGGGGGAGTTAAGTCGCAAGGGTGACAATGGTTGTCTTGCTGAATCTATATCATCAAAATCAATCTTCCTCTCCATTGGGCTCCTTGTCTTGGGACTAGACTTTCTCTTGTTTGACTGCAAAAGCCAAACTAGGATAAATAAATATATGTACAAAAGGAGAGATAAAAGTAGATGCATAATTGCATATGATACCGAGCAGCCAGGTCACATAAATGAAAGCATATCATAAGCACGGAAAAATTAAATGAAATGAAATTGCGCTTGCAGTACAATTTCGGCATGCACACATGCTAAAAGAAAACAAAACATGATTCTCTCCTACAACATCAATTCTTTCTCACCTTGGCAGATGCACTGCTGGTATGTTTATCACCAGAACCGGGATGGTTCCTTTCCTTGCATTGCCTCTTTAACCTTTTGTTCTCCTCATCCAATATGCCATTTTCATCAAAGAGTACTTTGGCCTATGGTATACCAAGCTAAGCAGTTATTAATCAACAATCAAACAATGCAACAACCGGAAAGGTGCCTGAAAAAGGATCATTCAATCCTCACCTCCTCTTCAGCTCTGTGAAGGTTAATCCTTAAATGCTCCTTATCATTTTCTAGTGACTTGACTTCAGCAACAAGTGACAAAACTCTCAGAGTTGATGGCTTTAAGCTACCAAATCCATAATATAAAATCAGGCTTCTAAAACTGAACTGATATACAAATAGAAGTTGGTCCTAATGATTATAAGATACAGTTATGTTAATTGTATGGAACATGATGTTACAATAAAAAAAAAGGTCTAATGAGAACATGCCAAAAGAATGATGACAAAAGAAGGAAACAGGACAAGAGAATATGAGGAGCAAAGAGGTGGGGGCTCACCAGTTCCACATTGTAACCAACTTCTTACAAGACTCATTTTCAATATATGCATGCATGAACGCATATGTAGAAGTAGGAGACTCGTCATTACTAGTAACTGTTGCCAAAAGAGAGTCAAGCAAATTCTCTTCGCCGAGTGTGCTTGCAGAAGTAGAATCAACCTTTATGGAAAAGTAAATAGCAGCAGTTAAAATTCATGAACAAAAATGAACTGAAACTTGCAAAAACCATTACCATTTCATGATTAAAGCAAAAGGAAAAAACTGAAACTATAAACAATAACACTTCGTATTAGTAGCGGTACAAGTTCAATAATATGGTTCTTGACTTAGCAGTACGTATTGTAGTTACATGCAGTGAGCATGCCTAACTATGTCAATGTTTTATGTTATCAATGGATATCATAATTAGATTATAGAACACTAGATGCAACACATTCCAGGCTAGTGTCACTGCTACAGTTTATACAAAGGAAAAACATACCAGCAACTCCCCCCTATGTCGCTTCTTTTATTTGACTTGATAACCACGAGAGAATAGAACATTATCCAACTCAAATTTCAATCAAGGTAAGCATATCTGCTTATAAAAGACGGTTGTAAAAAGCTTGGTTATTGCGTAAGTAGGGAAGTGAGTTAAGTTCCAAAGGACATCCTAACAGATTATGTAAAGGGAGGTAACTAATACTTTCAAGTTCCCAAGTCCTTCCTATCGGAGTTCACCTGGCTATGATCTCCAAGACTTCACTTGGCTAGTGCATTATAATTCAAGCAAAATCTATGATGATGTTCATATGATTTCGGATTTCCAAGCCAAAATGTTATATTTACATGACAAGATGAGATTCCAAGCATATCCACAGAATCAAACAGCTTACAAATCAATCTCCCCTTCCCCCCTCTCCCAACCCAAAACACGGACAAACACACAGTTGCAAAAAAAATATTTTTCAGCACGGAGTACATCACTGAAAGAACCACAACAATGCTTTGCCAAAGAGTATTCTCACAGTTGTTAAATTTATATTTATATTTGAAAAAATGAAAAAGCTATACTATTTAGACAGAAAACCTTTAAAATTAAAACCTCCCACACAATCAAGTAGGATAAGGCTAAAGTTTTTTATGCAGAGAAGCCTTACAATTTTTTTCTTCTAGATTACATAGAGCAGACTAATTATTTCAGATCTGATACTATGAAATTACTCAAAATTAAAAGTTGTGAGAAAATAGGGATACCGATTCCTTCATTTCTGACAATTCATGCCTCAACAAGACCAAATCTTGCTCCAACTCGAGGGCACGCTTATGAGCCTCCTGCGCCCGTTCATCAGCTTCATTCCCAAATTCCATCAACGCTTCTCTGTCATGATCATACAGTGCGCATTCCTTTTCCAATTTCTGACATTGTGCCATCAGATTCTCACACTCCGACGCCAATTTCTCATTCTCCTCCACGAACTTCTTCAACGCTTGAGCGTTCATCGTCGCTTCATACTACCAGAAAGAAAAGAAAGAAACTGATTTTTTTAAAAACCAATAATAATAATCAGGAAAACCAAAGAAGACTGAAAAAAATTTGGTAAGATCCCAAACCCTAGCGCGCTCGATGAGTTCGTCTTTCTCCTTCAATTTTGCGAGTAGGAATTCGTTTTGGTCGCGGAGTTGCAGACACGATTCTTGAGAGGCACGAAGCTTGAGCTCGAGGGTTTGGGAAGAGACGGGAAGCCCCAAGCAATGATCGATGGATTCCTTGATGTAATCGTCGATTTCTGGAGGAAGATCCATTGTTTGTTTTGTTTGTTTTTTTTTTTTGGTTGCTCAAACTCGAAAGGCACAAAAGCAAAATCGGTATTTGAATCAAGAAGGAAGCAAAATGGTGAAACCCTAATTGCTGAGAATTCTTGAGTTTGAAATTGGAAGGATGCTGTGTGTGTGTGCGCGTCTCTACGGTCGGAAAATGTGAAGTTACAGAAAATTTCACTTCATCATCTGTCTCTGGATTCAAATGGAAAGTTGGGTTAGCCGTTGGGACCAGATTTTATTTTAATTTTTACTTAATTGCTTAATTATTTTGGCGGCAGCCACGAGATTATAATTTTCAAATTATAAGCCCAAATGAAAATGGGAGAGTATGGATTTTGCAGTTTTTTTTTTTTTTAGGTTAAAGTAATCTTTTGGCCCCTATATATGACACTGATTTTCAATTTGGTCCCTATATATAAAAAGTAATCAATTTGGTCCCTATACATGACACTGATTTTCAATTTGGTCCTCATCGCTAATTGGTCCCTATATAAGAGGGACCAAATTACAAATTATTATCACATGTAGGGACCAAATTGAAAATAATTGTCACATGTAGTGACCGATTTCAAATTTTTTTTGTTGAATCGGTCCCTACATGTGACAATAATTTGTAATTTGGTCCTCTTATATAGGGACCAATTAACGGTGAGGACCACATTGAAAACCAGTGTCACGTATAAGGATCAAATTAATAACTTTTTACGTACAGAGACCAAATTGAAATCCAGTGTCACGTATAGGGACTAAAAGATTACTTTAACCTTTTTTTTATTTAAAAACAGAACATGTTTTTACACGTTGAACTTATTTAAATAGTTGATCGTTTGTGTATGTCTAACTTTTGTTTCAAGAGTATGAGGGTTGTACAGTATTTTATATGAATGATGTGAAATTTTATTTTGGTGTATCATATCGTATTCATATATCAATAATATCTTGCTATCTAACTTTATGTAATTTTTAAAAAAAAAAATTAAATGTATGACAAAATTTTATTGACGATACAGGATGTGATATAACAAAATAGGACAACAGATCTTTATCTATTTTACATATAATTATATTTACAATTGAAAATATCAAAAAAAAAAAAATTGTAAAACACATAAGTATATCTCTATTATATTATTGTAAAATTAAAAATAATGATATTTGTATTAGAGAAAATTATATGACCTCAATTAAGATTTTGCTTCATTAATTGTTTCAAAAATTGTACTAAACCTCCCTTTAAAATTCATTTATTATTGTAAATATCTCCTTTGAATGATTAAATGGTGATATTAAAATTTCACTAACCTCCCCTAAAAGCTAAAAAGGAGGTAATTGTAATTTTATCTTTATATATATATATAATTTAGATTAGGGAAAGACACGCTCCTTACATTTTACAAGGCCATGAAAGACTACTAACTTCGACAAGGATTTACGGTGGAATATACATGTCACCTATGCAATAAATAAAATATGAGAATTAGACCCAGGTCACAACAAGTGCGAGTAAAAAGCTTGACCAGCTGTACCAACCAACTCTTATTGACAATAAAGTAATTTAATTATGTAGTTTACATACATACAAAAGTCTCTTAGAGAATTGTTTAGTGGCATCATGAATCTAATCGAAACCAATAAAAATTATTTTTAAAATACAACAGTTAAGTTTATAGTAGGATGGAGGTTGGATAATTCAAGAATTTTGTTTGGTTAGATTTGCGAATAAATTCTCCTTCAATGGTATGGGTGTCGAAATGGGTGAAGTTTGACAAGCTTTCCCGATTAGTCCGATATAAAACATGAGTTGAGTTAACAACATTTAAGGCCATAATTTTTTTTTAGCCTGCCCTAATACGATAATTCGTTAGTCTGACATGGGTTGGCTCATGGTGGGCTAGGTCAACTAGCTAGATCGAGCATTCTTTGTTTTTGTGATGGGATCCTATATTTTTTGTGATATCATTAGCTCCTATGTTATTTTGTAATGAACTCTTTTATTTCTTTTTCCTTTTTTATGATGGGCTCATACAATTATTTTGTGATGAACTTAATTATGTCGTGATTGTAGTATTACTTATGAAATAGTTTTAGTGAAACTCATATAATTTATTTTAGCTTTCAGCGTAATTAAATCAAACATTTTGTTTATGTTATTATTAAGAAATAAAAAATCAAACATAATTTATTTTAGTCTTTTATTATATTATTTATATTGCTAAGAAATGATTTTTTAAAAACTATGGGGAAATAGGTCGGTCTGTTTAGTGATCAGTAGCCCATAAAAGGTTGGGTTGGACTATAAAATTATTGTCCCGCAATTAATATGGCCAGACCAAATAGTAACATAATTCAATGATATTACAACTTCTAAATAATTTCCTTTCAATTTATTAAAAATAAATACTGCTTGAGTTAGCAGGTCAGTTTGATAGTTTATGATTAAAAAATACATGTTCAATCTATGTGTAAGGACTAAACTAATCACACATTTAAGAAAGAGAATACAAGTACATTGGACATTTTTTTCCCTCTGGTGTACCAGATATCTCATTCCACCTTCATGGAACACCGTTGCCGATCCGCAGGTTATCTTCAAACCACACCCACTGTAGAGGAGTTGACAGTTTTATTTTTAAGTGTGGAGTTGGATTTTTTTGGCGATCAATAAGGTTTTTCTTTCATACCTTCCAGAACCGAGGAAAGTTTACTTTCTTTTGATGGTTGGGAACTTTGAAAGCTAACTGAGAGAAATATTAGTTGATCGATCTCATGGCAATCTTTTTGGTAATCTACTAATTAAATAATTATACCATTTCATGTAGTTGTTTAGCAAACTGAAAGAATCATTTGTTGATACCGGCTTAAAATCATACGGTATTGGGAAAAACCCAAGTCCCACATTGACTAGAGATAGTCTCTAATGAGAACTTATAAGTAGAGGGCAATCCTCATCCTATGAGCTAGCTTTTGGGATTGAGTTAGGCCTAAAATCTAATATGGTATCAGAGCTATCCTAGATCCATAATTGGGCCACCCACCATGTTATTCACGCACCAAGCACAATAGTGCTGGGCGTGAGGGGGTGTATTAGGAAAAACCCAAGTCCCACATTGACTAGAGATAGTCTCTAATGAGAGCTTATAAGTAGAAGGCAATCCTCATCCTATGAGCTAGCTTTTGGGATTGAGTTAGACCCAAAATCTAATATACAGAGATTTCTTCAGTTTAATAATCACTTAAATTAAAACCTTCGCTATGAAGATGAAATTACAATCGTAATAAGTCTTTCTATCTCTTCGCGTCAATTTAAAGTATAATAATAAGTTTCCACCTCAATTGTTTTTTGAGTGTATTTCTGAGAAGTGTGCATACAAAAAAGATAAAAAGTGAGAGGTAGAGATAAACATATACGATATCACATACGGTGTCTAAAATTTGTGTTCAAATAATATAACTCATTGTTTTACACCATTTTTATACTATTTTATAATTGATCAATCATTTTTTTAAAGGCAAAATATTAAGTATTATAATAATATAAACATGCAGCAGCACAAAATATGCCACCGGATGAAAATCAGAGACAGATTACAGATGTATGTGAAATCACAATGACTCCCAACCTGACCGCACCAAGCTATATGTAAACCCCAGCCCAATAACACAAAAGAATACAGCATGAAAGAATTTAGGTATAACAAAGTAATATGATACAAATGTGATAAAAATAAAGTCGCAATGTTACATTGATTGCCAGAGATTCCTTCTACTTTTGATCTTTTGCTTCTGTCGCAACAGTTGTTTTTTCTCGATGAATGGTTTCAAAGAAGGACGCCGTCTCCTTTTCCATGTCTTCTACCTGCAATTTTATAAAAACTCACCATTACCTCTTGTTCAAGTCATAGACCAAGATTCATTGACAATGCTAAAGTATAATTTTTCTCAATTTGCCCGTCAAAAGATAATTTCAATTGACGTTTCCGCATGAAAGTAAATTATATCAATTTTATCTCAGTATTCATCATCGCATCTTATTCAAATCATAGACCAAAATTCATGCATCAACATTCATCAAAAGTTTTTTTTTTTTTTTTTCAATTAGCCCTTTAAAAGATAGTTTGAAATTTCTGATGTGACATAAGCAAGAAGTAAATTATAACAAGTTAATATCCTTATTGACTTGAAGGAAGGAAATTTGAACAGGGCATCTTGATTGAAAAACGAGTTTGTTGCAAATTGCATGTTGAATATTAAGCAAGTGGTTACAAATTCTAGTACGTTAATTAATGATATGTAAGTTTATATTCTGGGTAGAAAGGAAAGTTCTTCAATATTAATAGGAAATTTCTAATATCTGATATATAAGACTGAGTCAAATCATATATAATAGAAACCTATCATATAATCCATATCCCGGGTCAATCTAAACTCGCTAAGTTGGCTTTCAAAGCTAATTGAGAAGAAAAAAACGATGTTTTTTTTTTCCTTTTCATTTTTCCTTTTTATTTTCTGTCTGCCCCCATTATTCAATTAATGGCCTCTTCTTGGTACTCACAATCACAAGCCAAATAGCCAATATCTGAAGTGCTGAAACGTTCAATGACGTGTACTATTGTTTTTTTATGCATGATAAGACAAACATATTTAACGTTTATACTGTTGTTTGGTTATGATGCTTTACAGTTTTTAATTTCTTTTTAGGTAGAATATTATAAAAGAAGGTATTAGGTAAAATTGTGAATAAAAAAGACAAGGGAGGAGTTGTTCAAATATAGATTAAAACCTTCTCTAATGCATCTTCTGCATTTTCGGCATGCTTGTCTATAGCTTCAGCTACTTTTCCGACAAATTCAGCAACATCGTGAAGTTTTCCCTTGGGAAGATTCTTGACAGCCTTTTCTGCCACCTTCTCCACATCCTCAGCCACTTCTTCTACAATGTCTGCTACTCGTTCTGCTTCATCTATTGTTGTTTCAACTTTCTCTACACATAAGAAGCGTAAAAACTCATCAAAACGTGCAAATTTCAGGACTAATTTATGCTGTGTAAATAATAATGCATACTCTAGTAAAAAGTAATTCAAACTTAACGGTATTATTTTGGTATACCGCATTTTATCCATATCAATAATATCTTACCACATATTCAGTTTTTTTTTTAAATTATATGAAATTTTAACTTATGTAGCAATATGTTACTGGTGGGAATAAAATGTGATACGCCAAAATGGGATAGCGGATCTTTATCCAAACTTAACATGGATCTTCTAATTTTTTTCTCCTTACCTTTCAGTTGTAGCAAAGGTCCCCATTTGCCCCTCGAAAAGGATAGAAGTAATGTGACTATTGTTCCAAGGATCCAAACTTTCCTGCTAGAGATATTGTCTTTTTTAAACTCTTGATCAATATTGCAAATTAATATAATCATATTAAACTAAAAGGAGAAAAAAACACGAATTAATATTACAGATCAGAAATTGGTGGGGGAATGAGTTACCAATGATCAGGAGAAGAACCAGAAGGAAGAGGAGCTCCTGGTGGTATGTCAATGTTAGCGTAGACAACCATGTTCCTGCATGATGAGTGCAATTAGTCTAAAAGAAATAGTTTTCTATTAAGCTAAACATGCAGAAGCATTTGCAATAAAACTAAGACTATACATACATCTTTCTTGTGCAATCATTTTGAAATCCCAAGCCTAAGTTCTGATCTGGAGTAGAGAAGCGATTATATCTGTTTTTTGAGTTGAATCGAAGATTATGAGTAGGACGATCAACCTTTGAAGCTTGACATCTACCGAGTGTCGCTACTGCTAAGCAAGTAAAGTTTTGAGTAAAGATTGTGTTTGCCATATCGATATATGTGAATCTAATGTTAGCAACGATCAGAACAATTACTCAATGAGGGATGGTGGAGTTTTATTATAGAGTTTGGAATTAGACAGAATGGTGGAAAGTGGACACAGACAACGTAGGATGGTATGATTTGACTTTTATATCCAATTCGTATTTCAAGACTAAGGTTCGAGGAAAAGAGAGAGATCGAGTTATGGAAAGGTAAAAGGGCAGCTAGTCCCATGCAATATATTTATGCGTTACAATTCTTGTCGTCAAGTTATATCAAAGTCAACATTACATATTTTTCAATAGTCAAATTTCTCTAAAACCTATTTTATAGTCATGCATATGCTTTTAAGTTCTAATGACGTTACAAACTTGAAATGTTAGGTATGTATATGTAATCCAAGTTGTACAGTTATATATGTCTTCATCAATATTTGTTATCTTAATCTTAGTCATCTTTTTGATTAATTGTGTCGTGTTTGACCATCTAAGAAGTTACCGCACTAGGGAAAACGTTTAAAATGCTCACTCTTAAATAGCTAGGGAGCATCCTTATTTGTAACGTGGGAAACATGGTTGAGATTTTTAACCTGCAACTTGGTCAATAGGGGGTTTCTATCATTCTTCTCCCAACTATAAAATTAAAGTGCATCCAGCAAATATATATGCAACAAATTTTATACAAAATATTTATATTATGAGCTCAAACATATTAATTATATTAGTAATCTATCAAAACATAAAACACATCTCCTGCATGTCACGAGAATCATCTATAATTGAATTTATACTAAATTCTTCAGCAATTTTCTTTCCAATTTATACTAGTAGACAGTCAATTAAAAATTTAACTGAAAAATATTGCTATATAGTAGCTGTAGAAATAGGAAGTATGAGAATAATAATTATCACCCTATTTTTCTATTTTTATCATCCAATGACATTTTTTATACAACCAATGATAGAGACTAGAAATAGTTTCGAAATCTATTAGTAATTTTATAATTAAAAGCTAGAATAATTTTTATACAACCAATGACATAGATTAGAAATAGTTTCCAAACCTATTAGTAATTTTAGAATAAAAAGTTATGATTTGAAAAAAAAAAACAAAAAGTTAGGGGGGCCAAGGCCCCCAAAGTATAAGTAGGTCCATCTCTGGACTAGTAGCTGGAATATAAGGATGAAAAATAGCCATACCCGCAAAACAAGCTTCTCAAACCTAGAACAGTACTTAGGTGTGTGTTTGATTTTCCGTTGGAAATATGTTTAACCAAAAGTTTGGATCCTCAATGAAAAAACCAAAGGCACACCTAAAATTCCCACAACATGCCCCTTTTTTCTTCGAAAACTCTGGCAGTAAGGTAGAGATGGGTGGGAGAGATCAACATTGCTAAAGCTTATTAATAAGACCTGCTCCAAATAATTTTTTTGTAAGAAAATAACACATACACAAAGTGGATTCTTACTAGCACTTCAACAGGGTTTAAAACCATTTTTTATAACAAAAAAACAAAGCAGAAAATAATAAAAATTCGATACTATAATATAATCAAAAACATGCAAAGAGGCATAGAAACCTAAGTGAAAACTCGGATTTGGAGATAAGTGTTGTTACGGGTCCCAATCCAGTCTGCAACTACAATGGGCTGCCTAAGATACAAAGGCCCAAAAGGAACTTACAAAGGCCAACAATTTATGAGGATTACATATGATAGGCTAGTAGCTGCTAAGTAATAGGAAATATATATTCTAAAAGATATTTTGATATCCTCAAGTGCATTATGTTGCATTATGTTACCTGTGTGAATGACAGATGTCACCTGATCCTATTATTCGGGAATAGAAAAACTGTAATGAAGGTTAATATATAACCATGTAAATGAATGGAAGAAAGCAAGCAGAAAATCAATCAAAGATTTCTCTCTCTAATTTTTAAGGAGATTATTATTGTCCTCCATGACAAGGAATCCCTATCCCCAACATTTGCACCTATCAAGTGTTGATCTGGAAACGGATCAAATGGGATGGGATGGACCGGATGGTATTGAGGAATTGGTTTCAGAAAATATTTATTATCTTATTTAAGCTTCTGATTAATTGTCAAAAGATGTTTATTTTTTCTTGAGTGGAATAAGAATTTGTTGTGGGTTATCCTCAACCTCAAGTGAGGACCATGAGTTTTAAAACCATAAAATTGCCAAATTTATGAAAAATTAAATTTTCAAATTGCAATTCAAATACAAACTTAGTCAATAAGAGGAGGGAATGAGAGGAAATTTTGTTCCTAGAGAGCATACATAGATGCAATCATTTTAGAGATTCGTTGATTCATCATATAGGAAGATTGGCTACATGTGTCATGTGGTAGGATTAGTAGCCAGTAGTCCTTGCTCTCCTGGTTGGTCGTGGGGCTACTCCATTGCCTTAGCAATTATATTTTCTGGTTTTTAGCTCATGGCTTCTTCTGATTCTGTTCTCTGATGCTTATTTCCTTGGGGATAGGCTACTAGGCCACTGTAAAATCAAAACTGGTATTTATCTGTTCAGATGTAGTTTTTTTATTTACACGTGGCCACTGGCCTCCTTTCCTTATTTTTGTATGAGTTAGAGTATGTACTTTCATTCAATACTAGCGGTATACCCGTGCATTCGCACGGGTCGCGCTACGCTGATTATTATAAATTTTTCTAAAAGTAGAATTGAAAAATAATCAGTTTTTTATGTAGTAAATAATTGAATAAATTAAATTATATATATCAATATTGAGACAATTATAAAACATAGAAACTGATATAAATGATGTGAAAGATGTTAAAGTATGAAATTGAGAATGTTCTTAAATTGAAGATGTTAAAAAAAAAACATTTCGCAGGATTTGACTTAAAAACATGTCAACAAAAAAGTCAGTTGTGTGACTGTTTGACAAAATATATAGATTTATCCATATAAAAGTTCATATGATATCCATTGTACCCTAACTGTATTCAATGGATCAATGTTACTATAATTTTCATTCAAATAATGACATCAACATATGCA
This sequence comes from Echinosophora koreensis, assembly GCA_035048595.1. Lineage (NCBI taxonomy): Eukaryota > Viridiplantae > Streptophyta > Magnoliopsida > Fabales > Fabaceae > Echinosophora > Echinosophora koreensis. The sequence goes on along the minus strand of JAPCYP010000060.1, from coordinate 2,590,752 downwards.
TTCTACAAAACTCTTATGTAACATGATAAGGCATGTCGGATTATAAAAATCGAAATTACAACGTTAAGGTCATTTTAAATTATCTGCAGCTAGTAGTCAATTTGCAATGAGTAAATCCAATAATGACAAAACTTTTAACTATCAGAAATATAGCAAAATGGACTTGTACATAAAATTATATAACTATAAGAATCAATATAGCATGATAGGAATACACAAATCCTGTTAATTTCAAATCAATTCACCATAATATTAACATCATGAGTAATGTCACACAATAAGAAATTTCAAAACTTTGCAAGTCAGCAGAATAATAAATAAGGAATTTTTATGAACATAATGAATAAGGAATTCACATCCTAATAATATTAACATAATAACCAACTTTCTATTCAATCGAATCATATCACCGTTTGTCAAATTAACCATATAAACTTTCTTTTCCAGTAATTGTAAACTCATTCATAACCAACCTTCTGCTCTTAAAAGTTGTATTGTTTTTTTTGCACAATTAATTTTTTTAGTGACTTTTATTAGAAAAAGTAACCTGATTTAAGAAATCTTGATGAAGAAGTTTGTATTTTGTTTTAAAAATTTAAGGTGATAAAGTTATTTTAGAAGTTGTCCAAACAACTATTCATGAAGAAGAACCTCGAGATGCATAACACTGCTTATCTTCAAATCATAATATTTACATAACCAACTTTTAATTCAATCATAAAATTATTTATTGGTTATGTGGTGACAAAGTTGGAAGATCACACCTATAATTATTTACTGGTGTCTAATTTTGCAATTTATCTATTTATCCCGCCTTTTTAAGACACATTTCATTTTTCAACTAAACAATAGTTCACATTGTTAGGAAGAAGGAGCCCGTTTGTTTAAGATTAAAAGATAAATGATTTTGTTACAAATAATTTAATGTTTATTTTTAGAGATTTAAAAAAAAAAAAAAACCAAAAGCAGAAGCATATTTGTGTTTGTCTACAATTGAAAAAATCATTTTTTTTAAAAGCAGATAGTTATAAAAACTGATTTTTTCCAGAAGCTAATGAAAGTTGCTTTTCATTTTAACCCTCAAAATGATTTTATATGCTTTTGATTATTTTCAGAAACAAAAACAACCACACTAAGAAATTGAAAAAATGATTTTATGTTTTAAAAATGATTTTTTTTTAGCAAAAAACAATAACAAACAGGCTCTTATTTTTGTTAGTCATAACAACATTATGAGCATTTGGGTTTTTGATGTAAGGTGCATTATATCAGTGATTCTGATGTTTTTCAAATAGATGAAATGTTGAACTTTTTAATTAATGTAAACTATTTTTTTCCCATGATTTAGTTATTCCACAAACCACTTTATAGTGTTTCAGTGCTAGAGAACTCTGTAGAAATTTAGGTTGTTGCTTCCTTGTATGTTAATGTCAGGTCACTACTTGATAGTAATAGGAGATTGTTGCTTCAAAAATTGTAACAAAAGATTTTGATGGATTTAAGATGTTTTTAGATTCAGCTTAAAGCAAATGACTTTATACATTTAGGAGCTTTTATTTTTTTTTATATTTAGGAGCTTTTAGTTTTTTTTTTTCACAGTCAGTTTACTCTTTAGATCAGGAGTTTTGATATACCATTTAAGACTTGGTGAATGATGTAAAAAGAGGAAGTGTTACCTTGTAAATGGGCTGAGTATCCCTAGTACTATACTTAATACAATTTTGCTTATAAAAAAACATAGTTCTGATTGTATGCGCGTTATTATCATTTATGTTTATGATATTATTTTTTTCCTCGTAAGATAATTAGAAGTAGCTGATGAAATTGGCCAAGAAAATTGTGCAAGGATTCTTACAAATTCCAATAACAATAAATGAGGATTTAATCCAAAAACTTGCCCTTATATCACAAAAAATATTCCAAGAGTACATCATATTTGTTACAGTACGTGGTAAGTACTCATACCAGCATCCTAATCAAGATAACATCAACTATAATAAGCGTATAAAGAACTTTAACAGTAAATATTAGTCAACTTGCTTTATGCCTTTTCCTAAGAAGACATTTGCAACTTTTTTAGTTTTAAATGAGAAAACATTTGATTGCTAAATCATTGTCGAATGCATTTAAAAACATCGACGTGTAGAAGAAAATTGAAATGTTGAAGTAGACGTCAAAGAAAAATTATAAAATGATCTTAATAAGGGGATCACCTAAGAGAAAATTATTAGAAGTGTAAAATGATCTTAATAAGGGGATCTCCTAGAGCTTTCTAAAGATGTTAGAAGTGTAAAATGTTTTATACATTTGGCAATTTTTTTTTCAATTTCAATGAAGCTAATATTGCAAACATGTTAGCAAACATACCCTTTCTTGTGCGTTTGAGAATTCTTCGCCTCTAAGCGTATAGTCCGATGCTTTCAAATCAGAACAAAAAATGAAGAGAAAATCAGCAGTGAAGCATAAACCGTAAGATGAGCAATTCAGAAATCCAGAAATCAAAACAAAATGTAAGGGGGAGATTTAGGGAGAGACATACCTAAGTAGTAAAGCAGAAACGAAAATGAAACGAAAATGAAGAGATGAGAGATTTAAGGAATTAGCAAAACGAAAATGAAACAAAAAAGGAAATTGGGAGATTTTTAAGGATTGAAAAAATAAAAACCAAATGTCAAGGTTTTGAAAGGAAGAATATGAGATAGAAGATGATATGATCTGCACATTTTGTGTAATGGATATAAATTAATATGAAAGAGAGAAAAGTTTGAGCGAGAAAAGTGTAATGAGAGACTTATTTGAATTTTGAAGAGACTTTTTGACTTTTGGTGAAGCAAATTTCAGTGAATGTGAAAAGTTGAGGGAGAGAGTATGAGTCTGAGTGGCAAAAGGATTTGAAGTGACAAATTTGCCATTAATAAGAAGATATGTCAAAATTAAAAGTAGGGTATTTTAGGGATTTTGCTAGGCATTACAATTTATATATAGATAGTTGAAGGAAATGGAGACATTGAAGAAGTAGAAATTTGAGAAACGGAGAGAACTGACCTGGATCATTTGTTCCCTTTCCTGCAAAGAACGTAAATCATTGTTTGAGCACTTCATTTCCTAAAGATTGAACACAAAAATAAATTATCCTATGTTACGAAATAAATAAATAAATAAATTGAGCACTTCATGTTGAATTTTCTGCAAAGATTTATTACTGCAATCAAAAGATGGGCATTAGAAAAGTAGGAGATCGTATAATAATATGGACAAAATGAAATATATTTTTTTCCCAAAAAAAAAAAGAGGAGAGCAAGTGAGAAAGCAACGATCGGCAAAATATAGAGAGGACCAGTTAGCTTAAATAGGAGAAAGGAAAGGTAAAATGTTTATTTAGAGTGCCCACTGTCCAGGACCTTCTTCCATTTGATGGGAAAAAAATTTTATGAGGAAAAGCATGGTCGGTCCTAACATAAAGCTAGTAAAGCCAGGGCTTTATGACTCCAATTTTTTTAAAGTTATTTAGGTCCAAATTTAGGCCTCCATTTTTTTTTTTATATTATTAAAGTTTAACAAAAATAATAATTTAAAACCTTAAATAATAAATTATAGGAAATGTTACATATTGTTGCAAGTACACACAACAAAAATGTACAACAATCATAATAAGTTGTCGTAAATATAAATTTTAAATAAAAATATTTTTTTATTAAATTTAGTATTAGTTTTAAAAAGGATTTTATATCAAATTTCGCTTTATGTCTCAAAACGTTTCGTCGTCCCGAGGAAAAGATCATTGTGTTGAGGGAAGTTTTGTATTTTTCAAAGAGTAATGATATTATAACACCTAATTTGGACACCTTCAGTGACACCTTGGTTAATCACGTGCAAATTTTTGGTTAATTCAGTTCATTATATGGTTAATGGGTCATCTGAAGCTTATTTTCCATAACCATATAAATATTTGGTTAATCACATGTAAATATCCAGTTAATTCAGTTCTTTATATGATTAATGGGTCATCATGAATTAACCAAATATTTGCATGTGATTAACCATATAATGAACTGAATTAACCAAATATTTGTAACGATTAATCAAGGTGTCAAAAATTGGTGTCAATTTTTTGTGTTAGAATATCATTACTCTTTTTCAAAAGTTTGTCAATTGTGAGTTGACCTGCCAATTTTTCATAATATAATAATAATAATATTATAATAATAATAATTTAATATTTAGTAATATAATAATACTAATAATATATTAATATAATAATTGTTGAATTTTTGAAAAGAGGAAAGTGTATACGGTGCTTTGTGGTTTAAGAGGGAAAAAATTTTAGGGTGTGAATAGGGACACATGTCAATGACTTAGAGTGGTATAAAAAATTTGTTAGACCATATTACCCTCAAAGAGAGACATGTGTCAATATATAAGAATGAGGAAAAATGGTATTTCACAAGCCTAAAAGATTTATAGAGATATAGTAGATATTTTTTCTCATAAAAAAAATATATAATTAAGACGTCCTCGAGAATTACCCAGATGTTTTACATAAAATGGTATCATAATATCAGTATCCTTTATCTGGAGGAAAATTCAATGTGTTTTATCCTACGAATACTGAATACACGAAAGGAAAAAAAAAAGAAAAAAAAGAAAAATGTTCTATACGTCTCAAAGTCATCAAGAGAGATTTAAATTGATTAACTCTGAATTCACCAAACTTTAGTTGGAATAGGGTAATCCTGATAAGGACTTCATACCAATAAGTCTTTAAGTACTGATAATTTATTTAGTGCATACTTGGAAGAAAAAAATTGTTTTTTATCTTTGAATAAATATTCTCATAATCAAAGCTGCGAAACTAACCCTAAGTGATAATTAGGTAAAACCCTCCTCAACATGTCAACTCTAGGATTAGAACTCCCAACCTTGAAAGCAAATTTGTCTGAGGTTACCACCGCAAGCGATCACTTTTGGATACATACTTGAAAAATAATGATTATATACTTGGATGAATGTATTTAATATAAAGAGCCAATTAAATTCAGATAAAGCCACACCTTAGTTTATATTTAACATTAATATTAAAGTGCCAATTAAATTTAGATAAAGCCAAGGAAAAATATCTTCTTCATTTTTCATCTCTTCATTTTTGTCTATTTTCAAAGTTTTAGGAAACACATTTATTATCCCAAAACTTTAGTAGCGGACATCTCCATTTCTCACGAGAAATGAAGATGAAGAGGATTCCTACCCAACATAACAGTTTCTGTAAATTTTGTATAATTAGTATTATTCTTACATAATGATGTCAAGGTACGGGATGACATGTATTAGTATCCGCCATGTCAAATTGTGAATGATTTGTCTTTAAGTAGACTCTAGAAGTGAATTATAGTTAGGTGCGCGTAAATTATCTTGAACACTACAAACTTTATCCTTATGCAGCATGCTTAATTTTTGTTATGTTTCCTTGTCAACACCACTAAATTTTTTATACATAAATTCTAGAAAATTTTTACAGTACACAAATTGTGACATTATGAAATAGGTTTGTGCCAGCAACATGTTCTATAAGAACTACAAGATCCAATGCTTGAATAAATGCATGTTTAGCAATTGGGTACGTAGGGCAGAATAGAGAGCATAGCAACAATACATTCCATACAAGAAACAAATAAATTGTGACAGTAGCAGAAAATGAGACCTGAACTACCTAAATTTATCTTTTGCTGAGACCTGTGCTACCTTAATTTATTACTTGTTAAATAAACCAACCAACTAAAAATTCAAGAAGGCATGGAGGTTCTTTCAAACTGGTTATTGATTACCAAACACAAAACACATCAAAATCCACTAAACCTTCGAAAGAGACAGTAAAACTAAAAATTCATTCCTTCCCTTTTAATTCAGAGAAAATCCAGCACACGCTTCTCCATGACAATCCCAATCCTCATTTCCTTTCATTCCAAATTATGTATCTGCAAATTTCTTAAGTAAAACACTTGAATGGCGAGAACACACAGAAAGCTCTTTCCTGCAGAAACTACAACAAACCAAACCCAAGACTGTTCTGGTTTTTGTGACCCTGCATGCCCTTACAATTGCTACTCATACCCTGGCTATTACTTCCCTCCACCACCACCACCATTTATTTCAGATGCTGATCACTCAAGCCAAGTTAACCATATCTCCTCTTACTTCATCATCCTCCTTTCTTTATTCATAGTCATTTTTGTAGTTGTTGGTTTCTATGTGATCAAAGAAAAGTGCTATGCTGATTGGTGTGGCTGGAGAGGCAACAATAGATCAATCCCCTCTCAATCAGACAACTCTGAAGAGGAGTTTCTAAATGAGAACCAAGTTGATCACCCTGTGTGGCTCATCACCACAGTTGGTTTACAACAGTCAATCATAAATTCCATCACAGTTTGTAAGTACAGAAAGGATGAAGGGTTGATCGAAGGAACCGAGTGTTCTGTGTGTTTGAACGAGTTCAGTGAAGGTGAAACCTTAAGACTATTGCCAAAGTGCAATCATGCATTTCATGTTCCTTGTATTGACACTTGGTTAAGGTCTCATACCAATTGTCCTCTTTGCCGAGCTGGTATTGTTTCTAACAATGTCGTCGCCCCTGAAGCAGCCATGTCAAATTTGGCCTCAATGGAGCAAGAAAATATCAACTTGGGAAGAAGTCAAGAGACCCAGATGGAGAATTCACAGAATGATGATGGTGGGTTAAGCAACAATATGGTTACCACTGGGGATTCTGAAAACAGGGCTGGAACAGAAGAAACAAGTGAAGCACTAGAGTTCACTGACGAATCTAATTCCAAAGAGAATCATGGGGTTCTAAATGATGAGACACAAGCAAAGATTAGGCTTGTTTCAACTGATCCTAGATATGCTGGTGGTAGTTGTCCTGGTCCATGTTTGGCAAATTCTTGTTCACAAGATCCTGAAAGCCATGGCACACAAGAGTTGTTCGCAGTTAATCTTTGGAAGCAAGAAGGTGATTACTCAAAAACAGGTAAAACAATGCGTCGTTCCTCAATTGAAGAGTGTCTGCACATAAGCCCGGTTTGTATGAAAAGGTCATTCTCCTGCAGTGGAAGGACTCTATCTACAAGAGGTTACATAAGTCTAAACAAAACTCTTCCCTACTAGAATAATGAAATATGTACATAGTCTCAGCATTTTGGGGTACCCTTATTGTTTCCATGACAGGACAGGTTGGGAATTGAGTCAATTGACAAGGTATAAACAGCAAATTGTGAAAGAGAAGGAGATTAGTTTTAATCAAGTTTTACTTCATAAGAATAAAAGGTTATAGTAGTTGAAGTTTTACCAAGTTCTGGGGCATAGTGGAATAACTCTGCTAATCTGTTCTATCCTGTATGGCTGTATCACAAATCAGAATGTCCAGTGCACTGCAAAAAAAAGGGTTTGATGCCACAAAGGGGAGGGTACCATTTAAAAGAGTTAAGGACACTACTACTTCTGCATTGTGTATTTCTAAAAGCTTGATTTTTTTTTCTATTGAGGTAGTTGATAGATAACTTGAATGCGAGATTTTCGATATTCCAAAATTTCCTTTCCCCTCCAGAATCATATTGTTATCTGAGAAGCTACCATATACGTCCATAACACTAAGTTGATATGTTACAACAACATAACTAGTCACTAGTTAACTTGTTTTGAACAGACAAGCATTTTTCTAATTTTTATGAGTAAAAATTAATCTATTTAATTAATGGTAGTGGTTGAGGTTCGAATCCCAAGTCCCAAATTTCGGCTTAATTACACTTTTGGTTTTCCAGGTTTCAATTCTGACAATTGGGTCCCCCAATTATCATGATTGTGCAATTTTAGTCTCTCGGGTTTCAATTACGCCAATTGGATCCGTCAGATATCATGATTGTATAATTTTGATCCCCCAGATATCACAATTATGCAATTTTCAATGCCATTAGCCTATGTAGCACACATGAGACCGATTTGACACTTAATGAGGTTGGCTTGACAACTTATCTGACATTCCTATCTGGCATTATTGACACCTCAAGCACTTTAATTGACACATTGGAATGTCATGTAAACTACCAAGCCGGTCTCACTACGTGTCAAATCAGTCTCACTTGTGTCACATAGGTTATTGACATTAAAAATTGCGCAATTGTGAAATCCCGGGGACTAAATAGCACAATCATATTACTTGGGACACCTAATTGGCACGATTAAAATCTGAGGACTAAAATTGCACCATCGCGATACCTGAGGGTCTAATTGTCGCAATTGAAATCTGATGACCAAAATCTAGGGATGACAATTTGTACCTTACCCATTGGGTACCCGCAAAAATTACCCACAATGGGTAGGGTAATTACCCGCATAATATGTAAGGGATCGGGTACGGGTAATTACCCGCAAATTTGAACGGGTATGGGTGCGGGTACGTGTACTATGGTACTCACCCTGTCCTGCACCCGCACGTACATATATATTTATTTATTTATTTATATTACTAATATATATATTTTTAACTATAATACAAACTTTAAAGCCAAAACTAATTTAAAGATTGTTAAATATAATTACTTTTTGGATGTGTAATTTTTTTAAAATATTTTAATTTGTAATGTTTGATGAGTAGATTTAAAAGACCTTTGACGTTTCTTTTGTTATTTATTGATTTTTCACAGTTAAAGTATGGGTAACGGGTGCGGGTACGGGTATTTAGGTACCCATATGGTACGGGTAAGGGTACTAAAGTTATTACCCACATGGGTATAAGTCCAGGTACGGGTAATTTTTTCAAACGTGTGTCTGGGCAGGGTACTAGACCCTATCCATTACCATCCCTACCAAAATAGTACAAGCGTGATAATCGTGGGATCAAAAATGTAATTAAGTGTAAAAATTAATCTATTTAATTAATGGTAGATCTTTAAAGCGTGACTTATAATTGCAAAAAATATGAGTATAATTTGGCGCCCACTCCAAGAGATTAGCAGACGATCCGCCACCACTCATAGGCAAAATGTTTTCCACGTGCCTTTGAAAAAACATTAGCTCTTGAATAATTAGGGAAATGATTTTTGAACGTAAAAAATGGACACAAATATGGTATTCTTTTGTTTTTATTGAGTATTTCTGGAATACATATATACAAGAAGATAAAAAGTAAGTGAAAGATAAAAAGAAATATATACGGTGTCACATATGGTGTTAAAATTTTGTGTTCAAATAACATAGATAAAATAATTAATAACTTATACAAATGGGGAGCAGAGTAAAATAGAGTTTTAGCACAAAAAATAAAACAAGAGTGAAGTAGAGTTTAAGAATATAATTCTTTTGTAATAATTCAATTAAGGTGTTGTTTCACACATGGAATTAGATTTGGATCAATTGAGCTTTTGAATTGGAATTGGACTTACTAAATCCAATTATTTTGTTTGATGTGCATAGTATAATTGGAATTCAAAATTCCAAACCTTATTCCAGAATAAGCAATGCTAACTAGTACCATAAAATCTCGTATGAATGATACGAATTAGTTGAAGACATCAAATTATAACTGAGGCAGAAATCTTCTACCAAAAAAAATGACTGAGGCAGAAATCATGGTGATGGGAAAAAAGGATAAAGAGATAATTATGGTACTGGGGACTTAATTACATTTAGGTCAAAGAGATAATTAATTGGGTCCCTAAAGTCATAAACAAAATTCAATTAGGTCCCCAGGCTGGGCTTTGTGAAGAGGTCGTTAAGATTACTGATGTGAAACTCGAAATTTTTCCCCCAAAATAGTATTTAGGATTGCAAGAGATCAAAATGCTAAACTTGAAGAGCAAAACGTGACCTACGACTACTTCTCCCTCATATGAACCAACAACTCCTTCCTTACCTAATCTCTGTTTCACAGTTGCATATCCCTCCTCCGAATAGTGAATGAGAGTGGAGTGTTATTTTTATTTTTTTTGATAGGCCAAAGTCAGTTTTATGTTAGTGTGTTAAATGTTAGTGGGTGGGGATTGAACATTGCCCCCCTTATACCTCCCAACCCCTATGTTCCCATCCTTAACCACCAAGTCACCCTTAGTGGGTGTAGTGTTACCTAGACAATGATATGGCATAGGTGACTGGTGTGAGTATCTAACTTAGATGAAATCAGTAATATTTAGTCCCATTTAACGGATCCCTAACAATTTTTTTTTTACTTTAGGGGCCCAAATTTTTTTTTTATAAGTTCAGGAGCCGATTAGAAACTTTTTTTAGTTCTGGAAATTACTTGAAATTTTCAAATAGTTTGGGGACCAATTGAATAATTAAACCTTATAATTATTATTTATTATCTTTATAGCATAAAAAACCATTTATTGATGTCGGCCAAGTCATCGATGACATCTTCTGACCATCTCACCACCTTTGTTGCTACGGTCGCTATCATCACCGCCATCGACTCACCGCTATTACCACCACCATCATTGTCACCACTAACGTCATCGCCGCCATATCCAATCCCAAGAAATTGAATTTAAAATTATGTTTCTACATCCTAATTCTTTGCACGACCTAAATATAAAATGGACAAAACTTAGGTGCAGTTCCTTCTATGCAATTTTTACCGTTCTCCAATCACAATTCAACACATGGATTAATCAACCAATAGGAAAAATATGAGTATTTTAATTTAAATTTAAATAAAAAATTTAATCTATGTGGCATGTTATAATTGGTGAACAGTACAAATAATACATATTTAACTGCTCGTAAGTTTATTCCATATAAAATATATGATTATGTACTAAGGAGTAAAAATTCTAAATTACATTTTCAATTTTATCATCAAAACAGACTCTAAAGATAGAGTTTTTATTGTTATTAATCCAGTACCTCGACTTTATTAAAAAAATATTTTAATTAGGGAAAAATGCAAACACATCCCCTGACCTTTAGCTCATTTGCAAATAGGTACCTTCAACTTTTTTTTTTCCTTCACAATTAGTCCTTAAACTTCTACTATTAGTAAAATCAATCCTTCAACTATTTTTCGTCTCAACTAATCCTTAAACTCCTAATATTAATAAAATTAATCATTCTGTTAACTCTTAGTTAGATCACTGACGGTGAATAAATTCAACCGCTCATTTCGCCTAAGTCTAATCCGTTTATTGTATTTTTAATTTTTTAATTTTTTTTATAAAGAATTAATAGCAAAGCCTCGAGGCTTGTTAGTTGACGGATTGATTTTACTTATAATAGTATTTTAAGGACTAATTGGAACGAAAACTTAGTTGAAGGATTGATTTTACTAATAGTAGTAGTTTAAAGACTAACTGGAAAGAAAAAATAGTTGGAGGTGCCTATTTGCAAGTGAACTAAAGTTTAGGAGTCTTTATACACTTTTCCCTTTTAATTAATACAAAATATTCAACAGACCAAATCATCTCACTCAATAAATAAAAATAGAAATAATTTATAATATGAACAAAAATGTCCGACAATGTTCTGATTTTTTTCTCATTGATGAATATTATCAATTCATTTTTACTAAAATTCATGTCCCTAGTTAATTATGACAGAAACCTGAAGTCTTTAAATTGATAATTTTTAACCAATGGGGTGTATCAATGGGGTGTTGGTCTAGTGGAAGCAACTAGCCCCCATAAGGAACAAAAACTGAGGAACTCGGGTTCGAATACTTGTGGAATCACCCCCATTGGGAAGCTAAGAACCAATGAGTAAAATCTTGCTCAATCAGCTGAACCAGATATTAGTTCCGTAGCGGAACTGAAGGGCCTAAACTGTGGGGATACTCTGGTAGACCCACTCGGCCCAAATGACTAATTAGGGTGGGTTCGAAACCAAAAAATAAAATAAAAAATTTGATAATTTTTAAAGTTAGAATCCTCAATTAATTAATTATCACATTAAAGTTAAAATCCTTTTCCAATCCTTTCCTCCCCGGAAAATTATTCGGAGACTGACACAAAATTGCCCAAGATGCCAGTAGTGATTCTTTCGGCCCAAGTGGAAAGAAATTTGATTATGCATGGTATAGTTAATGGGTTTATGTAAAAAGATGCCGAATTCCTGATGCACCAAGGCCACGGGGCCCATTAGGCCTATCTTATGCGGGCTTTAGGAACGGACTATATTATTTTGACCGTCTAATAAATTTTGACACGCGATCCAATAATTAATAAATTTATTTGATTGCAATAAAAATAAAAAAACAATTAAAAAAATAAATTATTTAAAGTGATATTAGTAATTTTATTACTTATTAAAAATTATTGAGCAGTTAGTTTAAGTTTTCTTTTTTAAACTCTCGGCACCCATCAAAGCAAGAGAAAAATCGAGACAAGTACATATTTAGGGCAAATGTTATTGTAAATCACTTATTAATTCAGGCTTCTTACTAATTGATCATATTTTTAAATTTTAAATTTTAATAATTGTGAATTAATAATTTGAAATGTCAATAGGGTCACCCATATTTAGATGTTTCACAGTTGTGCGCCACAGTTGTACTGTAGTTTAATATTCGTCAATTTTATCATTCAACTTTTTGTGTCTCTCTCAATTTTTTGTCTCAATTGCAGCTAGAGTGCACTAAGAAATTGAGAATGAAATCATTTTATATATTTTTTATCAAATGATGGAGAGAAATAAACACAAAGAAATATTAGTATGTCCAACAGATATTGCAAGATCATCTTCAGCATTCAACTTTAAGTAAATTATTTATTATTTATTTGATTATTTGTCGGAGTAACTTTAGCTTTATAGATTGGAAACGATAACGAAAAGTATGTCCACATGGGTTGAAGGTTCTGTTCTCAAAATTTTACTTTTGGGTCATATCATTTGATAGGTAGGAGAGCAAAATGATCAGTGGGGAATTCCTTTTCAATTCCTGATGATTTGGAATTCCACAATTAATTTGTTTGCCAACTTCGTCCATGTTACCTACAAACCTATATCATGTTAAACTAAAACAATCTCCAGGTATGCCTAGTAAAGTTTAATTTTTCAAAGAGAAAACAATAAAGCAACAAAATCAATTATGCACGGGACCCTCAAAAAGAGCTTTAAGAAATACAGTAACAAAACAACAGTACAGTTGATCAGCTAGCGAATATATAACTCCATTGGAAAATGTCTCATGTATTATTGAAAAGATAAGAGGCCCCTAGGAAAACTTCTTAAGAGCAAGCTAGGTCCTTTATAGCTCTTTCCTTTTTTCCCTAAAGTGGCAACAAAATCTAATGGATCTTTTGTGACTTGGAGGATTTTTGTGCATGAAGCATATACATAAAGTAGGGACCAATACGCATAGAAGAATTCTTCTGTCTTATCTTCCAACAGAAAGTTTCTAACCTCTTATCAAAAAAGAAGAAGAATAAAGAGAATGCGAGTAAAAGAAAAATCTGAATGGTTGAAACTTGAAATAATTCATGTACAGATTGCAAGGCTTAATTTTAATACTTATATATACATTTATATATGGTCATGTTCTTCATCACTGATTTGTCTACACATGAAACCCAAATTGTCCACAGCAGCAATCGACGACTTTGTCTGCATGCCGTATAGTTAACATGCATGACATATGCACAATAGTGTTTTGTTTAGAAGTATCTATGGGCTTGCTTGTAGGTAGCACATTGTATTCACTCTGGAAATTAAAGAAAACGACCCAAAATCTTTGTTGAAATGGACATATATCAAAATTTTAAGCTGTGTTACTTGTACAGACAGTATGGAAGGCAACAACTAATATATAGAGATCTTACACCGGTGGAGCTTTTTTAATATTATTAACAATATCTTTTCTTTTTCTTTGTTTATTGGTTTAAATGGAAAAGGCTTTAAAAAAGTGGCCTGTCTCATTTAAGTGTGTGTCATTTATGTGTTAGTTACTCTTGTATAAGTACCATTTCTCCAAAATGCTCTATCCATGGCAAATGGAATAGATATTATTACATATATTTCTTATGGCGGTTAAAAAAAAAAGGTATAATACGAGAGTTACTTTAGGTAAATAATGGTGGATTGAATTGCCATATTTTTCATTAAATGGCGGCGATCGGTCCTGTCATAATTGTATCTGCCAGTATAATACAGCAGTTGCAACCGCCGTTATATTAATTGCCATAATCTGTATGTATAATACGGTGGGTCATTATTTGCATAAAACAACGGTTAAAATTGTCATAAATTAGGTGACTAAAGTAATATTTTCTTGCATAAAATGGCAGTTATAATAACCACCATAATTTGCAGAATAAAATGAATTTGAGTGGCTAAGGCAATTTTTCCTTGCATAAAATGACAGTTGTAACCGCCATAATTTGCAGAATAAAATAGTTGTTTGGAATTGTCATAATTTTCCTAATAAAATGGCAGTTTGGAACTGCCATAATTTGAGTGACCAAACCAATTTTTTCTTGCATAAAATGAAAGTTGTAACTGTCATAATTTGCATAATAAATTGGCATTTTAGAATTGCCATAATTTGAGTGACTATAAGGCAATTTTTCCTTGTATAAAATGACAGCTGTAACCGCCATAATTTGCAGAATAAAAGATCAATTTGTAACTGTCATAATTTAAACAATTAAGACAATTTTTTCGTGCATAAAATAACAGTTATAACTACCGTATTATATAAGAAACCACCGTATTTTACATGTATATTATGGGGTCTCAAAAGTGCCTTAACTTACAGTAAATTATGGCAGTTTCAAAGAACTGCCATAATAAAATTGCCATTTTTAACATGTTAAATTTTTTTGTTTGGTCGTGTTTAAATTACCCGTCAAATTTACATTATTATAAATAACTGAGCTGACTCGCTGAGCTATGGCCTATAGCATACATGTACTTTATGAGACTATTTGTATTGGTTTTTAACTTGGGTGTCTTCTATGGTGCACCAACATTTAAATGGTGCAATTTTATATCTTATTGATCATGTATTTTGGACCAATCATTCTGTCATGTAGGATGCTCCTTTACTCATGATTTACCATATTATTGGTTGATCAAAATGGAGTAATTATTTACGCGTGGGAGAAAGTCTTGGGTGGACACAAACCCAACACTTCATCCTTAGGAATACCCAATAGTAAAGTGACAACATATTAAAATTTAGTACACTTATTTTAAGATAAAAAGAAAAAGAAAAATAATCATTTACCCTCTCTCAACTTTCTTGTTTCTCTCACCTCCATCCCTCTCCTACCTTCAAACCCAGACCAGCCAACCACCACGAACATGCGCAGGATACTCAACTGCAGAAAAAGTTTTCAGCAACCGACAATTTTTTTGGCAATAACCCATAAATAATGGAATTAGGCAAATAATAGAAGAAGGCAGAGAGCATTTTAGAGAGATAAAGGGGGAGAAAAGGGAGAGTTGACTTGAATATAAAGAAGGCGGCAAAGATTTTAAGGAAAATAAAAGGCATCAACTTCAACATTCTAGAGAAGAAGGTTTAAACTTAATTAACTCATCAACTTCAGCATTCTGGTAGTTTTTTTTCTTTCTTATTTAATGGATATTGTTCATGAATACGAAGAGACTACATAAGCAAACAAAGGGAACAGGGTCAACATATTGCCAAAAAAAAAATTTTGGGTTGCTGCTAATTGTTTCTGCATATGAGAATCATTTGAACGGTCGAACGGTTGAACCTGCTAATCGTTTTTGGTTCTGGGTTTGAAGGCGAAAAAGAATGGAGTTTGAAGGATGGAGGTGAGAGAAACAAGAAAGATGAGAAAGAATAATTTTTTTTTAATTTTAAATAAATGTATTAAAATTTTATGTGTTGTTATTTTATCATTGGGTGTGCTTGAAGAATATGTTACCAACAATGTGGAGAGGAGTTTGGATTATACTGGGAATGAACTTTTTATCAAATTGGAATATTGGATCATTTGGATGGTACCCAGCCTCGTCAAATATAATGTAATTTATTTTTCGGTTGACAGACATAAGCGAGTGTGAGTTGCTCTACAGGGTTTCAATGTGAGAAACAAAGAGGCTGAAGTTGGAGAGAGAAACCTCGTGGGTGGGAGAGATGAAATGAGTTTTTTTTTAAAAAAAAAATATTAAATTTTGATGTGTTGTTGTTATATTATTGGATGTGCCACGAGGCGTTGGGTTTGTGTCCAACCAAATCTTTCTCTCACGTGTGGTTGTGTGTTGGAAGTGAAATTTAAGAGAACGGGAGAAGACTGGGTGACAAATTAATTAAAGGCACAAACTACGAATTTAAGATTTTGTTGACGATCAAGCTGTGTGCCTGGATATAGGCCGTGCCATCTAGTACCCGTTGAATTGAAACTAACAACCTGGACAATACGAAAAACACGTAAAGTACAATAATCATGACTTTTGAATCTCAGGAAGAGCTCTGTTTCCTGGTGTTGTCCAATTATTACTTTTACTGGTTGTGTAGGATTGTAGAAGAAAGAAAAAGTTCTTGCTAACGAGTATTCTAAGGACAATTGGTTAAGAAACCCATCGAAGAAAAGTTTGTATTGGCAAACGAAGGATAATACTTTTCAGCAAAATGTTAAATACATCATTTCTCATACAAATTTTTCTTTATTTGTTTCTTAAACAATACCTAAGGGTATTTATCAGCATTCGCCTTATTTAAAACTTCAAACCGAGGCATCATTAGATACTTTGTGCAACTTCGAAGCAGAAAAGGGGGGGAAAAAGTGTTCATGAATATATACACACGTGAAAGACAATATGGAAGGTTTGTATATAATAATTACCTATGTATGCTTTTATGAATCAGTAAGCTAGGTTCATGTTGTTGTCAAATAATTGCAATGATTTTGCCGGCCACTTTATTATTTATATATTAATTATAACCCAATATGGATATGAATCTTACCGTGTTCCGTTTTGTTTTGTTTTCTTTTAAAATGAAAACCACGAAGGATGCCTTGTGTTAAAGCAAAGAGCAATAAGAACGTTATCGCGTAACGAAACAGCCAAAACAGCCAAACTTATTGCTGCCTAGAACGTCACTAAGGCCTTGGGATTGAAACAATCATGTGTGGGGTGACATGAATTCGTTCTTTCAATTCAAATTCAATAGCTAAATATTCAGAAATTAAAAACTAAACAAATGAAATACAAGAAAATGTAAATGCTTCACAGTAAAGATAAAAAGAAAAAGAAAAAGAAAAAAAAGACGATTGATCTATAAAACTACTTTTGTGATAATTAACCTTTAAGCTCCAAGACAGCTCAAAACATTCATAATTCACAGATTATCCTAAGAGGCATATCCAATAATCAAAGTATCATTAGCATGTTGTAAAGGAAAATGCTTATTAGTACCAAACAAAGTTGTATTGTAAAAGACTAACCACTATGATAGTCTATTAGGTTAAAGTATTCTTGTACTTCTATCGGGAGCTGCTACGGTACCTTTACAAATTTGATGGGTATTGGTACCCTCTTTTTGGCAGAATACAACTTCTATATTACAATTTTTGCTTATAATATAAGTCTACTTAAATAAATGGAAAATTCAAATGATAATTTTTTTTAATTTTTTATAAAAAGAAGTACTATATATGGTACTACAATTCCTACATGATTAGGCGAAAATTGAACATATTGCAATTGTATAATTAATTAACATTAAAAAAAATAATAAACACATACAAATACCATCCAAAACGCATGTCAGTTCAGTTTTTTTTTTTTACTGGAGTTCAGTATAATTTCAGATTTTCGCATGCCATTTGACAAAGTTATCTTTATACTATTTAGTATTTTTTTTGTTTTGATAATTAAAGAGATAAAACAAAAGTACTTTCAAATACTTTTTAAATGATAATACATCCAAACAGTGGTTCAACACTTTCAAATAATTTTCATCTTTATATATTTTAATTATTTTAAATTTTTGTTATAATATAACCACTTATCAATATTCAGTATCATGTGATATCTATGTTTCGTATTGTATTTGTCGTTTTTAACTTACCATAGACCAAATGGTTGGAATATCGCCGTACCCACAGTCACTTGGGCCCATCGACACAACATGCATTCTAACACTTAGGTTCAGGGCCTGTTCATAGAATTTTCATCATTTCAATTTTTGGATAAAATTCATCCAATCTTTCAAAATATTGAATAAAACTATGTATAAAATGCTGATTGCATATAGTTAAGTGAACCGCTCTCTTAAAGGAGAATAAATGTCCAAGTATTAAAAAAAATGGAAAAGAGCCACCTTGATATGGTTATGGAAATTAAATGTGAAAAATGAGGAAAGACATGAATTTGTGATGGATGTAAGTTTGGCTGGCACCACCATGGGGTTCCAAATTGTGTCCGTTTTTAAGAATTTGGAAAAGATCTACGAAGGGATTTACTTTAAGTTATTGTTTTTTATTTTATTTTTATAAATTTAACAAAATAATAGGTTTATATATGTTCTCGAGGATAGGGATCCCAAGGGGAAGGAAGTATGATCCCCGCCCTTATCTCCAAATTGTCGTCGGGGGAATTTTCTCCCCCATGCTGAATGGCGGTTGGCCCCGAGGTTTCCCTTGCTACCTGACGTGTTGTCAGTGAATGTGGGGTGTATGTAATGATGGTTTTAGGTGATTGAGTGTGCCAGGAAGGAAGGGCGGCACGCATTGCCTTTTGTCGTGTCTTGTTGGGTGTTGACGCTCATTCCCGGGGCGAAGAAGTCAACTCTCAAAAAGGAGGGTTTGTGACCTAGCATTTTGGTCGGGCGAGAGCTGTTCGCTCGGTGTTCAGGGCGTTGGGCCTCTATTGGGTCAAGTTCTTATGGGCCAGTTTTTTGAGAGTTTAGGCCATAGTTTGGTCCGTAACATGATAATCTAAATAAGCTCAATCGATTTAATACGTGTTATATATATATAATCTCTCTCCCAGGAATGAGGGCTAAAAAGGTTTTTAACCATATTTTAGTATGAATTTAATTTTGATATACTTGTATGATGCTTTTATATCATCAATCATATATCATTATATGTGTGAATTTTTAGATAATTATTGTTAGAATCAAATATTTTAATTAATTACATTATGTTACAATCATATATTGAACGTGGTTGAGTGCAAGTGGTTAACGCACTGTTACTTAAGGACGAATCGTTCGGGCCCTCCCCGAGTTCGATCCTTGAGTATGCAACAACCCTTGGCTAGACTTTACTAACCGCACGGCCGACTCAGATATTAGTACCATAGTGAGTCCAAAGGATCTAAGCCGTGGGGATACTTCTAGGGCTCACTCTGTCTCAAGGACTAATTAGGGTGAGTACCAAACTAAAAAAATTAAATTCTTGAACGAGCTAGCCCTCATCTTTCCTTCTTTTTTTTTTTCCACTCATCTCTTTAAATGACATGTTGTTGACAAGATCAATAATTATATCATTGGCATAGTTTTTTTTTTTTTTGACTGAATCATTGGCATAGTTGAAGAACCAAAGAAAGAATATAGAAGCTCAAACCATATTGGCAAAGCAGCTGTTAACATTACTAGACAAGAACTTAAGTCTCCAGTAAAATTCTGGAATACTTTAATTTCAATATTTCTGGATTTCCAAATCTTTACTTGCAATTCAAAGAAGAAATGTCAATTATTCTACTGAGGAACATCAATTTCGCATGAGGAATGTGCATGCAATCAACAAGTCTCTATTATTAAATACGCAATACTCATCCATCAATTTAAAATACACTATTGACGAGATCTATAATTATGTATACATTATTGACATAATTGAAGAACCAATAAAAGAGTATAGAAGCTCAGATGACGTTGACAGAGCAACTGTTTAACTCCCACACCTAAACCACCTTGACCAAATGGAATAAGACACCTTATATATTATGCATTTAGAAGAATATTGAATAATAGAAGAAAAAAAGCAACATTAGTGTAAAAGTAATAATATATCACAAAAATAGTTTCAAAGAGCATATGAATCTAAGGGTGCGTTTGATTTCAAAAGGTATCAGGACAGCACAGAACAGATATGACAGCACAAGACAAATCCTTGAGTCACAGGACAATTCTTTGTCTTGTATATTGCTTGATGAATAATGGACATCACAAATAAAATAATATTAAATTTACCGGAATACTCTTTATAATATATATATATATATATATATTATTTAATATATAAATATACACAATATATAAATTTGAGTTATATGGGAGTTGTGTCATTTACAGAGAGAGGGGGGGAGAGAGAGAGAAGAGAGAGAGGAGAGACCAAAGAGCGCGAGGGAGGGAGAGAGAGAGAGGAGAGAGGGAAGAGAGAGAGGGGGAGAGAAAGAAGAGAGAGATTTAAAGATAATTTTGTCTTTTGTTAGTCTGTCCATGGTTTGGTGGGGGACAAAATCTTAGGTTTTTGTTCTATTCCTCACCCCCATTTTTGTCCTGTCCCCTGACCACTTTTCAAATCAAACAGGAGACAAAAAATTTTGTGGCGTTCAGTCCCCTGAATTTTTGTAAATCAAACACACCCTGAGTGTATTTTAATTTTGAGAAGAAAACAATTCCTAATAAAGGTATACTATACAATGAGAATATGACAATCGATGAATTGTGTAGGATTATATTTGCTAAAACCTGTATTTTGTCAAGACGATGTCTCATTACCATTGATTGGTCTAACTATTGTCATGTGGATGGTACAGTGGATGATGCAAAAAGTGGGTGGTGCACCTTAGCCCAAATCTCTTAATGTGTATAAATAGCAATCACTTTTACACCTTTTATCAAAAAATAGATATATAAAATATATTGAAAACACGTGCAATGCACATGATCTCTAGTAATAATGTGAGAGATCCGCAAACATTCCAAGGAAATTAAGGTGATCATTCTCTGGAAATAACGTTAATAATTGACAAGTGAACACAAACTTCGCGTAGGAGGGCCTCCACAACATAAATTGGTTGTCCCCTCCGAGTTTTCTTTTTTTCTTTTTTATTTTTCTCGGGCTAATATCTGGCAGGTGCCAAAAAAGAAAAAAGAAACCTATAATGAAGCATCTTCTCCTACCTTATTGACACATATATTCCACCACCAGTACACAGATGCATGTACATGCCTATATGACTTGACAGGTCACACCCTGCGACTTCAACAAAGTATATTAATTAAAGTTGTTTTGCACAATTAAGAAGGGTGTTATCCTTTTATTTCAAGTTTAGCTACTTGATCAGTTGAAAGCAGCTTCCTCTTGGAGTGTATGTAATAGTTGATTCACAGCACCTGCGATTTCATCCACCGTATTCAGCTGACACCCTTCCTCTACCTATTCCAATAAATTAATACAAAAGGATAAAACACTTAGTTTTGAAATGAAAAATTATAGTCAAAGAAGAAAGGAAAAATTAAAGGAACCTATATAGCAGAAACTTGCAAAAGGAAAACCAACCTTTACACTAACTGAGGTAAGGACCATATCATCCACAGTGGTAAGATTAAGGTGAAGAATGCTGAGGCCAAGACTTTGCAACCCAACAACCATCTTCATAAGCTGCCCAGGTTGTTTCTTTGAGAGTATCTTTATGTTGGCATGGCTGTCCACCAAGGTCACTTCTATGTCTGCTATGGCCCATGACTGGTTCTGGTTATTCTGGTCCTGTGCCATCGTAGCCTCGCTCGTAGCCTGGCTCATGCTTTGAGTTGCACGTGTCGAGTACTGAGGGAACACGAAAAACTCAGCAAAGGGTGATGATGAACCAGGGAAGCCATTCTCATGCGCTTGTTGCTTTGGTTTCTTTTGGCCTTTCATGCACTGTAAAGTCTGCTCTAGCTCCTTCACAAAGTTAATGGCGCCTCCTATAATAGACGCTTGATCACCCTGCTTTATAGCCAATTTCAGCAATTAACAACACAGGTTAAGGTAAAAAAAAAAACGAAAATACTAAAACAAGTTAAGTTCATGTCTTGTCATCACTGTCATGTTATGTTCTTTTGGATATCTAACGAAATCACACCTACCCTTTGCACATAAGAAGGAGGCATCAAGGATCTGAGAACAGCGAGGTACTCATTCATCTGTTTCCTTCGATTTCTCTCAACTGCAATGTGGGTCATCCTCTGGTTCTCGATTTCCTCCTTGTTCTTTGCGCTCTTCGTGCGACGTCGTTTACGCCGACCTGTGGTGGTGGTAGTCACGGTGGCTTCTACGGAGGAAGGAGGAGGAGGAGGCAAAGCTCCGAACAAACGATTGATCTACTGTGCCTGTCTCAGGGGAAGAGTGTGAATAATCCCATTGGTCTTTTGCATTTTGCAAGACCGAAGGAGAAGATAAAGAATCCCAATTTGCATGGAGAGTATGCTCTATGTTATTGTTGATGATTTCAAGAAGGATTTTCTCTTCTTCTGCTGTTTGGAAACCGTAGTCATGGCTGCAGGTTCCACCGCTTGCACCACTAGTTGATCCTCCTACTAAGGAGTACAAATAATCCTTGTTGCAACCATAAGTAGATGGATCTTGTGGGAAAACCACAGCTTCTAGGGTCATTGTTTATGATGCTCCCCTCACTAGGGAGCTAGCTAGCTCTCTTTGTTGCTCACAAAGGAGACACTGCTTTTGTTTTTCTTTTTCTTGAAGATGATGAAAGAAGAGAAAGCAGAGGGAAAAAAGTTAGAGAGAGAGAGAGAGAGATGTAGGAGGGTGTAATTAAAGGAGAGTATGGAGTATAGAATGAGATGAAGGTTAATGATTAGGTGCTAAGAACAGTTTTGCCAAAGAAAGGAAGATCAAGGTTAATGATTAGATACTAAGAACGGTTTTGGCAATGAAATTGAAGGAAGGAACTTAATTAACCAAAAGGTAGAGCATAAGCATTACGTTCCTAACAGAGCAAACAAAGGGACCCTTTTATCTTATCATCACCTGATGAAGAAAGCCTCCCCTTGCCCTCAAAGGGGATTGTTACACAAACAAAAAAGCTACAGAACTATGCACGTGAGGTTTCATCGTAGACCAGTTCCTTGATCGCACAAACACGACCACAGGGAAACACGCAGAGAGATTCTCTTGGCACTTTCTTAATTCCTTATATTTAATTATATAAGAGTACTAGCAATAAATTAATGATATTTTGTTTTTGCCAAAAATAAATTTTTTCTGCAGCCGTTTGTAAAGAGAAACAAAATCTCCACTTTATGGACTAATAATAGTACTAGTTACCATATTCCCTTTTTCTTTTTCCATGTAAAATCCCCATTTTATGTTTTATGCACATCGTTTTTGTCGATATATAAAAAACAAAACGCAGAAATAGACTATCATGTAAAGTATAAATCATCTATCTTTTCTTGAATAACTTGATCTTATCCTCAAATGCATCAATTCCATTCTAAGAACAAATTATAGCCGCGAAAACACTTTTGTATATACCGATTTAGATGCGAAACAAAATATGGTAGGTTGAAAGGGGACAAAAGCATATATAAAAGACTTCTTTATCGATGCCTTTGTATATGACACATTTATTATATATATATATATATATATATATATATATATATATATATATTGTTCCGTGCAAATACCTACCTCTGTTTGGTTTAAAGGAGGAGAAGGAAATTTTATTCAATATTTTGAAAGATTAGATGAATTTTATTCAAAAATTGAAATGATGAAAATTATATGAACCTAAGGCTATATATGTTTTGTTCAAAGGAAGGGAGGGAAGAGATTTTAATGAGAGAGGGATGACAGAAACTTTAATTAGATATTGTGTTTGATTTAGAGGAGGAGAGGGAACATATTTTATTTGGAAGAGGAGAAATAATACTATTTATGTTTGGTTTACAAGGGGAGGGGAAGGATTTTAAAGCTAGTTTGCCTTTATATTCTTATAATTTTGAATTTCAAAATATATAAATAATAATATTTTAGTATTTTCAAAATGTTTTATACTCCTTTTCATCCCCTTCAAATCTCCCCAATATTGGAGAGGAGCCAAAATTGAGTAAGTATTGCTCCTCTCCATTCTCACTCCAAAAAATTGAACCAAACAAAAAAAATATATAAAAAAAAAACTTCGATCCCCCTCCCCTCCCATCTCATTCTCTCCATTTTCCCCTCCAACTAAATACTATTTAATATAAACTATTATGGGGATAAGATCGAAATATATGGTAGCAGGGGCGGACCCACACTTCACTCAGGGTGTGCACATGCACACCCTCGTTTTTGATGTGCACACCCTCGTTTTTGAAAAATTTTTCATAGGTACCTTATGTTGACATTTTTTGCCCCTAGTAATTATACAAAATTGCTCTCATGCCGCTCATTTATCTTGCTCAACACTCCGGACCACTCCACGAAGACCAGGACCCACACCACTTCTTTATTTCTTACCCACTAGAACCTCCACCTCCACCACCACCAGCCGTCCGCCACCCTCCGCCAAACGTTCGATGCCGACCCTCCGCCTCTCTCTCTCTCTCCCCCTCCCCTCTCTCTCTCGCGTTACATCTTGTTCAAATTTCCATTACTCTCTTCAATTTTTTTTTAATAATCATTTACTTTCTTATTCCTCTTACCGTACCTGGTCATCTATGCACTATGCGGCTTCCATGTGACTAAAATGATAGTTGATAGGTTAGGGTTAAAATTTGGGGGGTCTGTGATAACTAGATTATTTCATCAAATTGTTTGGTTAGACATAAAATTAATTGTTTTAATTTTTGTTGTTAATTGCAGGAGATAATGGAAAAAAATTTGAAGCAAAGATTACCATCAAATGTTCAAAATATAGGACACCACATGTGTGTGTGTCTGTGTATTTGTGTGTTAAACCAAATTAAATAAAATATGAGCTATTGAAATCAAAATTTATATATCTATCATCTGACATATGTTGCCCCCACTGTCCCAAGGTCTTAGATCTGCCAGTGTCGTTAAAATGAATCTTGATAATGATAAGAAAACAACCAGTTACAGGCCCTATCATAGTTTGGCTAAGAGTGTGTTTGGGAAAGATTTAATCTTTCCCTAAAAAGTTGTTTTGTAAAAAATAATCATGTTTGGGAAAAAATATGAAAATTGGAAAAAGCTTTTTTATGGCAATTTAAGTTGTTTTTCTCAACAGCTGAACACCCAATGGTTTGCTTATTTGATTATGATTATTTCCCCTCCTTCACTTTACTTTCCCATCTTGCCCCCACCCCAGCGACTTTACCTTTTCCTTTTCTGATTACGTATGAACATGCATCAGGTAAGGTTGGTGCAACATTTAATTAACATATTTAATTAATATTCATTATTTATTTATATTATTTTTTGCTTTTTGTTTTGGTTAAAAAATTAAATATTTTAACAAGTTTTAATGTTAAAAAAGCATAAATATTATTAATATAAACAAATAACTTCATATCCTTTTTCGTAATTTATTTTGAAAAAGTGCTTTTTTTTGCACCACCCAAACAAAATAGATTATCTTAAAATCACTTTTCAGCAAACATACCCAAACAAAAACAGATTATCAGCATAATCTTTTTATTTTCCAGCTTTCCCAAACACACTCTAAGTCTTTAGAAGTTACGATCCCCTAAGAATCTCATCCTTGGACTAGGAAAAATAAGTAAGCCCCACATAGCAATTCGATCCACTTTTAACTCGTTCTTTTATCTCAACCCTATAATGACCTGTTTGAAATCACGTTCCACTTGGACATGATGCAAAAACAGCTTCAAGTTGCTTTTGCTTTTTTTATTTATAATCCTGCCATTTTTATTGCAGTTTAATTACTTTGGAAAGCGATTATGAAATCCAGCTTCTAAGCATACACTAAATCGGTTTCATATGTCCGGATAGTAAATATATATTATATAAAAATAATATTTAATCATGTTAACATAAATGTAATTTTTTTATTTTTGGTGTACTAAAATGTAAATATTACCTAGTGTAGAAATGGACGATACAAAAGAAACATATTTCTTATAAAAAACTTTGTGCACTATAAAATATGCACATTATGTTTTCGGCAGCGGAATAGAGTAGCACATTGATTTGCCAATTTCGCTCATTCTGTTGAGACCGGATTGCTCGAGATATGACATTCTTTTGTCCCATGATTTTATGCGTGTTAATTTCTGGCGTAGAACTCTTGCTTAGTTTGGGCTTATGGCTTCGCTTGTACCAAAAAAATCGATACCCGTTACGTCAACATGGCAGGGTCGTCACTGGGATGACAGCTCCCTCCCTTGTCAATATTTATATATGAAGGCAAGCTTAAGGACAAAGTGGTCCTTTTACTGTGTACAAGTGCTTTATTTCAATTATTAAAATTTTTAAATAATGTCCCGTGAGTACTTCAATTTGGTAATATATATAGAAGTATCTCTTTCGATGTTAATGTGTTTCTCCACTACAATTTACAAAATATAGTTAGATTGAGATACAATAATGATGGTCATAGTTGAAATGGCGCATATTAAAAATATTATTTTTTAAATTATTAATTGCATATTAGTCTCTTATATATCTGTCACCATATATTTAGATAATAAAAGTAAAGTGCAAATATGCAAAAAATAATTTTATAACATTATAATAAAATATGTACAAATATAAATTTATGTATATTTATTTAATTATTCGGAGTCGAGGAAATGATGCCCAGCCCAACCTCAATAGTTAGGCCTCCCCTTAAAAATGTCTAATTAGAAAATTAATTTTGTTTAACTAGTGTCTTGATAATATTTGTAAGAAAATTAAAATTAAATGAAAAAAAAGTTGAGTATTTAATATGTTACAAACTTTTACTCATGCTTGAGCTTTGCACCCCTGGATGAATGATAACTTCTTAGAATGTTGAAGTTTTTAAACTAAAAAATAAATTAATGAAATTTTAATACAATGTTTTTACATTGACAACCTAATCATGCATTGTGACATTAAGAAACTTGTTAGCAAATTTTTAAGAAGAAAATTATAAACCTGCAATCCACTATTACAACTATTTTTTTAATCAATTAAAGATCCGAATATGTTTTTTAAAAACTTTTTTTTTTTGGGTATTGTTTTTTAAACAACTTTTAAGAATACTATATTTATGGATACCGAATATAAAGCCATTTTTGAATAATAAAATAATATGAGAAGAGGGGGAAAATAAATAAAAAAAAGGTTTTTTTTTTGACATGAATAAAAAAGGAATATTGAAGTATAAGAAAAGGAAAGTATAAATACTCAAATAAGATATATGTGTGGTTTCATTGGATATTAATGTGATCAGACACTTGGACATGGAATAGAGAAAGGTCACGGAAAGTAGGTGACATCTGAGAGATTTTGAGAAAGATCCAGACGGAGCAAATAAGAAGAAAATAAAAAGAGAACTACAGCAAAACATATTACCTCAGGCGTCGGGACAAGTTCAGACTTCAGAGAAATGCATGTGACAACACTCTCTGTAATCATCTACGATGAACACGATGCTCCTTGACCTGTACTCTTTTTTAGACTATTCTTAATTAAATATTTTGTTTTCTTATTCTTTCATGTATTATTAAGTGTAAGACCCTTAATATTTTACTTTAACCTATGACTGAATGACATACTTGTTTCGTTTCACGCACAAACTACCTATTAACCATTTGACCACACATCTCGATGAGATACTCTGTACGTTTACTTCCCTTTTTTCTTGGGTCTCCCTTCTTCGGAATATTGTTAACACCATAATACGAGTAATTTAGCATTCTAATCAATATATTTTTATTTTTGTGTTATTCATCATTGTTTATATAGTAGCACCATGCTAATCTGTGGTCTACGAGTACAAAATGATTAATTTAATACAGAAAAATCCAAACCCAACTGGCATTCCTTTGAATGTATCAGAAGAAGTTGTAGATTATGGGATTCGATGACTGCTTAAGTCTTAACTACAGGGCAACTTGCTAATTAAGTTCTAATGCTAGTACATATATGCTTCAATAATGTTTTTCTTAACAACTAAATTATCCAGTAAAAAAAACAATTAAATTATGACACTTGCCCGAAGTATTATGAATCTTTTAAAGAATAAATGATCAAAATGAATTTTGACTAAAAGATAAAGAATCAAAAATATATTTTAGCCATGTATATACCAATGTAATAGGGAATTGATACTTATGTATGAGTTGTAGTAATCCTTATACTCCCTTTAATATTAATTTTTGGTTGATAAAAAAATATGAAACTTCATTAATAAATATTATTTCAGAATCCTAAAAAATATGCTTTCTAATCCCTGATCGATCAGGCATACTGGCCTACAATGGTAGATTAATGTGGAACATATTAATTTGAGATTTATATAAGTTGAATTATGTAACAACTGATTAGTATAGCAAATTAAACGCGTAGTCCCTAATCTATAACATCTAAGCCTTTTTGTCTCTATCTGACACACGGCTGCTACTAATGAAAACAATCCAGATTATTGTGCAAATAAATAACATGTCATTATGTGCTTAGTTGCTTAATTGCATGTGCTTCAAGCACAAAACACGCTACCAGCAACTCTAACCGAGGCATCCGGGCACAAGGCACTTGTAATTTATAGCATAATACAATAATGTGGTGGTAAGCCAGCTGATTTGCTCACAGATTTGATTTTATTATTAATCAGCTATAAGCCCTGTTAGCTCATAGGCTTGTTGACTTGTTCAAGAAATCTGAGAAGGAGGGACCTCAAATTCTGTGAACCTGAGTATTATTGTTTTACGCGTTGGCGTTTGCTGCACATTATTCCCGAGTCTGAACAGGCTTCTTCTATATCCTGTGCCACCACCGCCGACCATAACCATTAACAGGCTAACACCATCCCACTTTGGTTTCACTGCCTCAAGAGTTTTGCCACTTCAAGCTGTTGTTTTGTCTGCCTCGCTTATTACTAAACTTTTATTATGTACGTCTTCTAGGTCATTAGTTTTTTTTATAAGCAAAAATATAATTAAGCAAGTACAAGGGGTGCTCGAACCTATATACAAGTAAAAAAGTTACTATTGAGAAAATATTGAATCGTGCAAATCTTCTTTACTTTTGTGTATGTATTGATTAATATGTAATACAAGGGAGGCAGCTCCTTATATAGCTGATTGTTCAGTACAGAGACCTATCTACCAATTTGTTAACTCTAACTAACAAGTCTGTTATAGGCTTATAACAGAAAAACAGAATTGACTAAAAACAACTAATTAACAACATTCCTAATACAAACTAATGGATAAGCAGTGAGATAATACAACCATCTTATTAGTTACAAAGAGGAATAAGGTAAGCATACAACTGAGGGTAAAAAGACACCAAGACAAAGTATCACACAACAAGGTTGAACATCTAACTTGAAACTCATCACCCCAATAAGAAAAAGTGCGAGTGTTTTAAGTGGACACATTCTCTACACATCAAATTACTATCATCAAGTATTCTAAAACAGAGACAAACCAAAAGAAAAGAGAACAGAGGCATCACTAAACTCCCTAAGGTGCAGCAAAGAGTAAACACCCAGTTCGGTTCCTGAAATTGTGAAGTAGTATCAACTTGATCCCTAAAATTATCGAAATTCCAAATTAGTCCCTGAAATTGTAAAACGATAATCAACTTAGTCCCTCCGTTGAAAATCGTACAGACTAAGTTGATTTTAAGTTAGCAGTGTCAGGGACTTAATTGATATTAAGTGAGTAAAATGAGGGACCAAATTAATACTAACTTATCATTCAGGGATGCTTTTGGAATTTCGATAATTTCAAGAATCAAGTTAATACTGCTTCACAATTTTAGGGACCAAATTGGGTGTTTACTCGTGCAGCAAAACATGCCAAAGTCAGCGCATCAACCATGCATAATTGCAAATATGAAGTCTTTCCATATAGCAGTAGCCCAGAAACAGCATTCCACCACTTTCTTGGTTTTATATGACACTTTCTTCCTTTTTTCATTTTCAGTATTTTAATTTATATTTATATTATCAAATTTATTTTATTACAGATGAAGCACTAATTGATATTCTTCGAAGTCACTATATAGTCAGAGAAAGATAGACATTTAGTATGCTTCGTAAATTATCTACAAGAAAATTACAGAAACGATTAATATGGTTCGTTTAAATGATGAAGCTTTGTAGTTGAAGTTACATTAGGATTATTTCCATTATTTGGCAATCGATATGTACAATAACTAAAATTCATTGTTCAATATGCTTGCAAAATTTTTCATATATATGAAAATATGGGAATTGGGATAGAATCAAGGAATTGAATGTACATAGGATACGGGAACTCACAAAATTGTCCAATATTTGATGAAATTAGGGAAAGTCCCATGAAACCATGAAACTTTGATAGAAGGAGGAAGATGTACTTCTTTCCCATGAAACTTTGATATTCTTAATATTTTTTGTTGTCTATAATCAAGTATCCCATGGATAAAGCTGTGAGATTGCCCTCGGGTTGGAGTTAATGGTTAGGTTAAGCTCTTCCCAAAATGACAACCTCAGGATTCAAACCCATAACCTTATAAGTAAAATTCATCTTGGAGCATGGTATCAGATTAGCGCGTAACCTTAATATATTGTTCGTGTTATTTTGAATCTCCCTCATTGCTATGAACATGGTTAGGTCGGGTAGCTGCCACAACCAATTTCTCTAGCCTCTCCTTGTATTTGGCAAACTGGATTAAATTACCCAAAAAAGAAGTTATTTTTATAGAAAACAATTTTTAGAAAAGATAGAAGTTTGAAACTTATTTTAAAAGTAATATTATATTATTTTGAAACCAATAATATTCTTTTAATTTCACCGTACAAAACTAACCATCAAACAATATATTATTAAATAAGACAAATGAGTTCATACTTTTTTTTTGTAATTTACTTTATAAAACTGATTTTTTTTACAATTCAAACAAAATAAATTATCTTTAAATTATTAACTTTTTAACTAAAACATTTTTTTTCAAGCAAGGTCTGATCAGTCACCATAAATTTATTAAAAAGTAAAAAAAATAAAGAAAAGAAAATCATGGGGGAACTTTTTAACTAAAACATGTCCAAACATAATACCGATTTAATTATAATCAATTATAATGATAATCCATTGTACATATTATTAAATTATTGAAATAATCATTTTTAACATCTAATCCAAAGGCACTTATATGATTCTTGGTTTAATTCATTCATAAAAATCTTTAGTTTGACCAAAACACCCCTCCTTTCCCTTTTCCACTATCCTTCAAGTCAAATATTTCATATTTGCCACCAAGGCTCGGACTAGAACAGGCACCATAAATGCAAAAGTGGGATTTGGATCCTCTAACTTTGTGGAGGGAAAAAGTAGGTGACTTTAGTGTATTTTGGGAGAGAAATAGGTGAGAGAAAAATGGGAAATAAGATGAGAGAAGGAAATATAGGAGAGAGATAAATAGAAAGTCAGGTGACTTTTGACGCAAAAAAGTTAGAGGATTGGGATCCGCAAAAGTGTTGTACAAAAGTCTCTTTCAAAAGTTGTATGGTACTGACGTCTTTCAAGAAATTGAAAACAATGAATTTTCAACATTGAATCTTGTAATAAATATGTGTGACTTTTTAAGTAGTCAAATCATCATTATAAGTAATTTTAAATTTTGATCATTCATATATAATTATATAGTCAAGATTTGTTATTATCACATTCTTAACTAGTATGTACAAATTGTTCTCACTATATATAACTCTAGAAGGAGGGAGAGGAGGAGAGATTACCAACTTACACATGGTGTTGTATACAGAGGTTCATACACAATGGTATCTCTTAATGGTTTGCAGAGGATCGCAAAGGAGTCCTGTCATGCCATGTTTCTGCAGGATTTCCCCTGCCATATTCAGGGAGGGAGCAGACTTAAATGATTAGGAGGGACCAAGTATGTACACAAATTTCATATAAAATATTTATAATTATTTTTCCCTAATGTTAATTACATTAGTAATGTATCAATATACATGATAATCTAACCATCAAAGTAGATCCCCATCCCTTGGCACTTGCATCCAACACTAGGGTTCAACACGTGTTAGGTGCGTGTTGTTGATGACTTTTTGAACATGATGGGTAACCGAAATTTCAAACGGGTGACGAATCTTTAAACGACCATAACTTTTGACCTGTATGGAATTTTTGGGCATATTATAAATACACGTAAAGTTCTTTTCGAGACCGTCATCTTAACAACTAGTTTTTTTTGGCCGAAGAGGCCAAGACCCCTCCTAGAATGCACGTAGATACGTCCCTGGCCATAGCTTCAGACCACAACAATTCCTCTCACTTTATATGCTATATAATATATAAGCATAGTAAAGGCTACGCCCAATTTCAAACTTTGCATTTAGTTGGCCCTGATAACCACGTTATCGTTTAATTATATATAGTAATTGATGTCGTCAAGCAACGGGTAATAATAAGTCTAGAGTTTAGATTAGAAACTGCACATATATATGGCTCTAAATTAATTGGATCTCCAAAATAATTTTCTCTAGGTTCCAGCTGGAGATTTGTGATCCTATAGCTTCGGAAGTCAGAAAATTCCATCAAAAACTTTTCTTTGGCACATCTAGATGTCGGCGACGTTTTTGTCAAGTGCATGGCATAATTCATAGATGAAGGAAATAATTGAGAGAAAACTGAATTGTAAATTGATTGAAGTGAGAAAAGTGATATATATAATTGAGTATATAGGACTATAGGAGTCATAATATACTACATTAGCTAGGCTAGCTACCTAACTAACTGTTTTTTTTATTTTTATAAGCCATACTTTGTTTATTACGAGTAAAAAAGGTACTCAAACCTGTTTACAAAGAAAACTAATACAACAAGGGACTAGAGGTATATGATCAACCCGGCTTTCAAGCCTTGCTCCTACTAGGTTGAGAAGGTAAAATAAAATCCAGAACATCGACACAACAATGAGCCATTAAGAACCAAGCAACAAACCAACGTTGTTGATGAGGATAATCAGTAAAGGCGATGAAATCAGGATTTCCCAGCTTGAATATATTATAATAATATTTTTATGAATAACTTTATCATAATAATACTATTTCTATTTAAAAAATAATATATTATTCCTAAAGTCTACAACTAGTTTATTTCTAAAAGGTTGCCTTTTTAGCTAGGATGTCTCTCCACCATTTGATTATATTGGGATTATATCCTAAATTAGTTATATCATAAAAAAAAACTAATTTTACATGGTTATATTCGCATCCACTAATCCATTTCCCTAGCAACAAACAATTCTTATAATTATCACCAATTATATTTTGTGGAGCAAATCGCATGATTATGGGTTTTTTTTTATTGAATTTTGTTTTACAGAGGAGATCTACTCTTTTTTTTTTCGATCTACTTTGAGGAGTATTCCACCGCCAACCTGAGACGGGGACTAAAGACCTTGGTTAAGGGGCGAGATGCCTTTAACCACTCACGCCAACCTCAGTTGGTAAGGAGATCTACTCTTGTTTCATTACATGATTTCAACAAGTAGTTATTTCCACATAGGCTTGATAAGGCCAAACTGCTGCTTATAGCGGATGAGTTTGTAGCCCTATATGATCAATATTTTTCTTACTAGATTATTTTTTTTTTCACTATCTTAAATTTTTTTTTTCAGACGCTACTTGAAACAGCATTTAATATTTGGTCAATATTTTTCTCACTAGCTTGTTATTTCCTTTCTCATGTTTATCCTTATCATTTTGGTTAAATTCCTCCATTATATATATATATATCCCCTCTTAAATAAAACAGTATATCCTAATCTTAATATCTCGAGATATATTTAAGGACTAATTTAAATAACTAGATATATATTTAAGATATAAAGAATTTATTTTTGCCTGTAAAATTTTAAAACTTATACAAAAAAAATATATCAACATATCATTTTATTTTTATCTTCTCATTTTATTTCAAAAAAATAAATAATTATAAATAAATAAATAATTAATATTTTTAATTTTCGATATGATAAATAATTTAAAATAAATTAACTTATTAAAAGTGATAATTATTTTAAAATGAATAAAACACACACACACATATATATCAGCTATCTCATACGCTATATGCTATATATATGCTCATCCGCTATCTGCTAGTTTCTACCAATCAGAGCACAAATCATTTCTAGTGTATTATGATTGCTAGTATTTGTGAATTTGCTACGGGTGTTAACTTTTACGCAAGCGTATTAATTATCCACTTCACCATTTTTGCAATTTTTTTTTTAAATTAAAATTCAATTAAATTTAAAAATGGGGTAGTCCAATAATCTGATCCGAACTAACCCAACTTTATTCAAATTGATTCAGATCGAATTCATAGAAAATTTTCAAAATCCAATACCATCAGATCCAATCAATTTTATTCGGATCGGATGCTAAATTAACTCAAATCCAATTCAAAACAATAATAAACTAGTTAGCTACTTGTTAATTAAACTAAAGTGTTGCCAACGAGTGCCCTAAGAACATTTGTTAAAGAATCTATAAAAGAAAATTTTATATTGAAAAACTAAATACAACACTTTTCAATATGTCAAATACATCAATTTTTCATACAAAACTTCCTTTTTTGATTCTTTAACCAATACTCTAAGAGCACTCTTTAACATCATTCACTAAACTAATATATATGTGACATAAACAACAGGAAGTAGATTTGAATTCTAAAAAGGGCGGCTCTCCCGAACCCATGTAGAATAAGTGTGGGTTTGGGAACCCTTAAACCATAGACCACCGAATATTCGAGTGACAAGTGGTTTATAAAGTCACCTCATCTTATTTATCATTTAGGTATATAAGTTTCTGTTATTGCATTTAAGTCCCTATCAAATAAATTTTTTTATTCCTCTTAATTGAAATTCACTTTTTTCGTGACTTCCTACCGTTGTCCAACCCATCTAGGGTGACTGCCCATAGATGTGACTAAGAACCATTTCGAGAAACACATCTTTACCCTGTCCCACGGCAAGTCAAGTCAAGTAGAATCTCCAAATATTATCTCATTTCTAAGCCCCCAAATGCATCAAACCAAGGCATACCACAACATTGCATGTCAACCCACTTAATTTCTTAACTGATTTTTCAACATTTGCAGCAAAAAGAAGAAACAGCTGAAAAATGTTTGTTGGAAGGACACAGTGCTCCCAAGCCATTGTGTAATCAAGGACCATAGCCTAACACTTAACATAAAAAGAACACTGATAGAACAAATGATCAATAGTCTCAACATGCAAATTACAAAAAAGGAAGCCTTATAAGAATAAGAATGTACGGAGAGCGAAACTGAAAAACTAAATACGAATGTGTGGAGACCAAAATACTCCGATCCCTCCACATAGCAGCGGCACTACGCTCCACCTGTAAATTCCTCATCATTCCACAGCACATCCTTTGGCCCATTATAGTTTATCCTTCCCAAATAAATAATAATAATAATCAATCATATGTTAGTAATGGTGTTTTGTTGATAATGAATTAATGATCAGGATTCACGTATATTATGACAATTATATTTTCTTATTCTAAAGGAGAATTGATGCACTCATAAGCATTCTCTCATATACTGTCTTAGCTGGAAAAATGGCTGTAGCTTGACTCTAAATTAAAATTTGGGTTTTTTTTAATCGGCACAAAACCAAAATTTGGACTTTGAATTGAAGATATTAGAAAACGGGTTAGCCGTATTAATCACTTGTAGTAATTAATTCTGTTTTGCTATCTACAAAGAAGACAACCTTGTAAGTTTCCTTTTCGGAGCTGAACCTCACTGTTCCCCCATTTGTTTCCATTAAAATTCAAGATGGGGACTGAAAATGATCGACATAAGATTTCAGCCTCCTCTAATCTTTTATACTATATATATGTATATTAGTAGTAAAGAAATTTATTGGCCGGATCAATTCTCATTTGTTAACAGGCCATTATCAAAATTCAAAGGATCATAATGTATTTAACCCCTCGAACAAACGCACAGTCAAAAGCCTAAACAGCTAGCTATATATAATATCGTTTTGATGTTATCTTTGTTTGCCCTTCGCCATGTGTTTATACCATAATATATTTTACCAAATTAACAAACAAGCAACATTGTATCCTTTGGTTATGCACAACGGAGAGAGGCCAAATCTCGCTGGCTTTCCGAACTCACGAAAAATTAACTTTGAAAAAAATTACTTTGGAAACTCCGAAGTTAATCAATTGGCAAAATTTGGCAAAAGCCCACGTTTTCTACCAAAACCACCCGTTAATAAACACATACAATTATATAACCCTATCTTACAGTTTTTCTTTACCCTAATGTGATTTCTCTAGCTAGAACATTTTACAAGATAAAACCAGGTATAGTATTACGCAACCCTGGTTTCGTGCATGCTTTGGTGTTATTGTTAGCGTTCATCTTTTAACTAGTAATTATGGGTGACATGCATGCAAGTGTATGGTTCATAACACCAAAGAGAAGTCACCTCAGAGTGTGGAGTTCCAATCATAGCCATGCGTTTCATGCTTTATTCCTTCTTCTTCTCATCCAGACCTCATCACCACCAGCAGCTGCTCAACTCGCAGCACCAATACCACAGGACCTCAACAAAAATAACAAATCTGATTTCGCCATCATGGGGATCGTGGTGATTATGTTCTTCATCTCAGGCTTTCTTTCTATCTACTCTCGTCAATGCGCCGGTGGTCGAGTTCCAATCATCAACCTCTCTCTTCCCAACGTGGATAACGATCGCCAAACACACAGCGAATCGAATAATGGCCTGAACCAAGAGATTATCGACACGTTCCCCACTTTCCTCTACTCCAACGTGAAGGGCCTCAAGATTGGCAAAGGAACCTTGGCATGTGCTGTGTGCTTGAATGAGTTCCTAGACGAGGAAACGCTGCGTTTGATCCCAAATTGCAACCACGTTTTCCACCCTAGTTGCATCGATGTCTGGTTGGCCTCTCACTCCACGTGTCCACTTTGTCGTGCCAACCTCGTTCCAAGACCAGAGGACACGGTTCTTCCAATAGTGTCCATTCATATTCCAAATGATGATCATGATCATGAGGAAGAGAGTGTTACCACAGGAGACGACATGAAAAGAGACAACGGTGTGGAATCTCAATCACCAAAAGTGGATTATTTGCTTCATAGGAGTCACACGATGAATCATAGCCGTCCAACACGATCGAGGTCAACGGGGTTTTTATTCAATGTGTTGTTTCCACGGTGTAACTCAACGGGTCATCAGGATGGTGAGAACCTTGGAAGGTTTACTCTGAGATTACCGGATGAGGTTAGGAGCCATGTGTTGAACTCAGCACTGAAGCGTGCGAATAGTTCCGTGTGCTTTACGAGAATGAGCAGTGGGAGGAAGGGTTACAGGACAAGAAGCGTTGGTAGTGCACGTGGGAGTGAAGAGGAGTGGGGGTTCACATTAACACCCCCGTTTTTCACTAGGAACAGTTGGAATGGATCGGTGAGAAAATCACATGTTCAGCGTTCAGGGGTGGCATTATTGGATAATAATATTGTAGGGGAGAGATCCTCTGATCTCTTGTGTCCTGGGTAGGCTCAAACTTTAAACGTCGCTCGCAGATGTGGATCATCATTCCTACAGGTTTACCTTGTGATTATCATAATGTTTTGTTTAGTGAAAGATGAATCGATGTTAATAACTAGCTAGATCGAAATTAAGAACCGTAGGCTTTACAACAGGTGATATTGTCTAAGTTGCTCTACTTTGACTCACCAATACATTGCTTTCAACTTGACACATCAGCATAGTAAGTTATGTTTGAGTTTTATACGGTCAAATGATATAATGCAGATCAGAGTTATATTTTAACAATATTTATGTATTATAGGTAAATAATATGCAGAAATGCTATCTTGACACACAATCCAACACCATACACCGTATAGTGCTGCACAGTGCTATATTGTAGCGTTGTTTTTTTTTTTTTTTTTTTTAAGTTTTGGTTTTTTTTTAATGTTATTTTTTGATAAATAATTTTTTTTGTTAAGTATGTGTAATTATCTGGTAAATCATGTACAAATATCTGGTGAATTCAATTCATTATCTGGTGAATGGGTTTTTTTGAGAAATAAAATTTTTCGTTAAGTGGTGAATCATGTACAAATATCTGGTGAATTCAGTTCATTATCTGGTGAATGGATTTTTTTGAGAAATAATTTTTTTGGTTAAGTATGGGCAAATATCTGGTGAATCATGTACAAATATCTGGTGAATTCAATTCATTATCTGGTGAATGAGTTTTTTTGAGAAATAAATTTTTTCGTTAAGTGGTGAATCATGTACAAATATCTGGTGAATTCAGTTCATTATCTGGTGAATGGATTTTTTTGAGAAATAAATTTTTTGGTTAAGTATGTGCAAATATCTGGTGAATTATGTATAAATATCTGGTGAATTCAGTTCATTATCTGGTGAATGAGTTTTTTTGAGAAATAAAATTTTTGGTTAAGCATGTGTAAATATCTGGTGAATTATGTACAAATATCTGGTGAATTCAGTTCATTATCTGGTGAATGGGTTTTTTTAGAAACAAATTTTTTTATTTTTTAAAAAGTCAAAATTAAAAAAAAAAAAAAAGATGCTACTATAGCACTACAATAATGCTACAATAGCACTACAATGATGCCGTGATGTGCTCATTATCTCGTGCGCGTGTCCCTGTCCCTGCACACATACGGTGTAAACCGTATGTGTGTCAAAAAGTTGTGTCATGGTAACACAACTCAATAATATGTCATATTTAGACCGTATAGATATATATAATGGAGTTTTTGGATGGTATATTTATTATTTGTTGGTTGTTTTTGCACATTATTTTTTTTTTCTACAAGCGTCTTTGAACATTTTCCCCTTCTCTCACCTTCCCCCTCCTCTATCCACCGTACAATATGAATCACACCGGCTACAACATCGATGGAGAGGCCGGGGGACTTGGACCCAGCAGTGGTATTGGATTCCGAGTTTGGAGTCGGTGTCAAACCAGAGCCAGAGGAGTGCGAATTTGAGGCGGAAGTCTAGGAGAGCAATGCGCCCTTGGCAGCTGTCGGCGGCGAGGACAGTGACGAAGGGAGAGAGTGAATTGGCGGAGGAAGGAAGAGAGGAGTCCATCCATGAGGGCTCAGATCTGGAGAACAGCGACGACTGTTACGACTTTGACAACTCGCCGCCTTTGCCTCTGCCGTGGCCGAAGGCGTCGACTTCGTCTCCCTCAGCATTAGTGGCATGGTGGTGCCGTATACCTTGACGTCATTGTGATTGGAGCTTACGGGGGCTCAAACGCCGATGTTTTTGTCTTGCCTCCGTCGGCAATGGCGGCGTCGGGGGCCTCGCTGGGGTAC
Organism: Echinosophora koreensis; assembly: GCA_035048595.1. Classification (NCBI taxonomy): domain Eukaryota; kingdom Viridiplantae; phylum Streptophyta; class Magnoliopsida; order Fabales; family Fabaceae; genus Echinosophora; species Echinosophora koreensis. The sequence goes on along the minus strand of JAPCYP010000060.1, from coordinate 2,551,295 downwards.
AAGGGTAAAACGTTGCAGTGGTGGAGTGGTGCTGCTCGCGTCACTGAGGAGCGGCGGATTCAGATCTCAAAAAAAAAATAAAAAACGGATGCGAATGTGTAGAAAGATCAAAATGAGATGGAGATGATGAGAGATGGAATGATCAAAACGTCGGAAATGTGAGATCTTTCTAGAAAAAATGAAAGAGGGCTGATATTTGATATTTGGACAACCCAAATACGGACAACTTCGAGAACTCGCTAGTGTAGCATACTGTAGTATTTTATTTTATTATTATTTTTTCAAATGGTGACTTTTAAAAAAAAAAAAAAAATTTATTTTCTCAAAAAGAACCATTAACTAGATAATGAACGAAATTAACCAGATATTTGTATCGACTAATCAGATATTTGTACATACTTAATCAAATTTTTTTTTTCTCAACAAAACTCATTAACCAGATAATGAATCGAATTCATCAGATATTTGTACCCGATTAACCAGATATTTGTACATACTTAACAAAAACTTTTATTTCTCAACAAAACTCATTAACCAGATAATGAACCGAATTCACCAGATATTTGTACCCTATTAACCAGATATTTGCACATACTTAGCCAAAATATTTATTTCTCAAAAAAACCCATTAACCAGATAATGAACCGAATTCACCAGATATTTGTACCTGATTAACCAGATATTTGCACATACTTAACCACAAATTTTATTTCTAAAAAAAAAACCCATTAACCAGATAATGAACCGAATTCACCAGATATTTGTACCCTATTAACCAGATATTTGCACATACTTAGCCAAAATATTTATTTCTCAAAAAGACCCATTAACCAGATAATGAACCGAATTCACCAGATATTTGTACCTGATTAACCAGATATTTGCACATACTTAACCACAAATTTTATTTCTAAAAAAAAACCCATTAACCAGATAATGAACTGAATTCACCAGATATTTGTATCTGATTAACCAAATATTTGCACATACTTAACCAAAATTTTATTTCTCAACAAAACCCATTAACCAGATAATGAACCGAATTCACCAGATATTTGTACCTGATTAACCAGATATTTGCACATATTTAACCACAAATTTTATTTCTAAAAAAAAAACCCATTAACCAGATAATGAACCGAATTTACCAGATATTTGTACCTGATTACCCAGATATTTACACATACTTAACAAAAAATGTTAGTACTTAAAAAAAATGTTAGTACAAAAAAAATGCAAATTATTAATTTTTTTAATTTCGAAATTTGAAAGAAAAAATAGTGAACAATGTAGCACTCCAGTGCAACACAGTGTAACACAGTAGCGTTACACTGATCAAATATACGGGTTGTCCCGTATAGTTGTCAAATGTTGTCGTCTAGAAAACATTTCTGAAAATGAAATAACTTACTTTTGTATGTCTAACTACAGTCAAAGCAAATACGTACCAATACAAATACGGAGGTGTACATAAATGGTTTGAACAGGTAAAAATAACAGAAATGTTTCCTGGACAACCAGGATCGACAACTATACGGGACAACTCGTATACTTGCACAGTGTAGCATTACTGTGCTGCACTGTGTGGCACTGTAGCGCTATACTGTACACTTTTTTTCTTTTTTCTTTTTAAAAAAAAAATTCGAAATTTAAAAAAAATTCATTTGTTTTTTGTTCTAACATTTTTTTTAAGTATGTGCAAATATCTGGTTAATCAGGTACAAATATCTGGTGAATTCAGGTCATTATCTGGTTAATGGGTTTTTTTTTAGAAATAAAATTTTGGTTAAGTATGTGCAAATATCTGGTGAATCAGGTACAAATATCTGGTGAATTCGGTTCATTATCTGGTTAATGGGTTTTTTGAGAAATAAAATTTTTAGTTAAGTAAGTGCAAATATCTGGTTAATCAGGTACAAATATCCGGTGAATCACGTTCATTATCTGGTTAATGGGTTTTTTTAGAAATAAATTTTTTGGTTAAGTATGTGCAAATATCTGGTTAATCAGGTACAAATATCTGGTGAATCACGTTCATTATCTGGTTAATGGGTTTTTTTGAGAAATAAAATTTTTGGTTAAGTAAGTGCAAATATCTTGTTAATCAGGTACAAATATCCGGTGAATCACGTTCATTATCTGGTTAATGGGTTTTTTTTAGAAATAAAATTTTTGGTTAAGTATGTGCAAATATCTGGTTAATCGGTTTTTTTGAGAAATAAAATTTTTGGTTAAGTATGTACAAATATCTGGTTAATCTGGTACAAATATCTGGTGAATCACGTTCATTATCTGGTTAATGGGTTTTTTTTATAAATAAAATTTTGGTTAAGTATGTGCAAATATCTGGTTAATAGGGTATAAATATCTGGTGAATTCGGTTCATTATCTGGTTAATGGGTTTTTTTAGAAATAATTTTTTTTTTTTAAAAAGTCAAAATTTGCAAAAAAAAAAAAAAAAAAAAATTTGTTACTGTAGCACTACAGTAGCAATTGTCGCGTAGAGTTGTCTACGCCCGGTGTCTGAATAACAGCGCTCTAAAAATAACTTTAGGAAAATGGATGCAGGTAAATGGATGCCAGGTTGGAATTTCTATTGGTTAGAAATGATTGAAGAAAGTGGAGTAACGTTGCACCATTTTGTTTGCTGGTGCATCATAGAAGGCACCTATTACATACAAGTTTTAAAAGATTTGCCTTAAAAAAAAAAATAGTTTTAGAAGATTTGTAATTTTATTTGTATATAAGTTCTAAACAAAAAAAGTTATCGAACTTTGGGTTCCTCAATAATAATATTATTTCTTGTTAGCTTTCTTTACACAAATATGAAATATCTAACAAACTTCAAAATACTGGCTAAAATTTTGAATTTTATTTTGATATATTGTTAATTAGTATAAAGTTTTTTATTTTATCAATTAATTACATGCATTATATCTGTGATTCTTGAAGTGAAAATTAAAAAGGTTAAATAATTTTAATTTAGTAATAGATAATTGGATGATAATTTTATTATTCATTCTCATTTCATGTACTATACAACTAGGGGTGTCAAACGGATGGATCATATGGATTTTGATTCGGATTGTAATGGATCGGATGAAAGTAATTCAACAATCCATTTCGATCCATTAAAAATATATTAGAAAAATCCAATCCATCTATGACCCATATAATAAAAAAACCATCCAACCCATCCATTAATCATTTTTATATGGATGGATATCAATTAAGTTAAAATTTATTTTAACAATTTTTACATACTAAATATTCTCTCTCAAATTTTAAGGCTCTTAATTAAATACATGTATTTATTACAAAAATTACAAATTAATCTGGATAGAAACTAAACATCATATACTTATATAATTAACGTCTGCTCCTAAATTTATTTTATTACAAATAACGAAATCCTGCAGGTGGACCTTTACTAAAGGTGATCGTTAATTATTTGAAAATGCAAAAAACATTTATATAAGCAGAAAGTATTAATTAAATCCATTTAGTAAAATTTTTTTTTTTTTTGAAAATCCATTTAGTAATTCTAATCAAACATCTGTAAGTGAGTAGTGACAACAAATCCTGAAATCCAAATTCTACTGAATTACACACACACGTTGAAACGCTATTCAGTAGAACACATGCTCTTTAATAATGGAGGATAGTATTAACGCAGCTTTCGAATTGAATGGTGCCTCTCTCACTCACAGCAGCGACCATGGTTGGCGGCGACTCGTAGGGACTGAGGGAGATGAAGTAAATTGAAAACACAGTGAAGAGGGGGAAGGAGAAGCACGAACAGGGTCTTACAGTCAGGGTTAATGTGAAATCCGCATGGATAATAAATGATCCATTACTTTTTTTTTTTTTTTGATCGAATGGATTAAGAGAAATTATTGGATGGATCATTAATCATCCATGAATTAAAACAATCCAATTCAATCCAATCCATTTAGTGGTTTTTTTGTTATTGGATGGATTTTATTATGGATGGACTTGATGGATAATTGATCCACAGATTATTTTGCCGGCCTTATATACAACTCAAAAAATTAGGTGTTATATATATATATATATATATATATATATATATATATATATATATATATATATGTTTCAATTGAAAAACAATACTATATGCACTTTAAAGATGATACTTGAATTTGTCCCAAAAGATTTTGGGCTGTTATTTTCACTCGACTAGTTAGACTTTTTGCGCGCCAGTTTGTAGCTTTTCCTAAAAGCAAAACGGGCTCCATCATTACCGTGGGCTTCTGTTCCTAGCTCAACTACCCAAAAAGGAAAGAGAAGGGAAAGGAAAACATACAGGGACATAATTGGGTATTGATTTTCCCACCCCACAAATTACTATTCCCACCTCCCCATTTCCCTTCGATTTAATTTATTTCCCTAAATACCCTCAACATCAACCCTTTATTCCCTTACCCGTTTTACTCTTCCTTTCTTCGTTTATTCTCCTCTCACCTCTCATCACATCACACTATTTTTTTATCACACTTACGAAAACTCTATTTTCCATAAGTATAAATAAAGTTTACATTTACTGATATTTTCTATAAGTATACATTTTTTACACTTACTAAAAATAACAATTTCCGCAAGTGAAAATACAAACTTACGAAAAAAACTGTTACCTATGGAAAATGAAAACCAGTTTCCGTAAGTTTAAAAAAAAGGGAAAAGACAGGTGTTTGAGTTTGTCGCCACAGATGTAAGGAAAGTTGGATAAAAAAGTTGAAATGAAACTGTAGAAAACTTTCCATTGAGATGAACATAAGATAAGCAAAGTAAGCATCCATATCTTAACATCTTCTTCTTCTCATATATACGTCTTCGCTGTCTTCATGTGTACCCTGTCGCGGCTGCCGCTTCTCTCCTCGTCGTCGCCTGCTTCTGGTTCATAGAAGTTGCGTCAGACTCAGATCTGTAATTTATAAGTATAGTTTCAGATCTGGGGAGTGAAATGAGATGAGACTTTTGATGTGGATTTGGGATTTGGTTAGACATTTCTTTTTTTAGAAAAATAAAAAATGGTTTACGTTGCGAGGATCCAAGTGAACATGCTTTGGTCTTGAAAGTTATTTGTCTGGGACAAAACAAACGAGTGTGAGACCAAAGCATAGTACTCGTTTGAATATTCAATTAGGTCATCAGTTTTTTTTTTTTTTTTTGGTATTAGGAGGTGAGAATAAGCAGTGGTGGATCCAGGACCCGGGAGCAGTGGGGGCAATATATTTTTAAAATAATTAATAATAAATATCGTCATATATATAAAGATTAAAATATGAATGTTAAAATCACTAAATTTAAATATATCAAATCAAATAAATTACATACCTCATAACTGCCCTCTTCGTGACTTCATGTTTTGAAATCGTTGAATGATCAACTTATTGTCAACGATTTTGAACACTTCTCGCTCAATATAAGTCACTAGACAATCATTCATCCATGCATCTCCCATTCGATTATGCAACCTATTTTTCACAATCTTCATAGCAGAAAAGACTCTTTCTACGGTTGCTGTGGCAACATGTAAAATCATTGCTAACTTCAAAAGAAGATAAACTAATGGGTAACTAATGGGTAAACAATGTGTCTTCCAGTTTCAACTAACTTCTCTGAAAGATTACTGATTCCTTTCAAAGATGCAAATTCAACACTGCTACGCATATCAATGATGTAAGTCTCAAGTTGATTATCAAGCATCACCAACTCAGTTGAACAAAATTCACGTGGATAAAACTTCGCAAATTCAATCAGCCTTGCCTTATCAAAACTAGAGAACAAATTGGTCGGACTCAAACAAGACATACAAAGAAGCAACTGAGTATTTGCCTCGGAGAAACGATCACGAAGTTCCTTAAGCTGCATATCCACAACAGTATAAAATAATTCAACACGATAATGATGCTCTATTGTGATAGCTTGAGCTCCGCCTCCACGTCGTGATCTACCGTCAGGAAAAAACTTATCCTCCATATCAGGAATGTCAATGTCATGCATATTGCAAAATAAAATTACCTTATGCAATAAAGAATCCCATCCACCATCCCTCATAGTCTGTAACCGTTGCTTTGTGATGTTAACCAAATTCATAGCATTAATGATGTCTCGATCTTTCCTTTGCAATGCCTGTGACAAATCATTCGAAATACCTAAGATATTTTTCATCAAATGCAATGTGAATGCAAATTCAAAATCCCCTGTCAAGCGTAAAAGACCTTTGGCTTCAGCTTTTTGTTCTGCATTTGATCCATCTTCTTTAATAATTCTAACAACATCACATATAGCAGAATACATCAATATCAAGTTTATCAAAGTTGCATAATGTGAACCCCAACGAGTATCAGCGGCTCGTTTGAGACTAGTTTCTTGGTTCAAACCTTGCCCACTTGGAATTTCTCCTTTTTCCAATGCCTTTCTAACACTTATTATTTGTTTTTCACGAAGCATGTCATGTCGTTTGCAAGAACCCCCAACAACATTTAATAATGAGGACACTAAACTAAAAAGAGAGGCAACATCAATGTGATTTTTAGCAACAGCAACTAATGTCAGTTGTAATTGATGAGCAAAACAATGTACATAAAATGCAGATGGATTCTCCCTTAAAATCAAACTTTTGAGACCACAAAATTCCCCTTGCATGTTGCTAGCACCATCATAACCTTGCCCACGAATTCTTGATACACTAAGCCCATGTTTGCAAAACAATTCATCAATTGCCATTTTCAATGATAAAGCTGTAGTATCTTTAACATGAACAATACCAAAAAAGCGCTCAACAATACTTCCATTTTTGTTAACATAACGCAAAGCAACAGCCATTTGTTCCTTAATTGATATGTCACGCGCTTCATCAACCATAATACCAAATGGTTCATCTCCAAGATCAGTGATAATAGCACTAATGGTTTCCAATGCAGCAGCATTAACAATATCCTTTTGGATTGTTGGAGAAATTAGTTGATGATTTTCAGGTGCATTTTCCAAGACAACATGATTTATTTCTTCATTGTGTTCAGAAAGAAATTTAAGAAGTTCAAGAAAATTACCTTGATTATCAGAAACGATTGATTCATCATGACCACGAAAAGATAATCCTTGCTTCAATAGAAAGCGAATGCAATCAAGTGATGTTGTTAAATGCCTTCGATATAAGTCACGAACTTGTTCAGATTGCTTAGATATTGCAACTTCAATATGTTGATTTTGATTTATCAAATCTTGAGACTTCTTCCAAGCAATATTATGAGCACTATTAGGACCTCCAACATGAGATAAGAGCCTTTCTTTCTTATTCCAATTTGTGAATCCCTCTATCACAAATGTATCACCACCGGATTGCTTTCCAGAATCAACCTTAAAAAGATAACAACATAAGCAAAATGCAGCATCTTTTTCTATACTATACTCTAACCAGTTGCCAAATTCATTAAACCAAGAAGGACAGAATCTTCTTAAAGAATTTCCAATTTTTCTTTGAGGGAAATTATGTTGAGTCGGTTGACTTGGTCCTCTTTGTAAATATGCTCTTCGGATCTTATCTCTATCATTAGGATGATATGATGAGATTTTAATTCTTTTTCCTGGATCTGATGGCAATTCTTCTAAGTTAATTTCAATTCTTTGTTGTTGGAGACTTGATTCAGAAGATTTCAATGAAGACGATTGCTCATTTAAGGGTAATCTCTGCTTAAAATTTTTTCCCATTATCTCCTGCAATTAAAGAAACATAATTAAAACATTTAATTTCATGTCTAACAAATCAATTTAATAAAATAAGATAGTTACTACAAAACCCCCAATTTTAACCCTAACATGTTAAATTAACTACTGAAGCTTACTGTTATGATGATAATGAAGCGAAGACAGAAAGCAGAAAGCGAGTGTGTGTGTGACTAGCAGCATGAAAGCTGTTTGCGTTTGGGGAGATGAATAATGAGAAAGGGTCATAGGCAAGGAGAGAGACAGAGAGCCAGAGAGCCAGAGGCTCAGCCTTACTGTTAAGGAAAGAGTTTGAATCTCTTACCTGAAGGGAAGCTGAAGTTGTCGAGCAGTGGCGGTCGGCGGACGCACTCAGACGGCGGCGCAGCGCTGTGACAGTCCGACAGATGAGTGGCGATGCCGCGATTGAGAGAGAAGTGGAGGGTTGTGAGCGATTGAGAGATGAGTGACGAGAGAAAGCAGGGGAGGATCGCCGATCTTGAACGGCGGAGGGTCAGCTTCGATGGCGGTGGGTGGCGGCCGGCCGGGGTTCTGCTGCTGAGTTGAGGGTTCCGATGATGGAGCTGTGTTGTGGGTCCTAGGTCGTGGGGTCAAGCTGATAGTGTGTCTTGTGAGGAGTGGTCCATAGTGTTAGAATAAGACAAATGAGTGGCATGGGTGCAATTTTGTATCATCATTGGGGGCAAAAAAAATTAGGTACAAGGGTACTATTAAAAAAAAAAAATTCAGGGTGGGCAAGTGACCACACTCACTTGTGAGTGCGTCCGCCACTGAGAATAAGGTGATTGGGGTGGAAGTGAAAATGGGGTAGGAGTGATTTACATGGAAGGGGTTATCTGAGTAGATAAGGGGCTAGGGGTAAAATGGATAAAAGAGTGGGGAAAAATAAAGAGAGAGGTGGGAATAATAATTTATGGGGGTGAGAATAACAATACCCAACATAATTTTGGTGCATTTATAAAATTCCAACAATGTTTTTTTGGGTAGAAAAAGCCCAACAGTGTCAATTTTGCTGTCACTCAACATGTTGACACCCACGGCAAGTATATATGATTTTTAGCATGTTTGACAATATCAATTTAATTAGTCCCTAAATTTTTAATGGCAGCTAACCTCTCTAATGTGGAACTTAAGTGTACGGTGACATAGCATCCAACATGGCTGCCACATCAGACCCACAAACGTCATTTAGTAATTGGAGGGTTGACGGAGGGATTGAATTGATTAACATTTGACAATTTCAAGAAATTTTTAAAATTTTGTTAATTTCAGTGACCAAATCATATAAATTTTTTTCATCAAAAAAAATATTCATATAAATTTTCAAAAATACCCCTTCTAATTAATGAACAAACTCACTTGTATGGAAATTTGATATATTTCATAAATATAAATGATATTATAAATGAGGGTAATATTAGAAATTAATATTTAATATATGTGAAAATTGATGTATATTTCTTATATTTTAGACAAAAAAAAAAATATTCATTTATTTCTTATATTAAGGATCGAATTTAATATTAATTAGGTGTTTGAAATTACGTCGGTAAATATACAGGAGCTACCATATTCAGCTTCCTGTGGAGCTCGTGTTTGACCCATTCAGACCACATTCAAAACATGCGCTAAATAGATGGACATATCACATGGAGCATGAGACCCACGTTCATCTCAATCTCCCTCTACTCTTATCCATTAATCACATTAGCCTCGTTTAAAGGCCGATTTTATGGTGCACTCCATATCTAAGGAGTGCACCAGTGCACGCATGTTTTGATCTGCTGTAGTAAGTCACTTGGAGTGTTTTTATTAAAGGATTTTTTTAACCTGTATAATATTGCACATGTTAAGGAATCAAATATAAAAATATTGTATTGAAAATTGTGTAATCAGTTTTTTGAACTAAATGCTACTCTTTTCAATAAAACATTTCTATTTCCTGATTCCTATATATGATTTTTAGCATGTTTGACAATATCAATTTAATTAGTCCCTAAATTTTTAATGGCAGCTAACCTCTCTAATGTGGAACTTAAGTGTACGGTGACATAGCATCCAACATGGCTGCCACATCAGACCCACAAACGTCATTTAGTAATTGGAGGGTTGACGGAGGGATTGAATTGATTAACGTTTGACAACTTCAAGAAATTTTTAAAATTTTGTTAATTTCAGTGACCAAATCGATACAATTTGACAATTTTGGAGACTAAATTGAGGATTTATTCAATTTAGGATTTACTCCATTTAAGAATCCAATAAGTGAGACAAAATCCTTTTCTCGACATATCCCAAACAAAAAATAAATAAAGGGTGTTTTACATTGAGAAATGAATCAAAAGATCGAAATTTTACATTGATTATTTATATTAACTTTGTAAAAATGGAATACACAATTTCCAATACATGATTTTCATCGTTGTATCCTTAATCAATGCCCTTAAAACACTGGTTAACATTTGCCATAAATAAATAATGACCGACATTGACTAATCATAAATTGTAATATCCACCTACTACATTCGGTCCTTAATATAAGAAACAAAACCCTAAAACATACAGACCAAGAAAATGCAGTGAAATGAGCTAATTGTAATTAATATTCATATAAATTTTTTTCATCAAAAAAAATATTCATATAAATTTTCAAAAATATCCCTTCTAATTAATGAACAAACTCACTTGTATGGAAAATTTGATATATTTCATAAATATAAATGATATTATAAATGAGGGTAATATTAGAAATTAATATTTAATATATGTGAAAATTGATGTATATTTCTTATATTTTAGAAAGAAAAAAAATATTCATTTATTTTTTATATTAAGGATCGAATTTAATATTAATTAGGTGTTTGAAATTACGTCCGTAAATATACAGGAGCTACCATATTCAGCTTCCTGTGGAGCTCGTGTTTGACCCATTCAGACCACATTCAAAACATGCGCTAAATAGATGGACATATCACATGGAGCATGAGACCCACGTTCATCTCAATCTCCCTCTACTCTTATCCATTAATCACATTAGCCTCGTTTAAAGGCCGATTTTATGGTGCACTCCATATCTAAGGAGTGCACCAGTGCACGCATGTTTTGATCTGCTGTAGTAAGTTACTTGGAGTGTTTTTATTAAAGGACTTTTTTAACCTATATAATATTGCACATATTAAGAAATCAAATATAAAAATATTGTATTGAAAGTTGTGTAATCAATTTTTTAAACTAAATACTACTCTTTCCAATAAAACATTTCTATTTCCTAATTCCTTGATATGTGCAGTACTCCTTATACAGTTCAGACAAATCGTTTATTAAATTATCTGATAGCGAGGATCTTGATTTCTGAATGCACTCTGACCCCACACATTGACCTTTTGGACGAATTGCAATTAATGCACGCTACACCAAAGTTCATTCGAAAATTAAAGTCCAACTTGAGATAAGGTTATGATGCATGAAGTTATACAAATGCTGGCAAAAGGAACAAAAACATTATAAAATGTTTATAAAGGTGAGCATCCTTACGACGCTTATTAAGGAATCCATAAAATTATAAAAAGGAAGTTTGTATTGAAAAATTAAGTATTTCATTTATTAGGTAACTCATAAGGAATGATTGTTTATATAAGCAACTCTCTCCGATTTTAAGTAACCCAAAATCATATGTGGCACATTAAAATAATATTTTATTGTTAAGCAATACCTAAGCAACTCCCATTGGAGATGCTTTAAGGGCACTCGTTAATATTCTCATTTATCTTATTAACTAGTATATGGACCCGTGTCATACACAGAAATGAAGATTAATTCAAATATTGATTCCGAGGGATTCTGACAAATTATGTTTGAATGGTTTCAAAAGGGAAACATTTGAATACTTTTTAGGAGCAATATCAATGCATATTGCAGCAATATAACAAATTTAACAAATTTAAAATATACAATATAATAAATTTAACAAAATAAAATTAATTTTTTATATAAAAAATCAATTAAATTAACATACGATATTTTCATAAGTAAAAATCATGAATTAAATGGTTACATTCAATAAAGATTACTATCATTAATGTCATTTACCTTTTTTTTTTTAAAAAAATTAAATGTTTAATTTCAATAAGGATGACTTTCAGTAACTAGTACCAGTTTGACCGGTTGCAGGTAACCAATTTATCACCATTGATTCAACTTTTCGCAACATCCAACGGTTATAAGTATTGTGTGCACCAGTGCACTTGTAATGGACTTGTGCACCATAAAAGCAATGATGAGTAACGTTTTTTTGTTGCCTTGCCTTCCTAATCTCCACCACTGCATCAGCCAGGAAGAATATTCTATTCGTAGATAAGCTGCGCGTATGATGGCCGAATCAATCATGCGTCTGTGGACTTTGAAGGTCCATACAAATAATGGCCGGTGGTTAGGCTGTTATCTATAGATGAGCATTAGTGTCAGTATGCTTATTTGCCCAACAGGTTGGTGCTTATCCAGATTATTCCATAAGATAATCTTAGATAAAGTTTTTTAAGTGTTTAATTTTTTCAATAAAAGTATAACAAGTATATTATTTTTAACCACTTAATACTCTATCAAGAAAGTTTTATAGTCGCGGCCAGTCAAAAAATAGTTGCGGTATAATAGATATCATATTTTTATCTAAAACAAATTTCACAACCACTTACCTTAATTGATATTTTTAACCATTATTCTTAAAGCAATGATTAGCAAACCGTAATATAAAAAATGATCTCTAACAGGGTTTTTAAAATTCTGCCAAGTAGAAGTTCTAACCTGTGATACTAATATGTCTCATCATAATGTTTTTTGACATATATAATAATTTTTTGTGCCAAGTGTGATGCACAATAAATGATCACACACACAAAAAAAAAAATCAAAACTTAAATTTCCTTTACTATATATATTACAAACAGTTCAAATTGAATTCTCCATAATTAATATGTTATGTGCGTCAAAGAAAATAATTAATATGTTATGTATTAATAGAATTAACTGATATGTTATTATATAATTCAAATTTTTAAATGTTCCATTCTTATTTACCCTAGTGGCTCTAGGTGGTATAAGCAATCATGACTCCTTAGAATAAGGATATGAGTTTAAGTAGATCAAGCTGCTAAAACAGTAGCTTTAGGCCTCCAATAAAAGTTCTAATTTTATAAAGATTTTAGGTCTCAAACTCAAAATATATTTTGTTTATGTTTGTTTTGTTATATACAATATATTTTTTTGTCTCTCTTTAAGTATGGTTGCATGTACACACACAACAAATATTTACATCAATCATAATAATTTCCCTTTAAAAATATAAAAAATTACAATAAAAAAATTTAAATATAATATTATTTTTATAAAAATATTTTTGTTAGTTTTAAAAAGGTCTCACCATAAACATTCGCTTTAGGCCTCAACATATGTTGGACCGGCCCTGAGTTAAACATTAGGAAAACAACTCTTGTAATGAGAGCATATATCCTCACTCAGGATCTGGATTCTCTCCAACACATTTGTCTCCAGCACTCTCTCCAGCAAAGATCTCAGCCATCCATCAGATCTGAGGGTCCCAATAAAACAATTTTTTAAAACCTTAAAAAAAACCAAAATGAAAAATAGAACCACTACCCTCATCTCACCCATCGTCAACCGTCGCCATTGACTGCAGCCCGTCATTGTCCCTCCGCCGTATCATCACTCCGCCTCCTCCTTTCTCCCTTGCGTCGTTACGATTATTGTGGAGAGCTTCGCAATCGCACCGCCGTTCACGACGAGCACCAAGGAAAAAGACCAAACAAGAAAAAACAACATACGCTGCGGTGGCAGGTGGTCTCCTCAACGTCGCTGCGGCGGTGTGGTTCCACATCAGTCACGACGGTGGAGCACTCCACATTAGTCACGTCGGCGTGAGGGAGAAGGGAGGAGGTGGAGTGATTCTACGGTGCGAGGGAGAAGGTAGCAGCGACGGCGGCACCCTGAAACCAGGGAGAAGCGACGGCGGCGCAAGGGAGAAGGCAGCAGCGACGGCGCCAGTGGCTTGCAATGGTCTAGTTTTGGTTGATAATCTCTTCAATGGAAGTGTCCCAGATCTCAAAGGTCTAGAATCTCTTCAATGGATTTAAGCAGAACAAGAAAATGAATTTTTGCATCCAAATGTAGATATGGGAAGTGAGGAGGAGGAGTGAACCATGAACGGCGGAGCAAGGCGGTGGCGGCTGGCGGAGAAGGGATGGAAACTGCAACGTGTTTGGGTTTCAGGGATTTTGGGAATTTTATGATTTTTTTTTTAATGTTTAAGATGTTGCTTTATTTTGGACCCTTGGATTAAATGAACGTTTGAGATGATTGCTGGAGAGGGAGGCTAGAGAAAGATAGCAGGAGACAATCCAAACTGCCTCACTCATGTTTTTATAGTTTTTAAAAAAAAAAATAAAAATAGCTACAATACCCTATTCTGCACTGAAAACGTTTGATAACAGCTTTAAACTGATTTCAAGCGAGTTTTACTTTTAAGGGTCATTCTGTTTCAATATTTTTTAGTCTGTTTCATTGAAGAACTGTGCGTACAGTACCTATGGTACTATAAGTTTGATCCCTTTTTTTGTTAGGAAGATGACAAGAAAAAAAAAGAAACAAAAATAAAAGATTATGGCCTTAGAAAGACAACCCAAATAGCATCAGCCAACAAGAAATTTGAAATACCCTACGGAGGGGTCTCAAAAATCTTCATACAAACATCATTGTTAGCACCAATCTTGGTCATGAAATCAGCAGAATAATTCCCTTCTTTCAACATATGCTCAAGTTTTATAGTCTAGTCCTTACTCATCAAAGCACAAATGTCATAAACAATAGCTGCATATTTGTGTGTGGGCTTAATCATCAGCTCAATTTCATATAAGTAATTAGACTTAATTGCACTTTTAGTCCCCTATTTTAGTGTTTGGGCGATTTTAATCCCCTAATTTTTTTTGTTCGATTTTAGTCCATACATTTTAAAAATGTGTAATTTTGGTCTGTTCATTAAGTTAACTTCCAATAATTAACATTCCAAATCAAAATTCACTTATAGCACCACTTGTTAGAAAGCATAACTCAAGTTAGAATATCAAAAACCATGTTAGATACACCGATAACTATTGAATGTTAACATAACAGATGGACCAAAATTGCATATTTTAAAATTGTATAGACTTAAATCGAGCAAAAAAAAAGGAACCAAAACCACTCAAACATTAAAATAGGGAAATAAAAAAATGTAATTAAGCGAACTAATTAATCAAAGATCAAAATTATATTTTTTCCCCATGAAGACAACATTTGTTTTCAAATTTTATGACCATAATATCTATGTACGTACATATGTATGTATCAACTAGAAACCATAATCTAGCTAGAAGCTAGCTATAAGATAATCCAAGTTTTGATTTCTCGAAGCAATCGGGATGAATCCGCCAACAGGAGAAGCAAGAAAATTTTGACGATAAATGGATTCACAGACAAATCATGCGTAGTTATGCATAACCAACCTGTGGTTGGTATCACGAGAGCCTAAGATAGCACCGTCAATTAGGGCTTGGGAAGTTAGTAGAAAGGGTTGGGGTAGGGTGTAAGTTCAGAATCAATGACTCAATAAACTTGAAAATCCAAATCAAACCAATTAAATTGGTTCGGACTTTTTTTGATGTTGGGATCCAAACCAAATCAAATCCGATGGTGATTGGTTCGATTTTATGATTCAAGGATTCTGTAATCAAACCAAACCGAACTGAACCAATTCATATATTTTAATGCTTATATATATTGTAGTATTTAATATTTATATATATTTCAATAATTTAATAATTTAAATTTATTGTATTTTATTTTTTGTATATTTTTTGTATATTTACTATTTATATATATTTTGGAATTAAATAAATTTTGGGTCCGAACCGAACCAAACCATTCTTGATTGGTTTGGTTTGGTTCAGGTTTTGCAGAAAAATTACTTAAATCCGAACCAAATTATTTTTTATTGGTTCGATTTTTTTTCTCTTCTAAAGTCAAATCAAACCGACCTGTTACACACCTGGATTGGGATAATGTTATATCAAGATTCGTATCAATTGTGGTTGTAAACTTGTAAATCGTTGGCGGCCCATCCAAATTTTGAGAAGTCAAAACCCAAAACTCAATCATTTCGAGTCTATTGTCTTAAAAATGTCTTTTAATTACTAAATGCAACACCTAAGAACGAGATCATAAATTAACGTGAATATGCAATATGAATGAATATTAGAGTGTATTTGTATATTAATGATCAAACAATAGATATATCATATATAAAAATAAAAATAAAGTATCAATTACATCTCGTTATTTCCATTGTTCAAATAATTAAATTAATTATCTTTCGTGCCTGCTCCTCCTCTCCCTGTCCTAATTAGCAGTCCCTAGGGAATTTGGATTCTCTCCATCAGTATTGTCTCCAGCCTCTCTCCAGCAAACAATCCCAACCATCCATTTAAATCCAATGGTTCCCAATAAATCAACATTTTATAACATTAATTAAAAATTATTAAATAAAAAAATAACTTTCTCTGAAAACCTTTGTGGTCGCGCGTCTCTCTCAAGTCTCATCCTCTGCCACGGCCTATGGCGATCAAATCCCGTCACCGCTATGTCACCATCATCACTGTAGTAAAACACTCCACCGTCTCAACACCGGCGAGCACACCGCCGCAACACCATTCACGACGAATATGTTTGTTTTATGCTTGATGGCATGTTCATGGGTTAGCAATGGTTTGAAACACTAAAAAGTTTTGAAATTGAAACCTCAAACAACAGAAAAATGACCATACACACATTTCACTTTCTCTATTATCATGGATTGCCCTTGAATTTTGGTGGGTTTCACTATTTTCATGATATACAGAGGCTTGATTTCTGAAAAATGCCATTTTGCAATTAGAGGAACCGAAGAAAGTCATAAAATTATTTCCACAGTTCTGGAATATCATAAACCCTTCATAAAGATGAAACAAGATGATTTCCTCAGTTTTGCCGTGGCGAGGGATGGGACTTCAGAGTCAGCCACGATGGTTCGGAGAGGAGGGTATTCATTTGGCAGTGTTAAATGACCAGGCTGGTGCGAGTTCAGGTAGAAACGCGGTATGGCGGAGCTACGACGGCGGCACACAAGGCTTGCACGTTTTATCATATTTTTTATGTTTAAAATGCTACTTTGTTTTGGACCGTTAGATGAAATGAATGACTTAGATGAGTGCTGGAGATAACCAGTAGGAGACAATCTAAATCTGTCCCTAGCAACAAAGTCCACGAGGACCACAACTCCATCAAAAACAATCCGAACCAACCACAGCCCTCAACAGTCCAATTATAACCCTCTTGTCCTATAAAAAAAAATTAAATCATAACCCTCTTGTTCATATCTTACATTTACACTAGTTTAAAATAAAAATAAGCTAATTTTCAAGAGAATGTTTTCATAATATATATATATAAATCATTCTTAAGATAATAAATACATAAAATTGTCTCTTTGATACATCTTGGATTTGTGGAACATGAATTGTGAGTTCGCAAGATCAAACTCCTATAACGTGTTCAGTCCATCTTCCTTCTTCTCATATAAGACCACTTATAAACCTTTCCTTGAAAAAAAAAAACATTAAACTTGATTTTTTGAATTTTTAAACAAGTGTATGAGCATATGACCAAAAAATTGTGAAGTTTTGTTTTGTTATCTATTTTCAATTCTTATTAATAATTATGACATTTTTATTTTTATTTTTGTTTTCAAAGTCTTGTAAATAAAACATAAAAATATGGTAAAACAAAATCAAAATAAGGTGATATTTTTAAAATTATTAATAAAAATGGAAAGAAGAAATTGAAAAGAAAGGAAATGCATCCTAAAATACGATAGTGGAACTAAGGCTGGACACCGGTCGGTTTCGGGCGAAAAAATCCAAAACCGACTGAAACAGAGATTCAGAATATTGAGCCCGTCTCCGTCCGATTGTAGCTTTGGATTATGCAAGTACCGGTTTGGTGGGTTTGGCGGATGCACGGTCTGGTTAACATGGTTTGGATAAAAAAAAAGATGGAAGAAGAAGAAGAAGAGAAGACGGAACAGCAACCAAACCCTTACATATATATAAAAGTTATATTATCCCGTATGAAGAAGACATAACAGAAGAATAGCAACAGTGTCAACAAAAATCAAACATTAAAAAATTAACCCAAAAAAATTATGTAGACAGAACAACAACCATCAAAACCCAGAAGAGGAAAAAACAAACATTCAGCAAATTCCAGAAGAAAAGAAGTTCTTGCCTTGAATAAACCCATAAACCAACAACAAAATAAACCTAGAATGTTTCAAACTTTCAAAGCATCAATCTTTCTTGAAGACAGAAAGCATAAAGTTACAAATCATAAGTAAAAATCATGAAAGTTTCAAACTTTCATAAAAAAAGAATCAAACCCAGAAAGTTTCTTCCCAGATCTTCGTTCACAGGTCTTCTTCTTCGCAGATTTGGCCCCTTATTCGCAGGTCTTCCTCTTCTTCTCAGAACTTTGTAACACCCCGATTTTCACTGTTTCAAAATAATCGAAATGCGGACGATTATGTTTATATTTGTATATGAGTGTTAGAAATTTTTTTTTAACTAAACGGAGTTCATCACTCAATCCTACTTGAACGTAGGAAGCTACGATTAAAATTTAGGTTTGAAAGTCAGGCGAATCCCGGCCCGCGAATTTCACTGACAGTATATTTATACTGATCAGAAGACCTAATTTTAATTCGTGAACGAAAAAATTAAGGTTTTTATTTTATTTCCTATGATGGTGTGTTTTTAGAATTATTTCATGTACAGTGACATAATTTAAGTTTTACGGGCGTAATACTCGATCGGGTAAACGGCGGAGCAGATTACGGGATTTCCGGGAACCGCTAACGGATAATATCGGCGACTCACACAAGATGACTCACATGGTGAGTCACAATGTGAACACATTAAGTGTTGCACATGGTCATAATTACAAACTATTAGGAATTTGCAAACTAGTCCCTATACTTTTGGAATTTGCAAAATGGTCCCTAGGAGTTATTTGCACCTAAGTCCTTGAAGAAGCCACCTCCTTTCCACTTAATCCTTCAAAAGTGTCGTAGCCCACACTCTATAGAAGCCATACTCTCACTTCATTACTTGCCTATTTCACATTTTACTCAAAAACACCCAAAAGTTCCAAGTTCATATCATCATTTTGTGAAGCAAGTCCTTGGATCTTCACTTGTTTTTTGATCTTCAAGAGGTGAATCCTATTCTCATTTCCTAATCATGTCTATGTTCTTCAATAAGTTTCATGATTCAAAGTCTATTTCATCTATGTTCATCACTTTTAAGTTTCTAGATCTAGAACTTTGAAAAATCACCATAAATCATAGAAAACTCCTAAAATAGTGAAACCAATTTCTATGTGCTTATAATCATTCTTGATATCATAATCCAAGAGATTGTTGAAAACAAAATCTTCCATCCCTTGTTTCATGCCTAGGCCGAACCTATGTTCATGTGGGGGATGAACTTTTGTTCATTTTTCATGAAAAACTGACCGAACTTGCACCGAAATTATGACCATCTTCCTTTCTGAAACTCGAAAAACTTTAAACATGAAGGTTGTTCCCCTTTCTCTCTTATTTCCAACAAGCTAAAGTGCATCAAAAACGGATGAGTATATTGAGAGTTATGACCAAAATACAGAAACTACCCAGAATCCTCAGATCCATGCGAGACAGCAGAAAGAAGCCTATTTTTACCTATGTTATGATCCGAACCAAATGAAACCTTAAACATCAAAGTTTGTTCCTTTTATTCTTATCTTTCCAATAAACCAAATTTTGTAATTTTTGGATGAGTATATCGTGAGATATACTCAAAAAACCAACACACCCTCAAACTGTCCAGATTTTATATAAGTGTTGGTTGATCATTTTTTTTTCATTTCTTCAATATTCAAGAGGTAAAAGCTCAACTCCTTGATCATCTAAGCTTTCATATTCAATTGTTTCCCATTTAGAGGGTTAGGATGGTTTTGATTCTTAACTTTGTTGTTTAGCCCTAATCCATTTCCTTAAGTATATTAGAATTATTAATCCATGACTTAAACAATTTTGGAGTTTGTTTAGTCCTTAAACCCTATGAGGCAGTGACCAACATAAGAGGATTTTTATGTTTGTGATTGTTTATTTATGTGGTCGTTTGGTTGTATTGTTGAAGGTTAAGTATAAAGCGGTGTACGTGAGTTTCCGGCATCCGACGAATTAAATTCAACTTGCTGTGAATCTCCGAGAGGTAAGGGGAGCTTGCCTAGGGATATTCAATAACTGTATGCATGTGTGTATGTGTTAATTGAGTGTTGTGACTATGATTGTGATATTGAGACAATACTTGAATAACTTGTTTACTTGAACTATTGTGGTTATTACTTGAAGTTGAACATTACTTGCTTTAAAGTGTTATGAATTATATATATGGGATGAACTGTCATTAACTGTGATATTATTATTGTTGTGAATATATTACTGTTGATTGAAGTTTGAGAAGCCGGACTTGAGTCTGTGCT
The DNA here is from genome assembly GCA_035048595.1 of Echinosophora koreensis. NCBI lineage: Eukaryota > Viridiplantae > Streptophyta > Magnoliopsida > Fabales > Fabaceae > Echinosophora > Echinosophora koreensis. Next base: position 2,530,880 of record JAPCYP010000060.1, on the reverse strand, counting down.
CAATGACTATAAGGATTAAAAGCCTTAATAAGCCTTGGATAGAATTTTGAAAGTTTTGGGTTCATTTATAACAATTCCTTGTTTAAGTGCTTACTTCAGAAGAATAAGATCTTTGCTTTTAGAAAAATGTTGAAGTGATTTTAAGTTGAAGGAAACTACCTTTTCATGATTTAGAGTTTTGTACGAGAGAAAACCTTTTTCGAACTATGTGTTTTATGAAGGAAAAACCCTTTGAAAATATTTGACTTTATTCCATCAAGGATTTCAAAGAGCAAACGAATTTCCTAAATGTTTTATAAAAGTGTTTGCAAAGGAAAAGGATTTTCTCCTAAATGATTTAGAAACGTTCCGGTTACTTGGATAAGTGACTGAGGTTTTGTTTTGGATTTGATTTTCACTGAGCGAAAAGTAAGTACATGTGAAAGAGAATCTAGTACGCGAGACACCGCCTCTAGTATTCAGTTATATGCACGTGATCTAGGATCCGTGTTAAGAATTATGGGCCAAGGGTCCTAATCGTGATGTATGGGCTAAGAGTCCTAATTTCGGAATTGAGGACGGTGCGTCCTAATTTCGTTGCTGCGGACTAAGAGTCCTTATCATGTTAGAGTAAAACATGGATAAAATCATAAGTGATTTCTACGACCACAAACCTTGACTGCGGCATCGGTCTAAGGCATTGTGATTGAGCACTCGGACCGCGTGTCCTGTGTTTTCTTTAAGTTCAAGTGATGGGGAATTATGAATAGTCGTTAGCTTTGAGCTTCGACAGCGAAAAAGAGTACACACAAAGAAAAACCTTGATAACTGAAAGTCTTTTATTCATATGCATTTCCCCTTAGCAGACGTGCTTAAGTAAACCAGATACAAGGTGGTATCTGAGGGTCAGTCCGATTGGCCCAGTTGGAGGCATTCGAGACGTTGTGCATCCGGAGACCTTGGTGCACGAGGTTATGGTGGCAACTTGCCAGTGGGCATAAGAGCTTGACCAACTCTTTATTACTTCTACAATGAAACGGTGTTGTTATCTCATGAGATTAAGTTAGAGCCTGAATATTGAAGTGTCATGCATTGATTTTATAAAACTGATTGTTCGGGTATGAGACCCACTGATATAACACCTGCTGTCTTATGATCTTATCTTGATTATTGAATAAATGCTCATATGCTTCTATATTGTATGTATCATGTATATGGTTGTTGTATGATATATCCAATTGTCGGTATCTCACCCTTACAGATATATCAGGTTTCTTCTGGTTTCGCTATTGTACCTTGGTACGCTAGCACCGATGTTGCAGAGGAGTCTTTCTAAGTCGCTCGAAGACTTGGTTTTAGCTATTTGATAGAGTGACCAGCTTAGGTTTTTGAGATGTTATAGATTTCTAATAGTATTTATTTGTATGGCTCGGAGAGCCTTTATTTTGGATGTGAAGTTTATAGCTCGGAGAGCATTTCTTTTGAATGAGAAATTGTGAAGAATACCACTTTCTTCACAGAACTTGTGAAATAGCTCATTTTCAAACTCTCCCCCATGGTCACTTCTGATTGAAGTGATACACATGCCTTTTTCATTCTGTATACGTTTGCAGAATATAGAAAAGACCTTGAAGGACTCATCCTTGTGAGCTAAGATTTTCCTTTTGGGTCCTGTATAGCTTGTTGATGTAATTATTTTCAAAATAATACTGTTTGGATGTATTTTAGTGTAACTGGAATTCTGGAATGAAAATGTAGTTATTTTAGCAGGTGTTCTTTTACCTGGGATGTTCGAATTACAGAGGAGACTCTGTCGAAATTTTTGTAAAAATACTAGTTTTTATTCAAGTATATTTCTAAATTAAATAGACTTGCCAGGCTAGGATTGTAAGCCTGTGTGCCGATCCAAGCTTAGGTTTGAAGTTGTGACAAATTTTTATACCCAATTTCAGACGCTTATGTACTTATATAAATTATTTTCCGAAAGCAACCAGCAAACTATCTTTTTAATTTAAATTCCGCATGTGTTACGTAGTAATACCTAGTGGGGGTGTTACAAACTTCGTCTTCTTCGTAGATCTTTCATTTCATGCATCGGCGAAGAGAACTGAGCTAGAGCAGATGGAGAGGCGGAGAAATTGAGGGCTATGGGGTGCTAGGGTTCGTCTGTTCGTCCGTTGCTCTGCCTCCCCGAAACGCAGATCGAACGATGGTGGAGCTGACATGGAGAGGCGGAGAGATTGAGGAACTCCAAGGTGGAGAAAATGATGGAGAGGCGGAGAGATTGAGGGTTTATTCTCTTTCAGACTAGGTATTCTAGTTATATGAATTTTAATGAAGAAAGATTACTGTAGACGTGTAATGAAGTTTTAGTGGTCTTTCAGTATTTCGGTCGGGAACGGTAAACAAATTTACAATCCGAGTCCGCCTGAAGGAAACCAACCAGGGTCGAAAAAATAGCCCGCCGCTCCGTTTACCCGAATTGGTCAGCCCGTTTCCTTATTTTCCCCCATCAGGTTTTTCGGGTTTCGGGCGGGTCGGTCGAGTTTGTCCAGCCCCAGGTGGAACTCCTTTTTCCTTTTGCGTCCCTTTTGTGGAACAACAAAAATCATTAGATTCTTAATTTCCCACCAGAAAAACAAAAAGAATAAGAGCAATCAATGACACGTAGGGTCAGTGTTGTTAATTACCTTTCATAAGCTTTGCTTTCTTTGGCAGCAAAATCCACTTGCACTGCACACCGTACGTTACGAACTCATGATCAGCTATGAGCATGCACACGCAGTGTCCTGCACCTTCTCTCACGCTATTCCACAATTTCGATCATGACCGTGCCCCTGCCTGGCTCCCTGTGCTTTTTCTTCTTTTCATTCTCACATCGCCGGCCACCGGCTAGCTTCAAAACCCACCGTCTCCTCCGCCGCCAGACCCATTTGCGAGGCTAAAGTTCGACAAAACCATGGTCGTGGTCCTTTTCATCCTCATCGCCGTCTTCTTCATCATGGGCTTTTTCTCCATCTACACTTGCCAATGTGTAGAAAGAAGGATGAGAGCGAGGTTCAACCTCGCCATCCCTATCATCGACGGCGACAGCGACCGTCGGGGCTTGCATGGCCTGGACCCAGAGATCATTGACACATTCCCCACCTTCGTCTATTCCACCGTGAAGGCCCTGAAAATAGGGAGGGTCGCGCTGGAATGCACAGTGTGCCTAAACGAGTTCCGCGACGACGAAACGCTGCATTTGATCCCCAAATGCAGCCACTTGTTCCACCCCGATTGCATCGATGTCTGGCTGACGACTCACCCCACCTGCCTCGTTTGTCGTGTCAACCTCGTACCCAAACCTGGATACATGTCTTCCGTCACAAGTCAATTCCCGGATCCTGGAGGCGTCGGACCCAATCGATCAGACCTGGAAATCGATCCGGGGGAGCCGGGTTCTATTGCCATTGCCCGGGTTGATGATGATGATAGGAACAGAATAGATGAGGAGGACAGTCCGGTTCAGTCGAGGTCAAGCCGGTTTGGAATTGGGAGCTTGTTCCGTATTCTCACTCGACGGGTCAGTTGGGCGAGAACTGCGAGAGGTTCACACCGAGGTTGCCGGAGGATGTGCAGAACTAGCTGGTAAAGTCGATGAGGACGCTGAGCCGGACCAAGAGTTGCGGGTTGATGTTGCAGCGAGAGAGTAGTGGGAGGAGGGGTTATAGGATGAGGAGCTATCTACAGTATGAGCGGTTCGGTGAGGAAGGGCGGCCAGACAAGTGGGGGTTCACGTGGACCCCTCCATTTGTGGGGAGGACCGGTTCGATGAGGTCACCCCATTAGGAAGCTAAAGAAGGCAAGGGGGTAACACTGGAATTTCAATTTTTGTTTTAGTGTGTTTTTTTTCTTTCTTTCCTGTATTTATTTTTCGTAAATGGGGTTAGGCAGGGTGAGATACTGAGATATCTGTCTTCTAAAGAAATAGAAACACGGAATATGCAAAAGGAAAATGAATATCACACACAGCTTTCTTTACATTACTGTTTAGCTAAAACTTTTGTGAAGATTAATCTGATAAATTCAAAAAATAACCTTCTGAAGAAGGAGGACGGTACCCATTACTTTAGTATGATCAGCACTTCTTTTAAGAGACCAATACCCATTAGTAGAAGGATTTTGAATGTCGCCATTTAGAAATTTCCAAAGGAGTATTTAAATTAAATTGATTAATATTCATGGCAAATGAGCTTTTGTCAAATTCCAATTACTTCATTCTGCAGGTGGAACCAGCCCCTTAACAGTATGAATTTACCCTTCATTGCACAAATTATGAGACAACATACAACTTATTCTCTCCTTTTACATAGCTCAAAGCAGCATACAACTTACCTACCTGTAGCTAAATTGATCTTTTCACTGAAAAAGGTAGTTTTGCACTTTACAATTTTGCCAATAGTAACAAAGTACGGGTTACATTGTATGTTTTAAGCCCAAACAAAAGATTCTTCTTTTTTGGATTTTTTTTAGGCTTAATGAACATTTTGATCCTTAAAAATACGGTATTTTTTGTTTTCATCCTTGACTTTTTTTACTTTACATTTGGTCTTTTAACTTTTTAAGATTTGCATTTAGTCTCTGCCGTCAAGTTTGACCGTTAAATGTTTAGGTGACAGACATAGGTCCAGGTCAGCTATGCCACGTGGCAAAAAATATATATAATATTTTAATGCAACTTGGCAAAAAAAATTTTTAATTTTTTTTAATTTTTTTTAATTTTTAATTTACATTTTTTATTTTTTATTTTATTTTTTAGGGTTTCAGGGAAAGGACGCAAGACTGAAAAGAGGAGCAACCAGTGGACCTGGGCATCAGATGAACATGAAGCTCCCATGGATTCTTGGAAGCAAGTTTGCTCCAAGCAAAAGTGTCAAAATGACAACAATTCTGAATACCCTGTTCACTGCCCTCCCCTCTCACATTCATTTTATGCTACTCATCTAACCGTTTGCTCCCCTCATTCCCCTTCTTCACTTCCTCTAACAGTTTCTCATCACTCTTGCCAATTTTGCACTTTCCCTTCTTCATTCTAGTACAGACTATTCACTGACATGGGTTCTCATCAAACAAGCTTGGGGTTGAAGTGTTATCCCTAACAATTGTTAAAGAACCCAGAATAGGAAGTATTAAATTTAGCAAACACCAAATGCACAGTGATTTAGCTTCCCACCACTCTCAAAACAAATCTCAAATTTCTACCTCCAAAATGCACTAATTGAAGTAAAACTGCCATGGGGTGTCACAAAAAAAAAAAAAAATCCTAAAATCACACAACTAAAGACTCAAAACCCTAACTTCGAGAGCCATTAGAACACTCAAACTCCACATTCCTCTCAAACCCAAAATTTCAAATCAACTCAAAACCCAGAAAAGCTTCCAGCTAGTTTGGTTAACACACATGATATGATCAAGAGTTAATAAAATGGGCTAGCTCCTCCTCAATCTCTCTCGTCTTGGCCGACGAGTCATCAACCGTCAGATCTGGTAGTGGAGGGAGGCGGAGGGCGAACAGGTGGAGGGGAGGGTGGGTGGTGGAGTAAAGGTGGAGGAAAGGGAGGTGAGAGGGCTGGGGAGGGTGGGTGGTGGAGTAAAGGTGGAGGAAGGGGAGGTGAGAAGGCTAGCCGTTCCAGTAGAATTGGTGGAGGGGGGAGGTAAAAAGGGAGGTGATGGGGCATAGGAGCCATGTAGATAAGGGTTGGGAGATGGAAGGAAGAAAAGGGATCTGGAGAAGGGGAAAAAGAGAAATTATATTTGAACACTAAATTTGGGACACCATATGGTGTCCCTTTGGTTTTTTTGGTATATTTTTGGGATGCATGTATATAAAGAAGATAAAAAAGTAAGTGAGAGATAGAAATAAACACATATGGTGTCACATACAGTGTCTGAAATTGGATGTTCAAATATCATAACTTGGGGAAAAAGAAGATAGGCAAAAAAAATTTATATCAATATTAATAATTGTTAAAATAAAAAATCAATTATTAAAAATTTAAAAAAAGTTAAAATAAATTGTCACATGGTACTAAAATATTAATGCCACGTGGCATGCTGAAGTGGCATCTCCCATTAGGACGAGTCAGCAGTTAACAGACATTTTTTTTATGACAGAGACTAAATGCAAAACCTAAAAAGTTAAAGGATTGAATGCAAAGAAATAATTAAAAAAAAAGACAAAGACGAAAACAAAAAAATGATCATATTTTCAGGGACCAAAAGGTTTATCAAGTCCTGATTGGTGTATGTATCCCCTTAGGTACTGTGCTTAAAAAGAACTGTGGCACGCTCGTCTGGTATCAGCAATATAAGTTGTACGTGAGCATAAAAAGTGTAGGGGTTCTCACCAGTATCCAGTGGCGTTTTTCTAGATCTTCATAAGGATAAGTTGCGCTGTTGTTTTCTTGTAGCTGTGTTTCCCAAGTTCTGTTGGGTTATTTTCGGTGAAGGCTGCCTTCTATCCAGTCGTGGCAGAGTTTGGAATTCAATTCTTTTGGGCCGAATAGACCCTTGGTGTTTATGTGATGGTTTTTGGCTTGGGTGCTGGTTGGTTTAAGTTGATTCTGTGGGCACTGATAGTTAGTGTAGGCCATTGTAATAGAATATAGGTTCCCCTTAAAATCAGTATTTTACTTCTTGAAAGAAATTTTTTCATTTTCATTTTTACTATGCAACATTTCTCATACCTCCGTATTATAAAAACTCTCATCGTGCTGCATCAAACTCAGCTTAAGTAATTAAATATTTTCAGCCTAATTAAAATAAATCAAATAATACTTGTTACGGCATGGCCCGAATTAGATCTCGGCCCGTAGCCATCAGACTATGACTATTGAAATTCGTAACCGACCTTGGATTTGTAACTGCCTTCATCAATGACGTCCATAATCGTTAATAATGATCCACTAATGCCATCTAACGACCATCCTCACACTATATATATGAGGCATAACCTTAGGATATGGGGAACTTCACACACACGGCCGACTAGGTTGCTTAGCCGATCGGGTTGGCAGCTTTTCAGCTAAAACAATTTGGCGCCCACCGTGGGGCTCGGTGAAACTCTTCCCGGGCCACACGTTCTGCTTCGCTACTCATCAGTCAGAAGTACGATTGAAAGCCGAAATCAACATGATTCAGGTTAATCTCAAACAAGAACCATCATCTCAATCTCTCGGACGCGCTACCAAACTTGGAACGAGATTGGAGGTCACATGTACGTTTTATTGCTTCAAAGGAATCTGGACGGTGGTTCCGAAGGTACCAGTATTTCCAGGTTTGGTATACTATCTCAGACTTCATATATTTTTAATAATGAAAAGTATCATGAATCCGCCTACATACAGTAGGATGAGTACACAGAGCATACACTCAAGTGTAGCAAACATGAGGGGGCGCACACACGATGCCCCCTAAACTCAATCTTTTCATATTCTACTATTAGAAAAATATAAGAATAATATTAATATATTATGATACAAACATACTCACGTTAACTTTGGTACACTAAAGGAGGACTTCTGAGATATTGTCCATTTTGCCTACAAAGAAAAACTTTAAGAAAAATGATGGGACTTACGTGCAAGGGATATTGTCCATCTTTACTAGAGTTAAATGGTAAAGATATATCTTAATCTATAATATTATATTATTGATATTATTTATTAATTATTATATTATTTATATTTATAACGTTTAATTGCATTTGTTATTATTAATATCGTTTAATTATATTATCAAAAAAGAATTGATATGGACACTATTCAATTTTCTTTAATTGGCATTACTTTTTTCCAGTTATAATTTGTTTGACATCAATTACCTTTTAATTGACATATTTAGAAATGATCACTCTGCCATTAACTTCTTTGATTGGCATTAATTTTTTTCGTTATAATTTGTTTTCCATTAAATGCCTTTTAATTTATATGCTTACCTTTTAGTGTGATATTTGTGGAAAAGGAAACGAAAAGAATCCATAATTCAATCCTTCAATAAAATTAAACAGCCAATGGTTCACGCCTCCTTTTAGTGTGAGTCCATTTTATTTAATACGGGCCATGAATATCACTTGGTTTTTATGCTGTATATAATATAATTGCATTATATTAATTACCTTTATAGTTGGTTTTTAGAGGTTTCTGGGGAGTTAATTGCGCATTAATATAGTATTGCATCATTAGGCTTATAATTATGGTAATTAGTATTGCATCATTTTGCTATTCATTATGGCTATCAATTATTCCCTCTTATTATCATCGTTAATGCAGCAATGCTACAGTTACACCCTTTAAAAGGCATGAAATGTCGGTCAATGATAGTGTTCCCGATTGACAAGATATGAAAAAGCACATATTATGATCAGCGGATATCTGGTATCTGGTAGTATATATATATCACAAGTTGAACAATCTAGGACAATGAACATTTTGAAGTCTCTCAAGACGAGCAGTACTTGGATTCACAAAAACTATTATGCCCGATCTTTATTTCGGCACATTGAAATCTAATAAGCCCGATCTTTATCTCGGCACTCGACTTAACATATTAAGCCCGATCTTTATCGGCACATTGAAGAATTATTAAGCCCGATCTTTAACTCGGCACATTGAAGAATTATTAAGCCCGATCTTTATCGGCACATTGAAGAATTATTAAGCCCGATCTTTATCTCGGCACTATTAAGCCCGATCTTTATTTCGGCACATTGAAGACTTGTTAAGCCCGATCTTTATCTCGGCACATTGAAGAATTATTAAGCCCGATCTTTATCTCGGCACTATTAAGCCTGATCTTTATCTCGGCACTATTAAGCCCGATCTTTATTTCGGCACATTGAAGACTTGTTAAGCCCGATCTTTATCTCGGCACATTGAAGAATTATTATGCCCGATCTTTATCTCGGCACTATTAAGCCCGATCTTTATTTCAGCACATTGAATACTTATTAAGCCCGATCTTTATTTCGGCACATTGAAGACTTTTTAAGCCCGATCTTTATCTCGGCACTCGACTAAACATGTTAAGCCCGATCTTTATCTCGGCACTATTAAGTCCGATCTTTATTTCGGCACATTGAAGACTTGTTAAGCCCGATCTTTGTCTCGGCACATTGAAGAATTATTAAGCCCGATCTTTATCTCGGCACTATTAAGCCCGATCTTTATTTCGGCACATTGAAGACTTATTAAGCCCGATCTTTATCTCGGCACTATTAAGCCCGATCTTTATTTCGGCACATTGAAGACTTTTTAAGCCCGATCTTTATCTCGGCACTCGACTTAACATGTTAAGCCCGATCTTTATTTCGGCACTATTAAGCCCGATCTTTATCTCGGCACATTGAAGAATTATTAAGCCCGATCTTTATCTAAGAATTATTAAGCCCGATCTCTATCTTGGCACATTGAAAACTAATAAGCCTGATCTTTATCTCGACACTCACTTAACATGTTAAGCCCGATCTTTATTTCGGCACATTTAAGAGTCGGGGGACTTATGTTATGCCCGGTATGAGTTTACACTCGGGCCTATCTTGTTCATACAAAGGTTTTTGCACATTGTTTGCATAAAATTCCCTTCATCGCTTACGACTTGAGGCTTGGGGGCTAATGTTTTGGGCTTGTCGAGTTTACATACTCGGGCTGATTATATCCATGTGAAGGCTTCATTGAAGACATGGGCCGAGAGATTGAGGGACTTCGTATTTAGGTTCGATTTCAAACTTAGTCCAATATTGTACGTGTGCGATGGTTTAAGGATAAGGTAAAACACATGGAAAAATTACAAGAGCAAGATCCTAGAGGAAGAGGTAGTTATCTTATAATAAATGCTTATGATTATGGATATTAATAAGCAGTCGGCTGTTTATGATCTGTAGGATGGCGACAGCTATTCGAGAATAAAGAGGTACTCCGGCTATCGCAAGAGAAGAAAATCCAATATAAATAGAGGTCGAAAGATATTCGCCTGGGGGGACCTAATTACCTAATACACGAAGTCGAGATAATAGTTTTTCCACTATAACAATTTTAAAAACGAACTCTCACCTTCACTAAGAAAATCACTCCCTCAACTTAGAACTACGTTTGCCTTGATTCCCATTTGGGATACGTAGGACCAGAATACTACATTCTGTCAGGCTATATCCACCAATTATCCTTAGAATTCATATGTATAAATGCTTGTGATACTTTGTTTCGGTCAGAGTCTGATCGACCGGATTTTAGTAAGAACAATCTGCGAGTTGGACCTCAAAACTGGTCATTATCTTAGATGGACCCGATGATGAGGAAGACTAAGTTAAAGCCTCTTCGCTGTACACAGCTCGAAGCTTGGGGGATTTATGTTACGGCATGGCCCGAATTAGATCTCGGCCCGTAGCCGTCAGACTATGACTATTGAAATTCGTAACCGACCTTGGATTTGTAACTGCCTTCATCAATGACGTCCATAATCGCTAATAATGATCCACTAATGCCATCTAACGACCATCCTCACACTATATATATGAGGCATAACCTTAGGATATGGGGAACTTCACACACACGGCCGACTAGGTTGCTTAGCCGATCGGGTTGGCAGCTTTTCAGCTAAAACAATACTCAAAAGTCAAAACATTCAAAACGCGTGGAGTTTGTCAAGAATACTTGTCCAATTTGCAATTATGGACATTTTCTTTCAATTTTTAGCACACTACTTAAAAGTCGAGACATGGAAAACAAGGGGAAAGTGTTAGGAATGCTTGATTAATTTGCAACTGGCTAATTTTCTTTTATGTTAGTTTGCGCGTGACTATGAAAGAACACATTAACTAAGCACACCCAGCAAAGATTAATTTTTTTTTAATCAACATTCTTTATTATTAATTCTACCAACTATTGATTCTACCAACTATTGGTCCAATGATATTTAGAGCCAGGGATGTCAACGGGGCAGGGCGGAGCGATAAGTACTCCCACACTCTCCATCCCCATCCCCAATTTTTCCTTGTCCATTGTCCCCTTTTTCTAGACTTTTTTTTTTAAAGGCTAAAATACCATTTTGGTCCCTTAACTTATTTTTTAGATTCAGTTTGATCCCTTAACTTTTAAAATATTCAATTTGGTCTCTTAACTTATTTTTTAGATTCAGTTTGGTCCCTTAACTTTTAAAGGGTTCAATTTGGTCCCTTAATTTGTCTCTATTGACCCAAGTTAGTCATCTCCCATCAATAAAGTCAGTAACATTGTTAAATGAGTTTCAATTTGGTCCATTATGTTTCAAATTAGTCCTTTAAATTGTTAACTTGTTGGTCCTTTAAATTGTTGACTTGTTTCAAATTGGTCCTTTAAATTGTTGGCGAATTTCAACTGGGTCCTCAAAAAATTAAGATTATTATTGACTCATTGACGGAGATGACTAACTTAGGTCAACAGACACAAATTAATGGATCAAATTGAATCTTTTAAAAGTTAAGGGACCAAACTGAATCTAAAAAATAAGTTAAGGGACCAAATTGAATATTTTAAAAGTAAAAGGACCGAACTGAATCTAAAAAATAAGTTAAGGGACCAAATTGAACATTTTAAAAGTTAATGGACCAAACTGAATCTGAAAAATAAGTTAAGGGACCAAAATTATTTTCCAATATACCCCTATTTCCCAATTATGTACCAAAATACCCCACATTTAATTTTAGGTGAGAAGTCGTATTTTGAAACAACGACTTCTCACCATTGTTTTTTTTTTTTCCTTATAAGAGAAGTCGCTAATTGGGATTGCGACTTCTCTTCTTCTATTTTTTTTTCGTTTTAAATTTTTTATTCATAAAAAAAGTTTTGTTAAATTTTTTGTTTGATTAATTAGGTTAGTTTAGTTAAGTATTGTGTTAATTAGGACATTAAGAAGTTAATTTTACTACTAAAAAATTTAATTATGGATAAAAAACATTAATTAAAAAAATTAAGCATTAATTTGTTAGTTAGTTAGTTATACTTTTTTTAAATTAATTAATTAATTAGGTTAGTGTAGTTAATTAGTGTGTTAATTATGAGGTTTCTCAATAAAATATATAATAAAAAACATAATACCAAAAATTAAACACATTAATCATTATTATTAAAAACATAGAGTGGAAATTAAATATATTATTCAGAACCATAAATTAACCATAACGCCATAAATACAGAAAACTACCCCCCAAGGTGGTGTCCAGTTCCACAACGTGGTCGGCGTCTGATACGTGGTGGAAGTTGTCTGCGTTGCGGGACATCTTGGTGATCATCGTCACCGGCGGTTGACTCGTCTTGCTGCACAGGGTCATTTTGATTTAAGTTTGATGCTGGCAGCGACGAGTTATAAAATTGTTCGCCGGTATATAGTTTCGAAGAACTTCCAAACCCACTCATGTCGAGGAATGCTGGCTCGCCAAAGGAGTACATGTTGTCTATGTATCTTTGTCCCGACGCTGGTGTACTGAGGTCTGCACTAAACAAATTGTTGACAAATTCGTCGTCACTAGAGGCGTAGGAGAGTCGACGATTGCCGGTCCATTGGGGAGGAGGTTCTTGGTCTGGGATAGTGTTAGCAAAAGCTTCAGTTGGAGGTTGCTGAGTTTCAAATTGCATTGTGCTGGCATCCGGGGGGCTTGGTTGCCGTGGTGTTGTTTTCCTTGCATGTCTTTGGTGGACTCTAGTTGAAGTTTCACTAACGTCAGTGCGACGTCCACCCCATCCACCTCGCCATTGGTCTCGAAGCTGTTGGTGAGTTGACAGATAAGGCATGGAATTTTGCCTAAACCACGTCATATACTCTGTTGTATGTGTCAGTGGACCCTGAATACGTTGCCCTTGCACCAGGTGCTCTTTACAATCCCTCCAGTATGGCAGATACCCTTCATGCCTTTCTTGCCAGTTTGTTTAATGTTGTCCTCTCATGTCAAGGTTGTGTTCGTGATCCAAATCTACAGAGGGTCCGGGTATGTCTTGTTGTATGCCAAACTGGAGCTTTACCCTATCTGTTTGGTGCCATTTAATCATAGAAAAACAAATCAACACCGTGTAGGCACTCCATGATCCTCGGTCTCGGAATGCTCTGGCTGGCAGGACGTTCTCATAACTTGCATATGGCCTCCACAAAAACTGAAAGATTAAGCATGATCGGTAAAATTAGCATGATGGCAACAAGTACAAGTGAATATTTTTAACAGTGACATTTTCAACCTGATCAGGTCCCATGTGATCAACAGCTGTTTTGTAACCGGAAACTGAGCTATTAGGAGTTTCGGTAAACTGCAGCCCCCTCCCGAACCAACTATTAAAAAAAGCATTTTTAAAGCAGTCCGCTATTTATGAAATAAAGTAAATTTAACGTAGGATATTTTTTCACTAACCATTGTGCTAGCGGCCATGTCGCATCACGGGGGCACCATGGTGCAATGAAGGGCATGCAATACCATGCCCATGACTGTCGCAGTATAGCACAACCACCCATAGAAATGGCACCAGGTAAGGTTGCGTGGCACATTTCTCTGTAAAGGCATGCCAAACATGTCGATCCCCAACTATAGCGGCCAGCTTGCTGAAAATCTCGTAGCAAAGGCAGGTACATAAGGTGGACTCTGTTGGTTGATTTGTCAGGCATCAACACCCCCCCGATCAAGCGCAAGATGTACGCTCTACAATGTGTTGCAATATCGAGAGGTGATGCTCCATCTAGAAGATTTACAAAGGTTTCTTCCAATCATTTAACTTTTATGGTAGACCCCTTCATTTGATCTTCTGGAGGCACCACACCCAACAGTTCAGCGCAGTCTTCTTCTCAGTCAAAGTAATTGGGGCCAGTAACTGCTTGGCCCCTCACACTGAGGCCCAGTTGATGCGTGGCATCCTCCATGGTTATTGTGCATTCACCCACAGGAATATGAAACCTGTGTGTTTCAGGCCTCCACCTTTCAACCATTGCAGTTATCAAGGCATGTTCAATCCTACAGTGACCGACTTTTGCAGCCATGAACAACCCAGCTTCCTACAACAACGGTTCGATTTGATGGTTCGGAGGAGACATCGTATGGTCGTGGGATAGGATAAGGACATCATTGATGGTGCCCGATCGGCGACCATGTTGTAGCTTGAGCAACGGTTGAGGCTTCATTGAGATGACTTTGGGTTATGAGGAGGAAGAAGAAGATTGGAATTGCTATGAAGATGGATTTCTCTTAGCCGAATGCTTTGAATTTGGAATCTGAGGCCTCGTGGATTTATAGAGGAGACGGGAGCGATCATGAGTCGTTGATTTCGACGGTTCAATCTCAGCCATTCTTTTTTGTCGGCAGAAGACGACAAAACGTCATCGTCACCGCTATGCGTGACATGAGGTGGACCCCGCATGTCATCATCGTGTCGTTGTCACAGGCTACGCACTAGCACGCGTGACATGAGGTGGGCCCCACCTATCGTCGTGCCATCGTTCTCACGGGCTACGCGCCAACACGCGTTAAACGAGGTGGGCCCCACATGTCACCGTCGAGTCAGTGTCGTTGAGCATTATGCTGTAATTCTCTGTTGATAAATTAGAGTCATACATCCATGATATTAACTTATTTTGGTTGAGTACTTTAATTTTTTTTTAAAAAAAACAAACAGCAACACACACCAACAAAAACTTTTATTGATTAAGGAGCAGCTGTAGTTACAAAACTGAAACACACACCAACAAAAAACTAGATAACTCCCACAGGAACAAGGTGTCTGTTGAGTTAATTAGACCCACCAGATCCAGATGACCCCCTAAGCAAGGCCAGTACAACTCAATAGGGCCCGCCCTCCCGTGTTCATTAAACACAGAAAACATGCGGCGTATGTCAGCATCCCTTGCTAGTGTCATTTGACTGAAGTGGAAACCACCCTCCGGTGTTTGCTCAGGGCAGCGGTAGTAAAGATCAACAATAATTTTTCTACCAGCTTGGAGCTTGGCATGCACCATTTGTTTCAATTCCGTCAGAGATATGTCCCCGTTGATACGGATGCGCCTTGGGTAATAGCAGTGGAACTTGACGCCCTTGGGACCGTTTGTAATTCGGCCATTGAAGTAAACATAAGCAAGATCGCCATCAAGACTCGGTTCAATTTCCGCATGTTGTGTAGGATTGAATGGCTCAAGATCAAGCTCCATGATTGAGAGGCGAAGTGTTACTTGGGTTGAGAGTAGGATGAGAACGAAGAAGAAAGAGTTTCAGAATGTGTTGAAATATGGAGGGGCACATTCATATTTATAGACGAGCGGTTAGGTAAGATCGACGGTCCAGATCTTGCCGCCAGATCGACAGCCCAGATCTTGCAGACAGTGGGCCCTACTAGTCACTGCTATATGCCAGCACGCGTGACTCGAGGTGGGACCCGCATGTCATCGTCCCGTCGTTGTCACGGGCTACGCGCCAGCAAGCGTGACACGGGGTGGGACCCGCATGTCATCGTCCCGTCATCGTCACCGGTACATGCCAGAACGTGTGACTCGAGGTGGGGCTCGCACGTCATCGTCCCGTCGTTGTCATGGGCTACGTGCCAGAATGCGTGACACGAAGTAGGCCCCACTAGACGGCATAATCAAAACCCCGACGCCTATAAATATAACCCCCCCTCAACCTCTCAACCTCACAATCTCACAGCCTACCATCGTCTCTCAACTTTTCCCTGCGTTATAATTCTTCTCATTCTTTAGTCACCTACCTTCCTAAACAGTTCATAACATGAGTTCCTCAGGTGTCTTTCTCTCTGTCTATTACAATGGACAAATTGTAACAGACTGCCAAGAAGGAGTCATGTTTCAGTGCGACCATCCAAAATTGATGAAGGTGAGGACCAACATCAAATTGAATCAGTTGAAATCTGTTATCCAGAGCAAGATTTCACTTGACAACAACAAGAGGGTTGTTGATCTTGTGTATCGTTATCCCACAACCATTGCATCTGGATATGTCCGATATCACCAGCTTTATCTTGCCTTCGATGATGAAGTGGCAATGATGTTCGACATGTTTCTCGAAAATTGTAGGAACCTCGGCGTAACTACCATCAAGGTATACGCTAACATGGAGGATGCTTACAATGTTGACCCCCAAGTTTGTTCGTCCAATATTGAAGCCATTGATCTTAATGCCCCCACACAAGACTTCTACACAAACTTTTCCGAACCAGAACCCTACCATCCAACCATTTCTTCTGCCTCACACTACGACTGGGGGGCAACGGCATCTTATAGTCACCCCCCAGTGTTTGACCACACACAAACATACCCTTCATTTGACCCCCCATAAACATACCATTCATTTGACCAAGCAACCCCGTCTTACAGACCACTGCCACTCCAACCAACACCGGCACCCCCAGTAAGTCATGTAGGCGGACTTCACAATGAAGAAGTCGGTCCTTTCAGCGACAATGAGGATGATGATCTTCTTCAATCAGACGACGACGACGCCCTCGACGCCGAACCTGAGGCAGTCCCCTTATCCACTGCTCCTCCATACGACGTTCCCCCACACATGCATAATGTGAACTTCAACCAGGCTGTGGATCAGGGGGGGATACGGTCACGCTCTGACCATGCCCTCTCTACAGACATATGATGTCAGGGGAGGACTTCGCGTTGGCAGGAAGCTCCACACAAAAGAAGATTGCCTGTCAGCGATCAAGCAGTACTATATCACTAACTCTCTGGACTTCAAGGTGGTGTAGTCTGATCCGACGAGATTTGTTGCCGAGTATAAGCATTACGGATGCATGTGGAGGTGTAGAGCTATCCGTACGAAGGACCAGATTTGGGAGATTCGAAGACTGAAAGCAGACCATACGTGTGCAGCAGCAGCACTATCACATGATCATCAGAAGCTTGACTTGAACATGATCTATGAAAGCATCAAGGGACTTGTTAAGGAGGATCCCTCAATTACAGTGTCAGTTTTGATTGCACACATTAGGACACAATACGGGTACACCACCAGCTACAGGAAGGGGTGGATAGCCAAACAGAAGGCTATCGAGAGGGTCTAGGGCAACTAGGAACAATCTTACAATGACCTACCTAGATGGCTCCTAGCCATGCAAGAGTTTGTCCCAGGCACAATCGTTGACTTGGAGACGATGCCGGCCTACACCCCTAACCAACAATTAGTGCGGGACAGGGTCATATTCGGTCGTCTATTCTGGACCTTTGACGCGTGCATCAAAGGGTTTCCATTTTGCAAACCCATCGTCCAGATTGATGGCACTTGGTTGTACGGAAAGTACAAGGGGACTCTCTTGATGGCAATTGCTCAAGATGGGAACAACAACATATTCCCCCTTGCATTTGCCATTGTCGAGGGGGAGACGGCGGACGCTTGGGGTTTTTCTTTCTGCATAATTTGCGAAGGCACGTTACCCCCAAGCTGACCTATGCTTGATTTCGAATAGGGCCGAATCAATCAAAAGTGCTTACAGACGACGCGGTAGTGGATGGTCAGACCCTCCCTCGGTGCATGTGTACTGCATCCATCACATCGCACAGAACTGGAACACGTGCTTCAAGAATAAGGACCAGCAAAGGCAAGTGGTTAATATGGGTAAGTACCGAATTCATTTAGCTTGTGATATATATGTCCTTGACAACATATTATTCCTACGATGCAGGACACACCTTGACTCAGCCGACCTTTAATTGGTACTATAATAATCTGGAAGCGGACAACGCAAAGGGCGCTAGGTGGCTAAATCGTATCCCCAAGGATAAATGGACTCAGGCTTGGGATGGATAAGCGGACAACCAATCTTACAGAATGTATCAACGGTGTATTGAAGGGAACCAAAAATCTTCCAATCACTGTGTTGGTTAAGACCACTTATTACAGATTGGTTAAAACTTTTGTCAAGAAGGGACAGAAGGCCGACGCAATGATCCGAGATGGACATACATATACCGAGGCTCTCAACAAGTCCATCGAGGAGGATCGAGAAGTTTCCAACTTGCACTATGTGCGTTCATTCGATCGGGAAAGGAGTGAATTCTTGGTGGAAGAGTTGGCAAACCCAAGAGAGGGGCGGATTGGGGGCAACTTCCGGGTGAACTTGAATGAAAAGTGGTGCGACTGTGGAAAATTTCAGGCACTACACCTCCCCTGTTCAGATGTCCTTGTTGCTTGTGCACGCGCGAGTCTCGACTGTTACAAACAAGTGGCAAATGTGTACAAGTTGACACATGTGTTTCAACGTTTACCGGGAAAAATTTGGCACCGTCGGCAACGAGGGATACTGGCCACAATATCACGGACCCACAGTGATCCACAACGTCCAGATGCGGAGAGATCCTAGGGGCCGTCCACAATCCACTCGGATTCGTACTAAAATGGACATGAAGGAAGCAGGCTAGCCAAAAAGATGTGGAATCTGTCGAATGCCGGGTCATAACAAGAACAATTGCCCCAGCCATGCCAGAAGTTCTTCTCAACAATAGAAATTTCATGTAACTTTTATTTATGTATGGCCGATTGTGTTTTCAATTAAAGTTTGTAGTTATTAAATTTGCCTTAATAATTCCTTAATTAACACACTAATTAAATACACTAACCTAATTAATTAACTTAATTTAAAAAAATTATAACTAACTAACTAACTAACTAATTAATGCTTAATTTTTTTAATTAATGTTTTTTTATCCATAATTAAATTCTTGAGTAGTACAATTAACTTCTTAATATCCTAATAAACACAATACTTAACTAAACTAACCTAATTAATTAAACAAAATTTAACAAAACTTTTTTTTTGAATAAAAAATTTAAAACAAAAAAAAAATTGAAGAAGAGAAGTCGCAATCCCAATTAGCGACTTCTCTTATAAGGAAAAAAAAACAACAACAATGGTGAGAAGTCGTTGATTCAAATAGCGACTTCTCACCCAAAATTAAAAGTGGGGTATTTTGGTACATAATAGGGAAAGGGGGGTATATTGGAAAATAATTTTTTAAATAGGGTTTATTTAAAAAAAAGTAAACTCCTTTTTCTATCATGGGGAATCTTTTTAAGTCAAAAAAAATATCATGGGGAATCTTTCTCCATCGTCCTTGTTCTCTATTCATTGCTGGGAGTTCGGGAACCACAAGAATTCATTAAAAAAGGTTTGTTTCCACTTTTTTTTTTTTGGTTAATTTTTTTATTATAGTTGCAAAAAAAGTCATATTATTTCTTTTCTATTTTTTTTCAAAGATTTTTATAGGAAATAGTAAAAATAACAAAAAGTTATTTTCAATATTTTATGTACACATTTTTTTAAACAAGAAATAAAATAAAAATAAGATAATATTTTTGTAATTATTTTAAAAAAAAAACAGATCCTTAATTATCCACTATCTTTTGCTGGTCTATGGAAAGAAAGCAAACCTCGTCTACGAAACCCAACCGAATTTACACCCATCATACAACTGGAATCACTTGACATTGGTCATTCAACTCATCAAGCTTACTAATTTTTTAACTGACAAAATTAAGCACTAATCATCCTGATTAATAAGAAGGAGCACATTACACGGTGTTAAATGTTAATCCACTAGTATTTCAAACCATTTTTTTTTTCAAACAGTAGAATAGCCGTCCAATTAAATTGATCTTATCCAACTCTTGAAAACAAACCTTTTTTTGTTTGTTATCAAAGTATCTACTGGTTTTGTCGGAGACTAATCTCCACTGATAAACCTGCTTGACCACCTTTATAATAAGGTCCCCTCTCCCAACCATGTTTTTTTAATCCATAAAACTCGAACTCGATACCTTCCCTAATAAAGGGATCTAATTAAGCTCAATTTCACTTGGACACAAACCTTTGATATAGCGAACGTACGCTCATGATTTAATTTGAATCATTCAAAACTAATGATCCTACAAAGTTGATGTATTTAGTAGAAAAAAAGGCCTAGTGCATTCAATTATGTATGTGAAAGTTGCACAAATTGTACATGGAATTTAATTCAGTAGATCTTACAACCAAATAAAAACAATGTTATTAATATATGGACGTTGCTATGACACGCTTTGCTATGACACGCTTACACGCAGCTCAAACTGGCAAGTCTTAATAGTATTGTATACGTTTAAATAAGTTTTTAGTCCAGCAAAGTTTATCAATTTTGGTTTTAGTACTTGTAAAAAACAATTCTTAGGATTTCATCTTTATAATTTCAAAAAATTTGTAAATAGTCCATATTGTTATCTTTAAGTACTAGAAATCATACCACATATATGAAAAAATTTGTTGCTTTTAACCTTGTGGCCCTAATGTTTGATTTTTTTTTATATTTTCTAGCCAAATTTTGGAGCAAGTCGGACAAAAATAAGAAATTATATCGATACCCCCTAAATACTAGATATCATGCAAAAAGAAGGAATTTAGCAATTTTAACCCTTTGGTCCTAAATGTATGATTTTATTTCTATTTTCTGACCAAATTT
Organism: Echinosophora koreensis; assembly: GCA_035048595.1. Taxonomy (NCBI): domain Eukaryota; kingdom Viridiplantae; phylum Streptophyta; class Magnoliopsida; order Fabales; family Fabaceae; genus Echinosophora; species Echinosophora koreensis. The sequence goes on along the minus strand of JAPCYP010000060.1, from coordinate 2,510,402 downwards.
CATTACAAGTCAAACAATAAAATGAAATTACTTCGATACCTTTAAATACTGGGTAATGGAAAAAGATGATGGTAGGGACTATTTACAAAATTTTTGAGATTACATGGATGAAGTCCAAAGAAAATTTTGACAGAACCAAAACCGAAATTGGTAAACTTTGCGGGGTCCAAAAACTTATTTAAACCAACCATATATAATATATATAATATGAATTCTTTAAAATAAAATTATTTAAAATATGAACCTATCTTCTAGAAAATATTAGTTTCTTCCAATGAATATGGGTCTCAAGCACGAAAGTGCTCTAGTGTTTTCATATTATTTTCCATAATAAATTGTGATGAGATATGAAATCCAAGAAATTAAAATTACTTTAACTTGTTGAATTTCATGGTTTCGGAGTAAAAGGATAAGAGAAAGTTGAGAGAGAATGAAAAGTTGTATATTGATAAGTAGTAAAAATAAAATATACAATGATTAATCTTAGCTTATATAGCCAACTAATCCAAGTAAACTAACTATTAAAACTAATTCTAACCAACTCTAACCAATTCTAACTATCTTAACAGCCCCCTCAAGCTGAAAGATGTACATGACACTTCCAGCTTGGGATAATCAATACAAATATAATAAAAAAAAAAATAGAATGATAATGCCAAGAACACATTGACAAATACAAAAGGCATGCAAGTCAACAAATCCAACAAATGATTAACCACCGTAAAAGGTAGCTCTAAGTGCTTAACCATCATACAAGGCATAAGCTAAAATCATCAAAGCCAATAAAGGCAAAAGCTTAACCATTAAACAGAAGTCATAACTCAAGGCTTAACCACTTAACAGAAGCATATATGCTTAACCACCAATAAAAGGTAGAAGCTAACAACAAAGCCAATTTAGGCAAATTAACCGAAAGAACAGAACTAAAATCATTCTTCAACAATCACCAATCGAATAGAAAAAAAAAAAAATTCTGAAACCATTTGGGCTCACTCAACTGCATGTTGAATTTCATGGTTTCAGAGTAAATTAAAGTGATAAGAGAAAGTTGAGAGAGAATGAAAAGTTGTATATTGATAAGTGGTAAAAGTAAAAAATACAATGATTAATTTTGACTTATATAGCCAACTAATCCAACAAAACTAACTAACCATTAAAACTAATTCTAACCAATTCTAATTATCTTAACATAACAGCCTTTCCAACTCTATTATGGCTCTTTGGCAAAACACAATCTATGTATGTGGCCTTTGAAATCTTATCTTGTAGCTAATATTATCCACTTGTTTGAAGCAGTATATGTGTTGGTTTCCCGGTGTCAAGTTGATAGTGTCCTTTTTCTAATTGTTGTACTATTTACGGGTAAACCTTATACCCACTTTAATATATTGTGCTTAATTATAAAATAAAGTTGATAGCTACTCAAAGACAACTAATGGGTTGGTGAGTTTGGAATGTAATGTGATTTAAAGAGTTTATGATATGTCTGGTAAAATTCTACATTTTTAAGATATTAATATTGGATCATGGGGGGCCGGGAGTCCAAAATCCACAAGATCTCTAACAACAGGTTAAGCGAAGCAAAAGAATCATATAAGTAAGTCTTGATATAGAATAAAATTCTATTGTCCTAAAAAATGATATCTCGGTGTCCCCTACCAATCAAAATTCTAAGTGTTAATGACTTAAGATTTTATTTTATTAAGTGACAAATTATCATTGGTGAGAAACATAGAATGTAAGATGTAACACCCCCTTGGGCATTACATGACTAACTCAATTTCGTAAAAACATATTAAATAAAAAGAAAGACTGGTTATGTATATCAATTTTGTCACAACCCAAAAACCTAAGCCGTTACCGGCACACAAGCTTACAATCTTAGCCTGGCGAGTCTATTTTCTTTAGAGACATACTTGGATACAAATCTATAACTTTTACAAAAAATTTCGACAGAATCTCCTCTGTAATTTCAACATCCTATAAAAAAACACCTGTTAATATATTTATTTTTCATCCAAAAGAAAGGCTCTCTGATCCATACACATTCTATCCAAAGTAAAGGCTCTCCGAGCCATAAACATACATATTATCATTAATCAACGTCTTAAAAAAAACATAAGCTGGTCGTTCTAAAAACTATCCACTGGGAACCCCGTGGTCATCACCACATTCAATGGCCTCTTCAAAAATGGGGACTAATGTCCCGAGTGAAGCTAGAAACATCTCTACATCATCTGTATATGAAAGAGTTCACCACAACAAAGAGAACTAAAACAAGAAACAATGCAAAGGTGAGTTACCAATATATGAGTTTAAATCATAGCAATCATATACTTAACATCACAACCACATTAGCAGTATAATAATAACGAATGCATAGTTTGACAATTATAAATGTCTCAAAAAGATTTAAAATAAAAAATCTTTCATAAATTATGTCTTAACACTTCAATATCCACTTTCCAAAATCACAATCTCCGGAGATCCTAACTTCCCTTCCTCGAGCATGATAGGCCGCGATAATTCCTATAACACAATCGTTTCGCGTTAGGTGGCCTCTTCACTGGGTCCTTTCCCCGATTGTTCTAGGATTTCGCGTATCACCTAAATAATACAGAATAGTTCCGGACATAGTACATTTTGAGCAGGGTTGCCGATTTCTACATCCGAGGGTGCTACCCCCCGAATATCCATGTAGGTTTTCGAACCTGAATGTCCCTTAAGACCCAAAGACCCAAGAACCTATCTTTGGTCCAAACTATTCAGTTTGTCAGTTCACCTTATGTGAAACTGTAGCTCGCTAAACAACGACACATCTGCATGATCCTTTTCAGATATTAATTAGACTTTTAATATCAATTAGGAATTTTAAACATCTTTAAAGATTTTCAAAAATATCTTCTCAACAAACGCTAGTCCGACGTCTCGGAACGCTAGGTTCTTAACAGTGAGAATACTAGTCCGGCTTCACTGTAATCAGAATCCAGTCTGAAACCTCAGCACTAAAATCTAGTCCATTCCTTTCTGTTTCCATTCACTTTACGAAGAAAGCCAAAATCACTTTTCCGTGTTCATATGTTTTCAATAAAAATAATTTTCCAAAACATAAGCTATGACGAATGTCATGCCTCAACCAGTTTCAACAACACAGATGGCAACATATATACATATTCATCAGACATATGCAATTCCAACATCTCAGCATCATATAACATATAAATATTTACAGTCAAACAACACATTATAAATCATCACAAGCAGTTCATAACATTAAGTATATAACTACTAGGAACTCCTCAGACTTACTCCTTTAACCTTTGTAGACCAGAAAAAGATCCTATTTTTGACTCCAAGATTTGTTTCCTTCTCGATAATGTCCCGGTCCCTTTGACATTCCACAACCCATACAAGCAAATTCCACGACCGCTCCAAAATAAAAAGTCGCTCTCCCAAGCAAGCAATAACACAACCATCAACATAGGGAGAGCGTCCAAGCACATTCAACAACCAAAACAACACATCAATCCATAATTCAACATTAACATAAAATCTAATAACTTCAAACCTTTAATTTAACAAAACAAAATCAATTTCCAATAAAACCAATTTGGGCAAAATAGGGTTCATAAATCAATTTGGGGAAACTCATTCTAACTAAAGAATAATGAATTTGGTTTAGGGAAACACTAATCCACAGTCCCAATTGCATAAAAATAGTGTCAATTTCACATTTTAAAACTGAATCAAAATCTTAGGGTTAGGGTTTCAAAATTGGGGTTTTGAAAATTGACAAGTAAGGAGAGAAGATCACTCACCCACAAGGAAAGGAGAAGACGGCGCTGGAGTTGGTGCTGTCAACGACGGTGGGTGTCGGTGGACGACGGCAACAGCGTTTTGAAGCACCCATGAGCCAAACAAAGAAGATGAGCTTCATAGAAGGAGAGAAGGAAGCTTTAACAACACAACCATGGTGGAAACCACCATGGACGACGGCCAGAGTAGCGTCCCACGGCGGAGAGACGAGCTGAACCGCCAGACGCGTTTTGGTATCTTCCTCCTCATTGCACGACTGTCGGAGGCGCTCCCAGGGCGGGGCGCGCGGCTGATGGGTGCTCCTGCGGACGATGGCGCACGATTGAGGTCCTATGAGGTGGATGGAAGTGGTTGGGTGAAGGTGGAGGAAGATGAGATGAAGAGAAGAAATGGGTTTGATGGAGGAAGAAGAAGAAGGGGAAAAAAATAAAAGAAAGCAAGTGGGGGAGGGGCATCATGCGTGACCAAGAAGAGGGAGGGGAAAAATTATTTTTTTCTTTTTCTTTCATTTAATATAGATACAAAATAAAAATAAGTGGTTGGGATTGAGTCTAGAAAAAGGAAATAATATTGTCCCTTGGATCTAAAAATAATGAGTGACAAATATATATTTTCAAAATTCAAATTAGAGTAAAGATTAATAGTTGAATTGATCAACTAAGAAAACCAATGATCCAAAATTGATTTCCGATTAATTTTAAATCGACATATTTTCAAATCTAAAATTAAATAGAGTAAAATCTGAAAGTAATTTTCTTTAAATCATTATTTAAAATATTTTTCTAAACAAATACTAATAGTGACAATAACATAATATTATTGTCTAGTAAGCGTGCATGCACTGAAATAAAGCAGTGCTAACGCACTTAATAAAAATCGTTTTAAATGTGTAATTAAAATTACTCAAATTAAACCCCTTAAAATAAACAAAGTTAAACATCCTGAAAATTAATCTTTCCAAATAAAATAATATAAACATATAAACATATATATATATATATATATATATATATATATGATTACTGTTATTGAAGAACAATAAAAACCGGGGTGTTACATGAGACAATGATTTTATGGATCCTCCCACATATATACTATTCACTAAACACATTCTTAATTCATTCATGCGAGACTTCAACACTCACACCTGAATTTTCAACATTCTTCCCCTGTGAGTCCCAACATTAAGTCCCAACATTAATATACTATTCACACCCCAGGATTTGAGGCAGGCGATGCGGGACTTCCAACATTATTAGTGTGCTCCACAAACATAGGTTAAATGGCAAGCTCAAGCATACCACTTGTTGAACCATGAGGGAGCCCAAAAGTCGGGATGATCTCTATCAATGAGCTGAACAAAAATACATACGTAGGTCATGACCCAAAATCTTAAGACATTAAGTTTATGAATTTTACTACTTATATACAATTTACTTAACACATTAATAACCATGACTAAAAGCTCTTCGGTTATGCTATCAATATCCTTCTATTTCTTGTTTAGCTCTCAATTTTTGTATCCTTTCTGCTTGTTAGTTGATTAACGTATCGACAGGTCACTTTAATGCTCTATCAACTTTTTCAAGAATCTTCTAATGTTTGTGCTTGATCGAGTGTAGGGGTGTGCAAAACCCGGTCCGGCACTAGTGTGACACCCTTCTACCCCGCATGTTATAAGGCATTTAAATATAAAACAATTAAAAAGAAAAACATGCATTTAACTGAATTAAATAAAACAGTTGTCCATGGGTAGAAAAGTCCCACATGAACTCATTTACAATGCGGAAAATAAAAATAAGTTTAATCAAATAAAAACATAATCAAATAAATAACCCAACCCCGATGTCACAATTTAGAGCTGGTATAACCGTTCCGGAAATAAATCCACGGAATACAACCGAAAACAGACTAAACAATAAACTGGCCCTAACTATGAGTGGCGGCTCCTCAGAGTCACTCCTCTCCGGGCTGCTCGTCATCCTCTGCAAATGCCAATCAGGCCAAACACAAACAATACAGGGAGTAAGATTCATGTAATCATATAAACAGCAGGGGAATAGTACGCAAGGTAAACATACACATAAGCATACATCAACATCCAACAGTATCATAACAACCAAGTATGCTGTGCTATGCAATGCATCAACTACTCCGCTACTCCAACTATGCATGTGGATCCGAACTAACTCAGGATGAACGACTTTGGAGTTACATATCCGTATTGGCCATAAAAGCACCAACACCGACAATTCACCAAACCTTAGGTGAACCCCATGGATAGCCAATGCATCAAACCGTGGATGCCTCATCACAGGGGGCCTCGGTCACCAAACCTTGGGTGACCTATCGTGGATGGCCAGATCACCGTACTCTCGGGTGATCTCCCCTATGTCGAACCTCCCCCATCAACAACTCCAATGCACTATGTAAATGACACAACAACAAATAATCTCAACCACCTCCTTGCTTGGGCCATGAAGCTTCCAAGACTTCAACATCAACGTTTAACGTAACCTTAGACCCAAACCGTGGGGTCAAGGCTCCCTTGGCCAATAAGCACCAAGGTTCAACTCCACATGCTTGGGTCTATAAGCACCCAAGACTTCAACTTATCAACGTGCGGTAACCCAACGGATACCGACTTAACATTTGATTATCTAATTACCTTATATAATTAATAACCAGGTTGTCTAATCTTTATCTTTGATTAGTTATCTCAACTTATCTTTATTGGGGAATGGGGTTAAAAACCCCTTAAGTCCTTTAATTGTATCACTGTCCAGGAGGGGTCAGCACGGTCGTGCTTAGACCCTAGCACGGTCGTGCTTGGACACGTGAGAGCATGCTGCCCTTTTAAGTGAAGCACGGTCATGCTTTACACTCAGCAGCACGATCGTGCTATTTCACCTGCACGGCCGTGCTGAGCAGCGCGGCCATTTTCCAGAATTTAAATGGGAGCACGACACGGTCGTGCTCAATGCACGACTGCACTGTTCTGGGCAGGGACAGAAACCAAGTTCTAACCAATTAACTTAGGGATTAAACCCCTTAAACTTAGTACGGTTTTTTAAACCTATTTAACCAATTAACATAACTTCATCAACCTCAAACTCATCATAACAACAATATCATCAATCAACCAAGGTCATGTCAATAACAACAATTAACATGCTATCATATCATCAACAATTATCAAGAATATAAACACATATTCACAATATACCAAAACAGTCATCAACATACAATTACATACAACAGACCAGGGTCATGAGGAACCCTTAACCTTACTCCACCCCACTGCCTAATGAAAACAATTCCCTTCTCCCCATACCTGGATTGAAGGTTGCTCTACTGACTGTTCCCAACGGTAAACCGATCCCGAATCCTCAAACGGCTCACTCCGAAGTCAAGCCTTAGACAACCAACATAATCTCAATTAGTTTCTCTAATCAACATAAAAGGAAACTAAAAGGAAAGGGGACTATTACCTCTAACAAGACGGACGTATATGACTTCCCCAACAGTTCCCAAGACTCCACTATAGCAAGGAATGGAGAGGGAATAGGGAGAGAGACACTGTAACCCGTAACAGTGACTGCCACAAATAGGAATTAGGGTTTCACATTAACCCTCGGTTCCTGCGCCAAGCATATATAGCTCGGACTTGAGCACGGTCGTGCTTGCACTTGTGCACGATCGTGCTCCACTTAGCGTCAGCGAGACGCGGTCAGCACATTGAGCACGGGCGTGCTCACTATTGAGCACGGTCGTGCTCAACTTAAAATCAGAAACACGCTTCTGACTTTAAGTACGAGCGTGCTGATTAATGAGCACGGGCGTGCTCATGTACCAGAAAGGGACTTTTAAACTAAAAATCTCACTTAGCCCTTAACCAACATTTTTAAATTGATAAAACTAGCTTAATAAAACATTTTATGAAAAACAGGGTGTTACCACTAGAACCCGTCCCAATCCGTGGTGTTCGGGTCGGGTCTGACCCTAACTCGCAGAAGAGATAGGACGAACCCGCGTCCCACTTTGTGACCCGGTGCCGGTTAGGGACGGGCCCGGGTTAACCTTCGGGTTACCCATCTCGTCCCATATAATAAAAATCTGCTTTAATCCCTCCCTAGAATACATTTCACGCGCGATCACAAAGAAAGAAGTACGAAATAAATTACTAAATTTCTACTCTCACATCTCACACTAGCCCAATTGGTGGATTTTAGGAAGTATTTTGTGGCTTTTATGACATCGAAATAATCTTTTTTATGCGAGTATTATGCTTTTAACAATGTGGCTTTGGTACATGAGCATCAAGGAAGCATCTAGCAAAATGATTTATTTGTTGATATTTTGTAACATCTAATTTTGGATCAATTGATGGCTTTTAGGTAGCATCTTTTGCTGATATTTTTCCTTATAAAAAAAATTAACATTTTCCCACTCATAGAAATTTTGTTTACAAAGAATCTATCTAAATTCGGGTCAACCTGGTCCCGTCCCATTTAGACCCGGTCTTAAACCAACCCGTATATAATAGGGCTCCTTCGAGTCTGGGGACGGGTTCGAATTCAAAGATTTGGCCCTATCAATGTTTAGGGCCGAATAAGGAATAAACATAACCCATCCAAACCAGTCCCATGTTCGAGCGTACGTAGGCCACATGCCCTTGTCTCACCTTTATATGTAATGCTCTCAGCCTCCACCTCCAATATTGCTTGCTTCTGCCATTAATGCTTTGTCTATATAAAGCCCACACAACCACATACAGCATATACCAAGGCAAGTGTTATTCCCAACTTTTGCTCCATTCTTTTTCCCAAACCCAGAAAGATCAGAACCTCCTCTTTACACTAATTAAGAAAAAAATGTCTACCGTTAAAGGGTTAGTTGAATCGAATTGTCTGAGGTCTATTCCCTCCAAATACATGTGTCTCAAAAATCCCGACGAGGATTCCATATTGCTTGAAACTGAGAATATTCCAACAATTGACTTTTCCCAACTCATCTCTGCCAATTCCAGTGAGCGCTCCAAGGCAATCCAACAACTTGGAGAAGCCTGCCGTGACTGGGGTTTCTTTATGGTACGTGGTACTATATTCAACCTCAAGTACTCAACCTATACATGCTTTCCTTTATTTCTCTGCATGCATCTTAGACATTCATGTAGTTAGTTATAAGACTTTTAAAGAGGAGGATAAAGAAAAATATTACTTTATTTAGAGAGTTAAATTGAAAAACTAAAAGATGTAAATGAAGGTTGATTCAATTGGTAAGGATTCAGCTCATATTCCACAAGACGTGAGTCTGAAAATCTCGTTGCTGATGTGAGAACTTCGTTGGTAAGTAATCTATAACTATCTCTACAAGCGATTTTTGAGCCTAGAAGCATATACTGTCACTGTGAGCCCTCATACCCAACTCACCTTAACTTTATAGCAAACAAAAAAAAGAAACACTATAGGATAGTCGTAACCACTGTGTAGCTATACTATCCTTCCCGCAAGATCTCTGAAGTTCCTTCCACATGCATGTATATAACTTTTGTTGCCTTGTTAATTTGGGACTGCTGTACAGCTAATCAATCATGGGGTGCCGGAGACACTGAGGGATGAACTGCTTAGAGCAAGCCAGAGCTTCTTTGATCTGACGGAGGAAGAAAAAAGGGAGTACGCAGGAAGGAATAAGCTATTTGATCCAATAAGATGTGGGACAAGCTTCAATGTCACGGTGGATAAGACCCTTTTCTGGAGAGATTATCTCAAATGCCATGTTCATCCTCAATTCAATGCTCCTTCCAAGCCCCCTCGTTTTAGGTATCAATACCATTTTACTTTCCCATTTTATTTTTTATTCAACCTTTTAAGCCATTGTCTTCCCCCACTTACCCAAATAAACCTTATTTAGTTTTGTATACCTTATAATAATATGGATCAGGTGACAGCTAGTCAGTTGTCACATCACATATACTATTGCTGGTTTGAAAAACTTTTCTTATATTACATCACATATATATTGGTTAAAGCATGTTTTCCTTTGTATAGTTCTATATATGCAAAAGTATTATTTATTTTTACTTTCTTGTTAAAAATTAGGTAAAGTGGAAAACCACATAACATACTTCTCAAATTCGAACAGTACAGCGCTGGTACGTAGAAAGTAAGGTTGATCAAGACCTTGCCTCGCCCAACTTGTTTTATGCCTCAAAATATTTTTAATTTTGCATTAATTATAGCTTATCAAAAAACATTTTGAATTAATTATATATTATATTATTATTTTAGAAAGTAAGTAAAATCGTATCTTTTAGTAATCAAGCCTAATTTAGGGCCTCACATATTCTTACACTTTCTTCATTTCTAATTATATTTTTATTATACACTTTTTTTATTTATTAAAATATACTTTTATTTTTTATTTTTAATCAACTAATACTTAATAATTATTTGTTATGATTTTTATTTTTTTTCCAACTCATTTTGTGGCTTTACTATTTATCTTAATTTTACAAACTCTATTGTATTTCTCTGCTTATAATAGACATAAAGCTGTGCAAATATCAACCTTTTCATATAAAATCAGTGTTTTTGTTTTAAAAAATTGCATCCACAGATCCACTCACTTATTATCTTTGGTATTATCTTTATTTTACTTTTAAAAAAATAACACTTTCTATCATACCTGTTAGTAGTTACTTTCATATTTGTTTTGATACATGTCTTTATCTTTTCTTTTTATGCATATGTTACTTTCATATTTGATTCTCAAAATATAATATCATTTTCTCAAGCAATTTCAATTGCACTCACACAAAGTGTTATCCATCAACTTGAAAATATAGTTCTATCTACTATATATTGCGTTTATGTTTTGCAATTAAAAGAGAGATTATATCTGAAATGAAATAGAACCTATATTTTCTAATATGGTTTATAAAAAGAAATAATGATATTGAAAATAAAGTAATAATGAACAGATTGACATTATTCTTATGAGAAAGCATAGTCCCTAGTGCGCACCATACACATAATCCAACAAACCAACTACACATAGATTTGTTGCTTATTCATTGTCTCTCTTCCAACGCTTGCAGTGAAACTATAGAGGAATACATCAAAAAGAGCAGGGATCTGATTGGGGAGTTGCTAAAAGGGATATCTAGAAGCTTGGGCCTAGAAGAAAACTTCATACACAAAAGGATGGATATAGAAACGGGCTCCCAGGTGCTGGTTATCAACTTTTACCCACCTTGTCCTAAGCCCGAGCTTGTAATGGGGCTACCTGCACACACAGATCATGGGCTTCTGACCCTCCTCATGCAAAATGAGCTTGGAGGGCTTCAAATTCAACATGATGGCAGCTGGATTCCTGTCCACCCCTTACCCAACTCCTTTCTCATCAACACTGGGGATCACATGGAGGTAAATCACTTCATTTTGCAAGCAATTCAATATAATACTCCTTACTTGCATTGCATCAAGTGTTCGAATGCGGGAGTCGTCACTTAAGGTAGGTGTTATTTAATTACCACTTTCGGTCTGAGGATTAGTTTCACAGTTATGCCCGGACAAAGACTAAAATATAATGCCCTTTAATTACTTGCATTGCATGTTTTGTATCGAAAATGCTTATTAATAAACGACCTCTAGAAAGAGTTAAGAATGCATGTGCTATTTTTGTACTCAGATACTTACCAACGGGAAATACAAGAGTGTTGTTCATCGTGCTGTAGTGAACGAGAAAGCTGCTAGAATTTCTGTTGGTACAGCACATGGACCACCGCTTGACACCATCGTCAGCCCTGCACCGGAGCTCGTCGGCGAGGATAATCTCCCAACATATCGTGCCATTAAATATAGAGATTACTTGCAGCTTCAACAAAGCCATGAACTAGACAGAAAATCCTGCTTGGATCGTATTCGTATTTGAATCAAAACTGCAAATTGCAATCCTCCTTTAGTTAGTACTGTCGTTTCGTTATTCTTGTATGATTGTATATTTGTTTCTGAATCACGCGTATCTTCCATAAATCATAATTTAGTTGAAAACAGGCACAAAGTTTTTGTGCTAAAATCTGCAGGCCCCTGAAAACTATGAGTCACGAGTATGGGAGAATAAATGGTAACTGTCTTCCCATGTTTCACGGCATGGATGTCTGCCTACACTACTATCCATTAACTAATTAATATTAAGCACAATTTGATAGGCAATTTTATTTATATAACAACAACAACTAAACCTTATCATTTTAGTTAAATCAAAACCACTTTGTACTCATTTGAATTAACGAAAATATATGCATGAAAAATGAAATGTACTTATTTACACGCTAAACTGTAATTTAAATTACTGAAACTTGCAAAAGAGAAGCCTCCATAAAAATACACAAGTCATCTACAAAATAGTGATGAAATAGCGAAGGAACCCCCACGAGATAGAACAATAGGCTAGGATGCCAAAGATCTTGATCGATTAGTAGCGGCAATTAACTGTGAAAGCCGCTCTATGCAGATATAAAAAAGATAGGAGAACCCTATCTAGTAACTACATAGATGGAAATTCTGCTTTGGACTCATCAGTTTTATTATTTCTATAGTTTCTTTTAAAATATTTATACCGTCTTTTTATACCTTAATATAGTTATTTATATTTTTTTGGAGAATGCTGACAAGTGCCCTTAAGACGTTGTTTAAGCAACTAAAAAAGGAAATTTTGTATGAAACATGGTGTATTTAGTATTTCGAAAAGTGTTACACTTAGTTTTTCAATACAAATTTTTCTTTTAGTCATAATTCATTTTGGTCTTTTATCTTTTAAAAGATCTAATTTGGTATTCTCTCTAACGCTACACAAACTGATCCTTTCCGTCAACTCTATTAAATCTATTAACGAGAATTTTTTATGTGGCAATTTCAACGCGTTCAACCATAAACACCTTCAATCATCTACTAAGTAACGAGTTCTGCAAAAGAAAAATGAATTAGTCACCATATAATGTTTCTCTGTCAGTTATTATTCAAAATAAAGTTTCCAATATTTTTATATCGAATTAATCATAAAGTTGAATTTAAAATTAAATTATAAATTTTATATTTGTAACTTTATATATTATTTATTTATAAACACACATAATAGTTAGAGTGAAATCACCAAGATGAAAGTTTCATTTATATTCATTACATTATTTACCACTGTGATTTTCAAACAATATTGGAATGTTTTCTTTCAAAATTTCTAAACAATAGATCTAGTGATATTCTTTTATTATTATTATTGTTGTTGTTGTTGTTGTACCAAGGACATTTTTAGCTAATAATATGAGAGTTCCCATTTCGAAACTTAGAGATCACCTGAGTGAATTTTACATCTAACAAAGTATTTTTCATATATACGTTGACACTAGTGGAAAATATGCTTTTTGCATCGCGAATTCTACAACGGTTGCATTGAAACCGTTGTAGAAAGTAGTGCAGTGGCATTTTTGTAATAAAATAAACTCTGAGAATGACTTTCTACATCGGTTGTAAAAGAAACCGTTGTAGAAAGTAACACGGTGGCATTTTTGTAATAAGATGAACTTTGAGAACGACTTTCTACCACGGTTACTTTGCAACTGATGCAGAAAGTAACGTAGAAAGTCCAATTTCAAATAACTCCTTTGCACCATTTTAGAACCCTTGCGTCAATCTCTGTTTCAGAGTCAGAGACCAAGCTCCTTGTCTGTCCATGCTCCTCCGCCGTGCCACCCTCCGTCCAAGCTCGGTTCGCCGCCCTTCTTCGCCATTTGCATGCGCCTTCTTTGCCGTTCGCTCCTGCTTCCACCCTTTAATGGTTGAAACATCATTAAGTTCATGGTTTCAAGCCCTAAACGCCAGATTACTGCTTTTTCTTTTGAATCAATACTCTCTAATACAGTCTCCTCCCCTCAAGCTTCTTCATATCTACTCTATCTCATGCCACGCCACCAGAGGTGGTTGACGGAGACTTGGAAGGTTCTACGCCCAGATCTCTTTCTTTCTAACACTCTAAGTTCTCCCTGATCCTCCATTAATGGCTTCTAGACCTGGTATTATCAATTCCTCAAACCCTCACTATTTTCTTTTTACTTTTAGCTACATAGAATTTCAAGCTGAGAAAAAGCCAAGAAATATTGAAATCGGACTCTGTTTCTTCATTTGATTTTGATTTTGATTTTGATTCTTCATTTTTCCTATAATTCTAGGGTTTAGTTTGTCATAAATAACGTAGAATCGAACAAATGAGAGAGGTTATTAATCATTCATTGTTTTAATTTCTATAGTTTTGCTCTGTTTGTATATTAATTCTGATGTGAATTTAAAGGAGATTGTTCATATCTTGTTTTGATGTGGATCTGAGTATTTGAAAAATACATATAATATGTGCAGGTTGCTTTCAAATATCTCAATTTAGGTATAACTGTTCTGAATTTTTGTAAGTAGTGAATGTGAAGGTGAGCTTTTGTTGGCTACAAGTCAAATATCGTTGGAAGCAAATGAGATTACAATCTACTATTACTGTTGAACAACTATTGCCCAGGTAGAAGGTTTTGGCAGCAAAAACTTATGATATTATGTTGTGTTTGTTTCAATTAACAAATTGCTTGAATATTGTGATATAGCCATTGAAGTATACTGAGCATGACTAATAGCTTTTGTTTGATGGATGGTTAGAAGTGAGCCTTTTATAGAATTCTATTAAACATTGAAATGCTTCAAGTTTTGGTTGACAAGCTAATAAGATGCTTATGGCTAGCTAGTTTCTCATTTATTGTTTCTCTATTTGGTTCAGCTACATACATTTATGATGGTGGCAGTGGCATGTCCCTTGTAGACATGTTGGTTAAATTTATGCTTTCTCTCTTCTCATTGATGCATTACAGAATGTTGGATTCATTGGGCTTGGAAATATGGGATCTCGAATGGCAAATAATCTGATTAAAGCTAGATGCAAACTTACAGTTTATGACCTGTAATGTTTTAAACCTTTTCTTGAATTTTATCTTTGCTTTTATTTCTTCTGTTCCTAACAATTTTTATATTTCATTTGGAGGTGCAATTCATAGGGTATAGATATTTGGGGATGGTATGAGAATGTGCTGGTGGGGGATTTGAGTTAGTGGTGAGTTAGTGGTGCTGTTAATATAATTGCTTCTTTCATTTTGTTAATTTAAGAAGGATGCATATGATGTTAATTGAATTTGTTAAAATTTTTTTGCAGAAACTCTGATGTTCTCAAGAAGTTCTCTTGGATGGGAGTTCCCACAAAGAAAACACCTTATGAAGTTTCAAAAGCAAGTGATGTTGTAATTACAATGTTACCTTCCTCTGCCCATGTGAGTATGGCCATTATGGTATTTCCTTTCCTGCGAATATATTACATCATTTGTAGCTCTTGAACAACATCTTGTTCTTTGGACAACTAGCTCAGATGATGTGAATTATGATTGTATTCTTCCTCAAACTGTTTCTAGGGAATAAAAGGGTGGGAATAAAAAACGTAGATTTGAACCATACTGCTCTCTTTCATACCAAAGGAAAGGCTTTTAAAATGTGATGGTACCTGGAATTTTTTTTCCTTGCATGATTGTTCCCATTTAACAGCTTACCACTTCACTTTAACTAACCTGGATTTTGTAATCTATATTTGAAGATATAGGAATAGACTTGTCTAAAAACCACTGCAAGAATACAGAAGGACTCTGCTTTGTTTCCTTTGTACAGTGGTTGTGAAGCAAGATCTCCTTCTCTCCGCACTTAGTTTGACGGGTTCCTATGTGCCAAGAAACAATATTGAGGAGGCTATTCTTCTGCTTTTGATTTTGCTTAGAAAATATGTTCTTGGAAACATTGTTTGAGACCCTTCAATAATCAATTTTCTTTTTTTACTGTAGTTGAATGTTAAAAAAGAGCAACTTTGAAGAGTATAAACTCAAAAGTGCAAAGTTCCATTAGTTGATTGTTTGAAGTTGAAAGTGGTGCATTGGAATGACAGCATTTTGTATGTTGCAGCTTACCTGCAGATGATATTGCTATATAAAAAACATATCACTTTCTTTCATTTCGTTATGCGTTTGAGCTAGCTGGTTTGGCTAAATTTGACCTAAAGATATTAATTGAACACTTGAAAAGTCTTTCTCTTTCTTTCATTTGATAAATTGATAAACATTATAAAATTTATTTATTTTACTTTTTTCATAAATTGATTCTTTAATATGCTGGCCTCTTGTCTTAATCTAATCTTGATTACTATTTTCCACAGTTTTGCAATGTGGCTCATGAACTGCAATTCAGCAAAACTTTCCCTTCAGTTTACATAAAAATGGAGCTTGATATAGGTTTTCTAGCTAAACTGCCTCTTCATTTTTCCTCTTTTTTTTTTTTTATGATTTGAATACTTGTTCTATAAAAAACAAAACCTCAAAACATGCTCTACTTTGGTACAGATGACATTGAAATAGATGAGCCCATAACTAAGGCTTCACACATACATATTTGATTCTTTCATGATGAAGCATTTGCATGACACTGGAGAATTGAATTATTATTAGTGATATCTAATACTCATTTGAGTTGGTACATTTTTAGGCATTCTATAAGGCCTCAAAACAAAGATTGGACAGTGATCCTAAATTTAAGCAGAGGGCACAACATGCTGTGGTCTGGCTGCAGGTAAATTATATGTTAAGAGTTAATATTTTCCACTTTTTTATTCTACATTTGAGATCTTGGTGAACTTGGTTTTGAGTTTTACTTATGGACTAATTTTGATTTCAGGATGGAGAAATCAGGTATCACAAGGCATTGTTATGTCAAACAAATACTATCAGAGAAAAAACTCACCATTTGTATCTTAGATATATTTAGTTTGACATTCATATATGTTTAGTTTTTTTCTGTTGATATAGCTAGATGCCTAGATTAGTACTGGTTAATTATATGTATATTGAATTATATATATGGATGTTAATATTAATTGTTGAGTTTTTAATTCTGTGTTGTGTATTCTCTTGTTGTGTACTGAAAATTGAATGAAAACTGGGAAAGGAAGATAGGGATGAAACAGACGTGGTTTTTTTTTTTTTTTTTAAATGACTTTCTACATCGGTTGGTCAACAAAACCGATGTAGAAAGTTAACTTTCTACAACGGTTAGTCAACACAACCATTGTAGAAAGTCCACCAGAATCTAATAAATAGAAGTAGAAAACGCACTTTCTACTACGGTTGTGTCTTCCAACCGATGTAGAAATCTACTTTTTACAACGGTTGGACAACCGTTGTAGAAAGTCCCTACTTTCTACATCGAGCGTATCTACAATGGTTGGTAAACCATTGTAGAAAGTCTTTTTCAACCGTTATAGAAAGGCTTTTTTCCACTAGTGTGAGAAGCGAACCTCTGAGCCAGGTATATATTGTTTTGGGTGAACCCGGGTATCCTCCGGCCGAGAACCAGAGACTAATCCCTCGAGGGACTGAGATCCATTTAAGGGGTTGACCTCTCCCAACAGATGCTCTTCCATATGCATGAGCCAGGAATCGAACCCTTGACCACATGCTTAAGGGGCCCAGTTATCTACCAATTGTGCCATACCATGTTGGTAATCGAGTGGTATATATAATACTATTGTTTGAATTTATAAAAGATGGATGGAAGAGTTTATATAATATATTTGATATTCTCATATATTAGTGCTCCTGCTACAACCCACTTTACATTCAGGTAAGGCATATATCCTATGTAACCCGAGACAATGGCCCAACATTGACCAAGATCTGGGTCAAGCACAAGCCGGACATGAGGGATAAGACCCGACTTATTAGATACTAGGGATAGAGTAACTCACTTACTCGGCTCAAAATGAGAATGAATGCTCTTACCCGAGAATGAGAACTCCATGACAGAGTACTCTACTCACTCGGCTCTGAGTCCTGGTCAACTCTACCCACTTCCCGACTAAGAACTCTACCAACTGAGTCTCCTTGAGTACTTACCCAGTACTCGACCAATATTCTCGAGTACTTACCAAGTACTCGACCAAGATTCTCAAGTACTTACCCAGTACTCGGACAAGCATCCAGAAGCTCGATCACCCGACTTGGGCATCAAGCCAGCCATAGCGTGCATACCCCGAGAATAGGGTGACCTACTCGGGAATATGTGGCTAGTCGAGCTACTACCTTGATCGAGTACCACACACACTTGGCTCTTATTAAGTAACCAGGACATAACAGAGACCGAGTACTCTACCTACTCGGTACTCGGGCAATCAACTAATATGCTAGGGAAGGACGAAAACCTCGCATCTAAGGATAGAAAAAACCTAGCCGTGTACCCGAGCAACCTACTTGGGTACATAGCGAGATGAGGCACTTAGTGCTCGGGCAGACCCCTCATAAACTATCGAGCATACCAAACATCTCTCGGGCTTACCTTCTGAACGTACTAGAATACCCTCTGGTGTATGTGTCCCAAATGTAAGCTGGTAATCGTACAATCCCTCTCTAGAAGGACACGTGTCATGAGAACATTGGAGACCTAAAGAAAGATTCCCTCAACCACGAAATCCGCTAACGGGCTGAGGAGGCGACTACGTGATGTACGAAAAGGACCCTCACACGTATATATAAAGGTGAGGGCACCCATTGACGAAGGAGGCAACCTTCCGGGCAAAAAACCTAGCAAAACCTTAATCCTGGGGAACGACCTGAAACCTCATTCCGCCGCTGGAACACTCACCTTCTCTACGAAATGCCACCATCGCCACTAGAACTATGTAAGCCTTGATTCCCTACCGGGATATGTAGGAGCGGAATTCTCACCCCGTCAGGCTCAATCCACAAAACCCCCACAGCTTCGTCGAGCCGAAGTCATTGTTTCTACCCGAACAAAACCGGACGAAACAATTAGTATCATGTGTGTTTATTACTAGTATACATGTGTAAAATATAATTCGCAATTAACTAATCAGGACTTTGTACTTATCTTGATGTGAAGTGAATTTAGACTAATTATTTTTATGCATTTTGTTCCATTTACTTTTATTTCTTTATGGTCAAGTAGTTAGCATTGATTTTTTATTTTATTTTGGGTTTGTGTTTATAAATTAATTTTCCTTATTTGAACCGCCCTGCAATTTCATGCTTCTTCTATGGCATTTGATAGATAAAACAATGACTTCTGAGCTTGCAAAACCAATAATTGGCTTATGTGTTTACTTTGAATCAACATTTTATGGGTAATCCTGGGATGCCCATGCCCTTGAATTTCCCTGCACCAACCATCCAAGGATACTAGTTATGATTTTTTTACTGAATCCATAGAAAAAGATCTTCCATTACTTTAGGCTCCCCTAAAACCCAATGGAAATGCTGAGTAATATGAATATATTTCATACGAATGAATAATCGAACAATCATCATGTTTATCTTTGGTTTTTGTTGTGGACCGAATTATAATGACCCACATCCCGGTATATGGCCCGCATAAGGACGGGGCCCAATAAGGCAAAAATCCTAGGGACCGGATGAATCGCCCTCAACCGAGCAAAACGCTCGCCCCTGAAGTCAGAGCTCACAGTAGGAAGGAATGACTTACTCCGCCTCGGAAAAGACCCCCTACCTAGCTACCCAATAGTGTCATCAGGTATGGGTCGCCCTTGACATTTGTAACCCCTCTAATCACCATCATCATCAACCTATATCATTGCTGACCAAAACACCACAGCAAGGGGAACACCAACACCGAGTATCACACGTCATATGATAAGAGTGGCCTTACATGACAATCATGCTCATCCCTACCAGGGATACCTCTATAAAAGGACCATAGAGTAAGAGCCTAAGGTATGAATCTCATTATTACATACATAAATTATCTACAAACACCCTTGCTAAAGCATCAGAGTGTCTTCGCATGTATACCCCCGTTCATTCCAGCTAGAGGAGCAATGAAGAAGAAGAAGTTGGACACGAGCCTCCAACCACAAGCCTCAAGATAAGGATTCGGGCCACCCCAACACATGCCCAATATCAAAGATATACTTTTAGAGATTGAGTTCACGACCTCTCTTAGTTTTTATTTTTTTAACATTTTAGAAAAGCAAAAGGAGCATGAGCTTTTAAACTCTTCATACTATTTTGACAAAAACAATTTCGACCCATACGACAACACTCTTTTTAAAATAAGAATATGAAAAATGTTTTTGAACATCTATAGTTAATAACTTTAGAAATGGGAACAACTTTGACTTTTACAATGGAAGTTGTGGAGAAAGTTAACTTTTTTTTTTTTTTTTTACAGTGCTGTAAGAATATTTTTAAAGTGACTAAGCAAATGTTTATTCACTCATCTAATATTAATGTAATAAATAATCTAAAATATCTCTTATTTATTTATTTATTTATTTTACATAAAACTCATGTTAAAGAAACTTTTTTCACCAACCATTATGATTTGTATTATACTTTTCCACCATGGGCCCTAAAAGGAGGTGTAACAAACTTCAACATTAATCAATATCCAACTATTAATAAATATAATGCCGATGCTGCCGTGATCAAACTATTATTTAAGCTGGACTTTGCCTTGTTAAGTATGATCCTTAATTACCAGTTTGCAATAATTAATTACAGTACTTCATCTGTAATTTTCACATAATGAGTTACCATTACTACTCTCCTCCCCCACCACCGCACCACCACCAAGTCTATCCCAAAACTCCGCCAACCCCACAACCACCCTCAGTTCAACCACCACTTGCTCCACCTCCAAATCCATCATCAAATTCAGCACCACCACAATCTCCAGCAACCCCACCAGGCCAAAATGCTCCATCGCCTCCTCAGCAACCATCTCCACCTAGCTCTCCCACCAGCTCTCACCCCTCACCTCCACCATCACCATCCATTAACGCGCCGCCACCAAAACACAACTTATCACCATCACCCTCCAACGCGCCACCACCAAAACATAACATATCACCTTCACCCTCCAACGCGCCACCACCAAAACATAACATATCACCTTCACCCTCCAACGCGCCACCACCAAAACACAACTTATCACCATCACCCTCCAACACGCCACCACCAAAAAACAACATATCACCATCATCACCAGCACCAACAGAAGGTCCAATTATGCCTCCAACTTCATCACCACCAACACCACACAAGGGTCCATACTCGCCAGCACCAACGCCAAAGAGGGTCCCAGCTACATCTCCAAACGGGTCACCACTGCCACCAACAAAGACTCCTCCTGAGGCTCAGTCCCCAAACTATTTGCCTCCAAGTTACGGGTCAGGTCCACCACCATTTTCTAATAATAATACGGTATCACCACCTTCGGGGGGAAGCAACCACACCACCGTGATTGCTTTGTGTGCCTCCTTAGGCGGTGCTTTCTTCATTGCTGTCCTCTTAGTTGCTCTTGTTTGCTTGGCCAAGAAGAGAAAGAAGAGAGTTGCGGTCCCTCCGGTTGAAGCCCCATCTCACCAATATGGTCAATATTCTGGGTCATCACCCCATTACTGAATTGAAATTGCGTATATTTTCGTGCATTAATTTGTTGAGAGATTATTTATACAAGTGTCATGCATGTAGGGGAGCAAAAGATTTCTCTTTGTTACGTATTATTGTGTTATTAAATTCATGACAACTCTCTTTTATGGGTTATTATCATCTGGCAAAAGCAAGAGAGTCTCTTACCCGAGCACATAAGAATTTTCCTAATTTGGATTTAAACCCAAGAAAAGAAGCTACAACTCCAAACCCAGTCACATCCACGTCTGCTTTTTCTCCTGTGCAGCCATCCGTATTTTGTTTTAAATTTTGATATAATTGATTTGAAAAGAATTAATATTACAAGAATTAATTATAAAAAAATTGAGGTTAAAAATTTAATTTGTGTTCGATAGTGATATTTTATAAATGAGTTTAGAAGAGTTGATCCTATTTGGCTAATAAAATAAAATCATTTTTGAGGTATAAATATAAAGAATTTTGTAAAATACACATATAGAATCAATTTTTCTCAATGAAAAAAAAATAAAATTCTTATTTTTCTTAAAATCAATTCTGTCAAAGCCAAAACCAATTTTTTTAACACAATTCTATTAAAATCAACTCTACCTTGCACAAAATCAATCCTACTTTTCTTGTTGATATTTACCTTATGGTCCTTATCTATACGATGCAACTTTATTTTTTGAATAGTCAGAATTAGTAGGCGGTGCATACTCTCATTTCTATGTATATGGTACCTTATTCCACTTCAAAACCTATCCATTTCATTTTGAAATTCATATGGGATATTGGTACTTTCTGTTATTGATTAAAAAATAATGATTTTGATTTTCAATAGTTTAGGGATTATTTTTTTAGAGATTTAAAAAAAAAACATAAGTTATTTTGTATTTATTTATAATCATAAAATTTATTATTTTAAAAATAATTAGTTATAAAAAATAATTTTTTTCCACAAGCTAATGAAAGTAATTTTTCATTTTAACCTTAAAAATGATTTTTTGTGTTTTTTATTTTTTTAAAAACAAAAACAAACACACTAAATTTTTTAAAAAAATGATAATTTAGTTAAAAAATGATTTTTTTTTAAATATTAGCAATAACAAACGCATGATGTCCCATAAAATTTGTCAGGGTAAAAAAAAAAAACCGTTTTCTGGTATTAATTATTAAATATTTAAATCAGTTGATGACAAAAATTGCGAGACATTTTGTGAGATGATCTGCCAACTACACACTTACGTCAACCTATGAATATCTCAACTGGTAATAAAAAACACGTATTCTTTATACGACCTTAATGGTCCAACAGACACGTCACACGTGCCAAATTTCAAGGGCGCTACCACCAACCACTGGAACTATTTCTGTCTCCTTCGTCGAGTGATTTCACAATAAATTTATCTATCATCGTGACGAAATTCCATAACTAAGACGAAAAATAGCGCTGGCAACCACGTGTGGATTTTTAAAATATCTGGAGTTCTGAAATGTCATTTTGGCTATCTGAAGCATAAAAAAAGGAGTTATTATAAAGCAAACTGAAGCAGCCAAACCTGTTTATCCGAAAGAAACAAAGTGGCTATCTGTATCTGGCTGTTTCCATAGGACAAGTTGCATAGTCCAACTGGAGCATGTTGACAAAACGATAAATCTAAGTGTGAATCTTAATAGGTGTAACTTATTAAATTGTAATACATAAAATATTAAATGTAATTTGGTATAAATTTCAAGATAAAATTGTTAAAAAAATATATGAATTTATGACAGAAACTGGATTATAAGTTTTCACATTTGGGGTAAGAAGTTTTCTTCAACTAGCGCTGGATTAATTGTGAAGAATTAGACATCGTTTGTTTAAGATTTGTGTTGTATTTAGATAGTCATATTTTAGAAGAATAGCTACTGTTACTTGGGCTATTTATGACAATTTAAATATATTTAATTCATCGCATAAACTGAAGAAAAGAAAGCAATTAACAATCATAATATTCATAATATCAAGCAGATTAGAATTAGATTAAAGCTTCGTTCGTTGAGATTCAGAATGTAATTTTGGTATATTACTATATTATTTGAAGCTTAAAATAATACATTAAACCAACCCCCGAGGGGGTGTTTCAAGATTAATGCACAAGTAAAATATATTAAAAACACAAAAAAAAAAAAAAAAATTACATGTGAAGTTCCTATATTTGATTTGAATTCTATGATGACCTTGGCATAAATCAGTAGAAGGGTTGTCGTAAATTAATTCTCACCAATGTTTCACAAGCAATCTTATCCATTGATATTTTGATAACATGAAAAAGGACCAGGCTCCAAGAAATGGCATGATTAGCGACAGCCTTATTTCTGTTGTCCGTTCATTATTCCTCAATCTATCTCCGATGCTTCTTGCTCCAATCTACCTATAACTGCCACAACGGGACAAAGTGAGTAATAAGCAAAGTTATCTAGCGTTCCAAATTGTTAGGCATTAGCTTAATTCAAGGAGTAATAAGTCGTTTGATCTAGCTATCTATTAATGGACTAAGTTTGATAATCCAATCCTGAAAACTACCTCATTGTTTTTATTTTTGTAAGCAAAAATATCATTAATAAAAGGGTACAAGGGGTAGCCAAACCCATAAACATTACACGAGTAAAGCCAACAACCAAACCCAAGAGAAAGCCAACTCTGTTTAGGCAACTGATGAAACAAATTCTAGCTATGGCAACAAACTCACACAAAAGCAAGAGAAAGGAAACCAAACCCCAGGAGTAAAACGACACTATAAAGCAACACTATAAAGTACTCCCTGGTCCTATATATAAGAGGCAAAACCCTAAAACACACAGACCAAGGAAATGCATTGAAATAAGCTATTTGTAATTAATATTCATATAAATTTACAAATTTAACCCTTCAATAATTAATGAACAAACCTACTTGTATTGAAAATTGCACTGTCTCGTAAATATAAACCCTATTATAAATAAGGGTAAAATTGGAAATGAGCATTTAATATTTGTCAAAATACATGCATGTCTCTTATATTTTGGATCAAAAAAAAGTAGTCATTTGCCTCTTATAATAAGGACCGGAGGGAGTATAATGCAACAGGAAGATACTACCCATAGAGCAACAGTAAAAGGAATTGTTAACCAAATTAACCAAAGACAGAAGGAATTGAACATGTAATTTACAGTTCTTGGCAAACTAGATGTGATATCACCTTTTCTTTAACCTCAATATCGCTGATAATATCAGCGGATGATTTTAATAAATAAAAGACAAAATAAAAAGTTCTAAAAAACCAATTAATACACCATGAGCATGATACAACAACAAACCAACGCCTTTTCCCACTAAGTGGGGTCAGCCATGCAACCTTGATCAGTCACAAAATTGCTAGCATGGCCAAGGAACATCTGGACCGACCGTTTCTGCTCTCCCTTGGCACATGTATGAACCAAAAAAAGAAAGAGAAAAAGAATAGCTGGAAACTACCAGATAGGTTTAGTGAATAAGTGATAAATTCAGTACCTTCTACTTTACATAGTCCGTAACAATGATGAATGTGGCAATGGCATGGATTTGTCTTTGGCAAGTCCACTGCAATCATGTTTGAACTTGCAACAAGCTATCAGCTCAACATTTTGTTAATGAAGATAAGGATTAATATCAGCATAGATAGCTCCACCATAAACTTTGGACCCGTCATGTGTTCAAGAATTTGCTGCCACCTGTAAGTTCAACCAGTAGATAGCTGCTGGTAAAGCCTGTTATCCATTTTGGATCTCCATTACAATCAGATGCTACTAAAGAGCATAGATGAATATTACAAAACAAAACTAAACAAATCAAGCAAGCATGCTAACGAAGATATCAACTGAACAGGTGAAGGGCTGACTTGTACAAATACAGGTTCGGTATATGTGATAATGCAATTCAAACCCAAAGATAATTTGAAAGCAGTTATTGGAATAGGCATAGTGTCCCCTATCCCCAGTCCTTGCCACCAAATGACAATGCACTCTCGAAAATATTTTTTCTACAAGTCAATTTAATTTCAGAGCATTATGTCTCGCTATTGTCTACAAATAGTATGTCGGTACTGGTGACTTGCTTCATCCAAGAGTCCAAATAGTCAAGCAATGCAACCACCAAAGCTTACTTGGACATAAGGCAGCAAAAACTAGAACAATAAGCAGGAACTAAATTAGATAAAGGCATACCAATTTCCTTCAAGCAGTGATCTTTTTTCCTCCTCTATTTCCTCTTTTGCAAGTTCTTCAAGTATAGCACGCTGTCGTTCGTTGATTGCACTAAAACAAGGATGAGTGGACCAGAAGTGAATTGATGCAAATGTAACTTAACAATCAGCAGGCACTAGCTTATGTATAAAGATGACCAAATGGAAACTTGGTAAGCACTTAAGATAAATACCAAATTATTATGGCACAAAAAACATCACTAGAAGATAAATTTGATAAGAAACAGTAACAGTTTTCAACCCATAGTAGCAAGCATTGACTAAACAACCATAACCATAAACAGTAACATAAGGAAATTGTATAACTGCATTCGAAGACACCCCAAAAATGCAGCACTAATATCCTGCTCCTTGACCAATTACTTAATTTCTTTTTTCCTTTTTCATTTTTGGTTAATGTCAATAGCAGACAACTAAAAGAAAAAAGAGCCAACAAGAAAGTAATCCATTTTCAGCGATGCCATAATATCAACTAGCATCCACAAAGAATTGAGATCAAAGCCACAAGACAAGGAAGAGTGTTTCATTGCTTCTTTACATAATAAATAACGAATTCCTCAAGGCTCCGAGGTATATGAAGTTAAACCGAATAAAGTGTTAACACAAGAAGAACTTACGTTGGAAAGTTAACACGGAAACGCACATACTGATCCCCATGATGTACAAGAAACCCATACTTCGGTAGTCCTGCAACAACAACTATGGTAAACATACTTCTCAAATGCCAGGAGAGAAAATGACAAGTAACTTATCCAAAACTGTCCATGAGAGAGGGTCTCTCTTTGTTTAACCTTTGCCTCTTAATACCAGAAGCTGTCCTGGTTGAACACCCTTGGGTATCTGAGGGGGAACATAATTGCACAATATTAGATAAAAATAGGGTCAAAACAAGCAGTCACGTGGAAATTATTTCCACGGCAAGTTTAAAGTCATAATCTGATGTGGGAAACATGATTGCGAAAACAAGCGAGGATTATTTTTCCCCATCAAAACATATCCATTGAGCACAATGATTCAGAACATATCCATAGAATACAATATGCCAATACGGTACAAAGAAACTCGACAATCAGCGCAAACGTTCTCATTTTCTAGAACAAAACCAATATCATTTTCTTTTCTTTTTTCTTTTTTTTTCTCAGTGGGTATTTTGAAATCAGAAAATTATTGGCCTAAAAGGTCTTATGCATATTTTCTTCATTCCCAACAGATAGCTTAGACAATGTGACCAATTTATATAAGATCCACAAACTTTTGCAACCAACTTCTACTAACACTGAGAGTTCATTTCACCTTATAATTACTCTCTTTGTAACTAGCTTTAAATACAGTGATCCATTAACCTCCCAGGTAAAAGAATAACACCTTTCTAAATGGGTACAATTTTTTTGCATAATTTCATAATCAGACTCTCCTATAATAGAATTAAAACAAAAAGATTATAAAACAAAGATTTGCACATAATAACAGCAGCATGCTTCTCTATAACTCTTGAAGTTTGATAAATTTATTCAAGTATCGAAATAAAGAAAAGGGATCTGTTAATCTTCCGTGTCATTCTAATTCCAATTTTGCAGTGAAATGAAAAGGCTATACTGACATGGTTGGTTCAACAAGCAGGATCAAACAGCATTGACAAAAAGGTCTTAGGTTCATGTCTTACATTTACTTGCATCTTCCCCGATAAAGTAGGCACCTCAACTTTGCCACCAAGAATAGCCTGTAGAAAGTTAAAATTTTATGCTATTAGTAAAACTTATATAGCAACGGGTGCACAACCACTCGAATAATTAGGGCAGAGTAGCACACAGACACTCAAATAATTAAGGCGCAAAATATGGTATGTGCACATGGTCATGGAATGCACTCATTCAAACAATCCTTTCACTGAAATGCACTGTCATTCCTGACAAGTGACAAAATATAAGCACTGGCATAAGAGAAGGAATCTAACTTAAGAAGAACTGAAGTTATCTCCCTTACATGTATCTATGCAAATCTGTTCCCTCGGGCTGAAGGAAGAGAGGGGAAAACTATTTCAATGCATTCTTCGATGTCTACATGTACATCCACTTCTTAAGTGTACGACTCTATTAAATAAGATTCTTTAAGGTAAAATGAATTTTGTGGCCTTGCTAAGTTCTCGAGTAAGAGGACAGAAATGCCATTATTTTCAACCAAATTAAAAAAACTACAAACATGAAGCTAAGATTAATAAACAGATTTCGAAGAAAATGCAATGTAGCGCAACTTCAGGCTCACCCTCATAGGGCCAATAAATCATTTTATAATAGAACCTCCAAAAGTACTGGAAGGACATTTGAGTATGATAAACCACTAAAACTATATTTAGTTCTAACCTGTGTAAAGCTAATATTAGATTCCACATAGATATCTGCACCATCTCTGACAAAGACTGAATCCTCGGCCACCTATATCGCCAGAAAAAGTGATGTTCCAGTAAGAATAGAAGTATATATATATATAACATAATTAACTATGGCCAACAAACCTAGTAGTACAGAAAGCTTATTCCACGTTTTAAACAGCAGTATATAATCTTTTAGATAGGAACAAAAATCTTCCAAGAGAGATGCTACAACACTTCACAGATACAGTATTAGACTTGCCCAAGTCATTCAAGTTTAAAATGATGTCTCCATGTACACGAACAAAACATATGTCTATATACCAATACAGTGAGACAGTTCTCTGTCAGTAAATTTGAACACCACCTGCTAGACAGGTAGAAATTTGAACACCCATAATTACGTGATCAAGGAACAATGAAGCACTTCTGTGATGTTGCACTTGTCACTAACTAAACTATCACCTATGGGTCCAACTTTGGTAAGGATTCACATTGAGAGTTTTCATTCATAACATAGCTGTTATTTTTTTTCTTTGTATTCAATTAGGTTATTCCAACTTTGCAAATGAATTATTGTAACTAATTCAACATTGCATCATGTATTTATACTCACATGTCGGTATGATAATTTACTTTTCAACTTTAATATTTCTATATCCAAGATAAAACTTCAGATAAAATAAAGTCATCAAAGAAAGCACAAGAAGTTAACAATAAAATTATAGAAACAACTTTGTTAAATTATTTAATTTATACAATGTAGAATAAATGTCCATTTTGGTACTCCAAAGATATACACAACATTATTTTGGTCCTTTGTTTATGAATATATTAAATAGGTCATTTAAGGTCAATTTATTTCATCAAGTTGGTCCTTCAAGTGACATCAAATTGTTTCTTGAAAGGACAAAATCGATGGCAATAATATTCATTGAAGGACCAAATTAATGTTATCGATAACTAGAGGATCAAAATGGCCATTTTCACTTTAGAGGACCAATTTTACTGAGTGTGTTATTGTCAGTAGGTGGTGATAACACAATACCATCGTTTGATCCATGTAGCTGACTCTATCTAGAGGGAAAAGGCTTTGTTTTGTTGTTGATGATGTATGTTAATATTAATATTAGGTTTTCTCTGTAGATATTAGAACATGAATACTTAAATATGATTAGAATTAAAATACTGAAAAAGATGTATGAAGCAAATAAATAAAGGTTATATTGACAAAACTTTTTCCTACTACAAGAATTGGGTATTATGTGAGGCTGGCTTTACATTTTCTATTACAGTTTTTAACTTACAATGGAACAAGTTCCATGAGAAATGTTACTTAGAAGAAGCTAGCCTGTAATTTTTACTTTTAACAAAAAAATTTATGTATGCTACCATAGCTTTTTAAAGAATTCTTGGCCCCAGCTTGCTAAAATGACACTCCTCCCCGGTATGGATCTAACACAGTAACACTGTCTATTTCCCTTTAATAATGCAAAATTTGGGTGAAATTACAGATTCATAGGCCAGCCAGTGAGCACATGTTAATATGTGGCCTACACTCAATAATTGGAGATAACAATAGAAACCAAAAAAATTTGCCTTTATTTTGATATATAAACTTCCAGGTTGACCTCCTCTTCCAGCAGCATTCCCAGCTCCTGGCACATGGATTGTATCTCCCGAATCCACACCTACCAATTCATGGAAGACTATGATAAGACTAAGGGAAATAAAATTCTTTGAATGAAAATAAAAATAAAAAAGTATGGAAGAAGGTAAACCAAATCTAGGCAGGTCATGTCTGCAGCATGGATAAAAGTTTACATTTCTAAAATATATTCTGATATATAAAAATTGACACCTTCCTAGGAACCAAAAGCTATCCCATCATAGAGATGACTGATATAATTCATAACCCAAAATGGAGCACAGTGGATGAAAAGGTAGTCGGATTGATAATCTGTAGGTAAAAAATTTCAAGTATGAATAAGAAACAACAGCCAAGGCCTTATTCCACTAGGTTTAGGTACATT
Organism: Echinosophora koreensis; assembly: GCA_035048595.1. Classification (NCBI taxonomy): domain Eukaryota; kingdom Viridiplantae; phylum Streptophyta; class Magnoliopsida; order Fabales; family Fabaceae; genus Echinosophora; species Echinosophora koreensis. The sequence goes on along the minus strand of JAPCYP010000060.1, from coordinate 2,480,375 downwards.
GATGTGCGCTAGCCAAGCTATGGTTCCAGGTAACTTCATCAGAAGTATCAAAACCAACCTGCTGGTATTGTAACTTTAACCTCTTTAATTCCCTCAACCACCCCAGATCCTCCACACGACATACAAAACTCCTGCAAAAAAAAGATACACAAAATACAAATTTATACAAAGTAACCAACCTCGCAATATTACTTGATGTGAAATTTATGAAAGACCTTAATGACACGGCCCGATCCTTTGCAAGTAATGCATGTTGATGTAAATGGAGGGATTGTAACCTGGCAGGAAATCATTACGACCAAGAATAAAATAATAGGTTAATAACTGATAACTCCAATGCCAAAAGAAGAAATTGTCTCATGCATGACTCAAATCCTTCTTAAAAATATTTATGCTATATTAATTAATCAACATGGATCTTTTAAGGCGCTTACCCGACCTAAGCCCCTGCATGTTGGACAAACTTTTGCCTTGGCATCTGGTGGATAGCCTTGCCCATCTGGATTAATATAAAGGAAATGACTGACATCAAATGAGATTATCATAATGTCAAGGGGAAAAACAAACATACTGGCTCACTTCGCCACAAATAGATGTCATGTGAGACAACATTTTACATATCCAGTGGGACATAATTTTAATTATTTCCTTAAAACAGTTCTGCAGCTTATAGAAAATCTGTTATAGCCAGAGATTAGCGAGAAATCAATCTTAGTAAACCTCATCCAAGGTTTCTTTTCATTAGAAATAATTTGTGTATCTTAGACTAATCTCTCCAATTACACGAGAAAGGAGAGTGGAAGAGGAGCTACCCTAATGTGAATGAGCCGTATTTCAGGCCTACGTTGGTTCTATCATTCATTAATAGGATTCATCAAAAGATTTCTCCAAGTACGACTCCAGAGTCAAACAGGATTATATTACTGCTGATTGCTAATCAGCCTGCCTTCTGCTATTTTCTTACACAGATGGGAAACTGAAAAATTTCAATACAATAAAAAAGCATGGGTTCTGTTTACCAAAAAACACAAGGGATCTCACTTTAAGTTCTTATTTATTAAAATGGAACATACACAAGATTCTGCACTAAAATTCTTTTACAATCAAAATTTATTCATATGCAGACAATACTTTACCATTTCCAAACAATATAATAACATGGAAATAACTAATATACAATTTCAGTATAGACATATTTCTCCCTAGGGATTTTCAAATTCCAAGAAAATATTAACTTTACTCACCGCAATAATCGCAGGGAATTAACGCATTAAATGACAAATGTTTGGTGCACCCTCTCACAGTTTCTGAGAAAGTAAGAGACAACTCCTCCTATTATCAAAACAACAAGGAAATGGTTAGCCTAAAAAAAAGGAACTTATTTCAAACAACATCTAAGAAACAAATGGTTAAGCTGACCTCTATATTTGACGTGAATTGAGTTGTTGATTCTTCAAATATCTGTCAAGATCCATAATATTAAGAGATTTCTTTGGATACTTAGCAAAATGAATCAGAATTTGAGTATGATATGACAGCACTAAGTATGAGAGCAAAAGATTACCTCAGAGAATACTTTATGAAATGAATCAGAGAAATGAGAACGATAAGCATTTCTAAACCTTTCCGCATCATCATCACCATATTCTATGTTCTCTGAACCATGACTACGCATCTTCGGTCGGAAAAGAGGTTAATTGGAGAAAATGATGAATATCAGTCAGTTCAACATCCCAAATGAAAGTGACAATTACAGAAATTTTGAACAGCTTTGATTAATAGAAGCTCCAGACCAATCCAACAAAGATAACTACTAAACCACAAAAACCTAGGAAAGGAGGCAAAAAACCTACCTTGTCATACTCTGCCCTCTTTTTAGAATCTCTCAATGTCTGAAATTACATAGCAAGAAGGCAAGTGAAAATATAATTCTGTTGATTCATTAGTTCAGACAACAACCAACCTAGGCAAGGAGGGTTCACGGTGTATGAAAATGTGAGGAAATAAATTACACTTCAATAAATTAATAATAAAGACCTCATAAGCTTCTCTTATATCTTGAAATTTCCTCTTTGCAGATGGATTATTCTTATTTGCATCTGGATGGTACTTTTTAGCGAGCTGCAGAAGGCAGAAAAGTGTGTCATAAATAATGCAGTATTATCTAAAAGAGGACCTTGGATTTTCAAATATTGTAGTCAAAGGAGCATGATGACAGAATATATCAAGATTTGCAACCAAAATCCTCAGGCAAACTGTTCTTACTTTTAGCATGCTCTAAGTTCTTAAAACAGTTGCACTAGATTAAACTGTTGTATAAGAATTGAAAATGGGAACTGCTACCATTTGACGTTCCATTCACACTATGATTTTCATCTCATAAATGACATGTTACTGATGTAAAAACTAGATTAAAAATAGTGCTCAATTAAACAGCATAAGTATATAATGTACCTAGCTTTAGAGTTACACAAAGGTTTAGGACTACTATATCATTGAGACAATTTTAACTACAAATATATCATCTAATTTGTCATTTCTGACACTCCTACGAGCAATGGGAATGAAATTTCTCCTTTCCTACAAAAGTATTAGAGGTCAAAATTGAAATATCCTCATCTCCCAAATGCTGCAATTTTCCAATTGACTTCATTATTACTCCACTGTCCACTCTAAGAAGCATATCTATGATCAAACAATATATATGCACTAAAAAAAGGGATTCCTAACAATCACTCACCGAGTGAAATGACTTCTTTATCTCATCCTGACTGGCATCTTCAGAAAACACCAAGAATTTTATAATAGTCTCGTTCAGCAGAAGAAGAAAATGCTGGAACAACACAAGCATAAAAAAGGAAACCAAATGAAAACCTGAATATAACTAGAAACAAGGTATGTGAATGGTTTTTGTTTGATTCAAATAAAAAACCTGTGGCATGAATATAACGATATCTCAATGGTATTCTCGGAATTAGAAACTCCTCCATCTTCGTGACAAAATTGTAACTGACCAAAGCTGGTACAGAGAAAGATTTAATTCAACCACACAAAAAAATTATCAGAAAAATTGAAATGATAATTAGTATGCAATAGAGAGAGAGAGAGAGAGAATTGTAACGTACTTCGTGTGAGAAAGAAGGATTGGTGAGAGGAGTGTCCTTTATGGAGAAGCGGTTTGGAGGCGACATAGGAAAGCAAATGGCGCCGATACTGCATTGAATGGTGGCTGAGAGTGAGAAGAGAATAACCGAACAATAATTGTGAATGATTTAAAATCGTGGACTCACCGGCGTTAACCACGTGAACCTTCTCATTCGATTCGAGTCAGATGGTTGTGAATGGATATAAGGATTTGAAGCGGTGAGTGAGTCTGCTTAAACGACGATGAAGTATCAGTATCCGATTAGCTCCGACATTCCGGCGGAGCTGCTCTGAAAGATATTGGCTCTCGGGGTTTTACTTTTAAGCGTTCAGGGTTTAGAATAACCGTATATTCTAACGGGTAACGGGTCGTTTCCGGGGCTGTGGACTTTGCGTTTTTTTAGAAATTTAGGTACTGCTTTGGGACTTTGATCTACACACTAAAATCATCATTTTTCATCCCCTTTCTTTTTGGTGAATATAATTTTTCATCCCCTTGAGTCAGATGAGTTAATTAAAATTGTAGTATGTGAATATAAGTATCAATTATATTAGTACATAAAATTTTATCCCAAGTCACTAAAATATATAAATTTTGCCAAGTCCATGAATTATGTACATGGTGCTGGTATTACATTTTTTTTTGTAATCATAATTTAATGGTTTAAAGTAGTATATATTGTTAGTATAAAAAGTTTTACACTAATATTCACTTATATTTTGACACGTGTGTTTTTATTTTAATTACTAAACAAGAAAAAATAACAATAATATTAATTTATCAATATATTATCGAATGTCAATATAAAACTTCTTTATATTAACAGTACATAAAAAATAAACTCTAATTTAATAAGAACACCGTCATCTTCTTCAAATAAAAAAATAAAATAAAAAAATTACCATAACCCACCTCAAGGTCCATTAACGGTGCATAGACTAAATTTCAAGATCCAGTTTATCCAGTCAAGTTCAATATCTAACCAGTAAGGATTTGTAGTGAAAATGCATATCGCTTACCAATAAAGAGTTTTTTTTTTTTTTTTTGTTGAATACAAATAAAGAAAGTTTGAGAATCAAACAAGTTACAATAGATGTGAATAAAAGATTTCACCAGATTTATCAACTAGCAAATATACGGGAAGATTTCGTCTGCATGTGAAAATCACTTGGTTTGCATGAGATGTTGAGAAGGAAGAAGTGGGCAATTCCTAATTTGTAATTTAGCCCTTTTATTGATTAAATTTATTAATGACTCCAATTTTAATCTTTGTTAACCAGTTTCTTTCAGACACTAAAAACCTTCGTAAATGTCTCCTATAATACAACTTCAACATGCACTATCGTCTACCACGTATACAATCTCATAAAGAAGCTGGCTAGTTTGATGAAGTCGGAGTAGCTCAATTCTTTCTGTCTTTGTGTGTTGATGCAGCACCGCCTCACTGAAAGTCTTAAGATCAACTTCAAGGAATCTTTGTGATTCATTGTCCGTAGGTGATAATGAATTAAAAGATCTTTAATCACTTAAATATTCTGAAGTTACGATTTTGAGAGAGTGAAAGGTTGCTTGGTTTAACTTGTTCTAACACGTCTATCAAACACAACCAATTCCAGTCTTCCAGCAAATGAACAAGTAAATGCTTGTGGTGACGGCAGAGTTTTGTTTTAGGGTAACCACAAATGATGAGAATGTTCCATTTTAGTCGCCCGCCATCATTCTCTTTGAATGCCACATGGCATCCTATGTTACTATCAAAATTTAAATGTATCATCATAACATCAAAGTTATAACATAGAATAACTGAAATTACAAGCGCATATAAAGAAAGTAACAAAAATTATTGCCCTGCCTCCCTCATGCTGAATGGTTGATAAACACAAGAAAATAAGAAAAACTGCAGCATGTTATGAAAAATAAGCCCATTAACCATATAATGAACTGAATTAATCCAATATTTATACGTGATTAACCAAGATGTCCCAAATGGATGTCCCATTTGGGTGTGCAAATAACATTTCTGTTTGAAAAATAGCTCTTTATTCTTGAAAACGATGAACTCACATGCTGTCAAATTGCTGATAACTGTTTTCACAATGATTTAGAAAACAAACTTCATTTCGAAGTGCATGAAATGTTCTGTGATTCTGTCTTTCGATTTTAAGTTTTACTTTAGAAAAAAGAAAAAGAAAAAAAACACCTATCTTGTTTGCAGAAGTTCTACAATGATTCAAAGTTTTAAATATATATTTTGAGTTAGATATCCTTAAAATACAGAGCTAAAATGAAGCCCTAAATTCAAGGCCTACTTTAAAGATGAGAGTGCAGATGTAACATTTCGTGAAATTCGGTCGTGTATTGGCTCCTGCAAGAAGAAATTAAGTTATTATTAGTGTTGATTGCATTAGACGATATAACTAAAAAAAAAAAAAACACTGGTACATGGATCACCTCGGTCAATAGCACATCAAACTTCGACTTTGTAATAGTCTCATACAAGAAAATGTATCTGTACAGCAGAATAGTATAATACCATTTAAATGTCAAGACATAAAACCGTGCACTCAAAATCATCCATAAGTTGATTCACAGAAAGTAGATCCATGTAAAAAGCATAATTAGGACTGACACACGAAAGTAGGAAACCAATAACTGGGATGAACACTGTATTAAGAGAAAACAAGTTGCTTAGTGATGGGAAAACAGTATAACTTAACTCTCTTTTTTCAATCACCTTATGTGACAATATGTTGTGTCAGAAAAGGGAAATGAAGTTCTCCTACTTGTGTTCTGGTGAAGCATTTAAATAAATACAACTTTCAAACCCTTCTAATTCATTCGGAATGAAATAAGCTCTAAGCTGAAAAAAGTTGAAAAGAAACCTTTCATAACATAGAAACCTGCAGTTAAAAGCTAGAATCCAGTACATCAACTGGTAGTCATCAAAAAACATTTTGGCATGGAAGAGCATAGGCAGCTTTAAAATGATAAGCACGAGAATAACAAATGCAACACAGAAGGACATTGATGTTTTCTCTTTCTTTGTAGTTTTATTTTTCAGGTTTTCATCATGGAATATCCCTTGTCGTCCAAAATGAATTTCTTAAAAATGAGGATAATAAGGACAATACATGGGGCACAGTTCTACTCCAAATTGTACATATGAACTAAACATACCACAGTTACAAATATGACAAATCAACACTTGAATCTCGGCAAGGTTCTTAGAGAGAAACATCAGAGCATAACTACTGAATTACTACTAGAAGCAGTCATCGATCCCAAAGAAAAAATCATATACTATTCTGAGTCATTACTTTAAAAATGATTGAAATAAAAATATATCACATGTAAAAGGAACAAGTTCCAGCAGACATACCGCCAAGCCAATTCACAGACAAGATCTTCAGGAGCATCAGGAAGGACCTAAACAAAATTCAGTGTGATTCAGTGCATCTTTAAAGCGTATGCCCTATAGGCTAATCCATTACCAGTAAAATGTAAAATACCTCATCTTCGTAGGGGTTGCAGTGACTTTTGAACCACAGCCTTAGGAACTCCTAAAAATTGGATTATTATATATTATTAGCAAATCGCTTACTATCTATAATTCATCAACAAAAATGTTAATAGACGGAAGCTGATATATCCACTAAATATGTAACCAAAAAAAAATAATAATAACAAATTCTATGAAGAAAACGAACAAAAATAATGGTACGCATAAAACACCTTATCAACATTTTCAGGCTCAAGACCATTTTGAAAGCGCTCCGAGTAAGAACTGGCAATCCAATATCTACTTGAATCAGGGGTATGGACCTGGAGTTGTAAATGGAGAAACTTTATCACACATTGATATACTTAATGAACATGTGCCTGTGAGAATCCAAAATGCATCAGGGACAGCATTGAACCTCATCAATCAACAGAATTGAACCATCATTTGCCTTCCCAAATTCATACTTCGTGTCCACCAAAACGAGGCCATGTTCCAAAGCCACTTGCTGCAAAGTCAATCAAATGGAGAAGTCAAGCAGGCAACAAAGCAATTAAGCAAGGGAAAGGTAATTTATATTGTGCACACAAGACTGAAAAACCAATCAAGGGGTCAACCACTCATATTCCTAGGAAGGCAACACCGCCCACACGCATGTTTGCAACCAAGAGACATGGTCGAAAGCCCTGATATCAGTTGTTAGTACTGATTAGGAGTTGAAGGATAAAGAAATTTGAATACGCCTCTTATTGATATTGAACTCACAAACAGAGCATGGTTACTCTGCTCAAGAGTACGAGAATGAAAGAATTACTCAAGAACCCTAATTCCCATCCTTCCCAGTTAATTCGAGAGTACCTGGTCTCTCCCTTACAATTCCCTGACTTTCCAGAATGAATTCCCCCTTCCCCACTTCCCCCTTATTCTTTTCCAGCTCAATCTCCTAACTAATTACAAAGGTGGTTATGTCAGTTAGTTGACTTGTCTAACTAGCTGACTCATCTAACTTCTGAGTCACTAATCCCCTACCAGCCTCCCTATGTCTCCTATGGTAGACCTTCTTAATCGAAGGTCTGCTATCAATTACTTTTGTCCCTTTTTTTTCTTTTTCAGTGTGTAAATGAGTGTCTAATACATTATCTATATAATTTACATAAAAGATAATGCTATACTATAATATCACATTATTTACACAACTAATTCCTTTTCAGTGGAAGCAAAACAAATATCATACATTGAAAATGTGATATTACTGGCTAGAGTGAGAAGGCATTTCATTACTTCCTTTCTTTCCAAAAACTGACAATGACTTGGCCAAAGAATCTTATTACCTGTCCATATTCAAACAATCTTAATGCTTTTTCAATTGCTTCTTCATAATCAGCTCGAGTCATTAGTCCCCTTTCTATAATCTGCAAGGAAAATGCATCATAGAAAAAGTAACAATTTAGGATAAAAAAATGTTTCAAAAAGATTCTCCGTTTGTTGGAAGTCTATCATCACACGCCACTAACTCAAGAAGAAAGTATATTGCATGAATATTAGATTAATAATCATGGGAACATCTTAGGATTTGGGTCATGTTTCCTTTAACCAACTTACCAGGTTGGTCCACCTTTAACAAGTATAAGACTTAAAAATTATAATTTTGATTATAGATTTTAAATTTCAGTTAAGTTGCATTTACCCAATTGTGGAAAAATGCAGCCCGTGTGGCTGCAATTGCGAAGACTGCTAAAACTGCTGTATTGAAACCGCAATTTAAAACCATGATCACAATATTGCTTATTATTTAGTTAGCGGACAGCAGACCTAGCTTCATGGATCTTGGATGACATTGACAAAGACATGTACAAACCAATCTGTAAGGAAAATGGTATTGATGATTTAGCACAAGAATCTTTCTTTATTTCAAAATTATTTTTTTTCCCCAAAGAGGAGGATCTAATTGGTATAAGATAAATAGTCCCCTACCCCTATATATTCATCAATTCATTCTAAGTTGAGATAAACTGACTAATCAAATGGAAGATAGCTTCATTGTTCTACTGTCTTTTTATACCGCCAAATCTAACATTTGCTCTCTCTGCTAATTTTAATTTTTTTTGCCTATGAAGCTCATCCTTTACTGAAACTTCAATAATAATGAAAAAGGCCATTGCACACGATAATACTACGCATCATACCTCATCTGGAGTTACAGGAACATCATGATCCGCAGCCTTGGTTGTTGGAGTGAGTATATTTTCAGGTAACTTCTGATTTTTCACCAATCCTGTCATGTATTAATAACCTATTAAACAAGGAGGTAAAGAATATTAAGAACGAGACACAAAACTAGAAATCTCACCGTCTGAGAGGACATTTCCACAATAGTTTCGAATCCCTTTATTGTAGACTGTCCACAATGATGTATCAGTACTTCCAGTCACAAATCCTCTAGCTACAAACCAGTGATATAAGTTTTAATATATGGTTGCTAGAATCCTCATCTTTAATTTTTAAAAGATTCAAATAGTTTACACAATTTACAATAAGAAGAGTTTTAAATTTGAAGGAGAATAAGAAGAAGAAGCACAAGACAACCTGTGATCTTCAGCTAAAATAAATTTTGATAGTTATGAATGCTTGCTACAATTATTTTATCATTGTTAGTACTTGCTAATACTTATGGATAATCTTCCAGAATAATTAAACAAAAAAAAAATCTTCCAAGAATATATCAAGAACATATATTCTCCTATTTTTTTTCCAACTCATGTTTTCGAACAAAAGGACTCCTCTTCTACAACCTATAGAAAATAATATCTCCCTTGTAGTAAATATATGTCTACGTGGCTCCCATTTAATATGCCAAATCAACAAACAATATAGCTATCAAGAGCACCTAATAAGATGTGGATGCATGAAATAATATGAAAAATTTAGCCTTTTTATTATTTTTTTGCCACTCTCCCGAAAAAAAAGTATAATTCAGTTCGGAGATACCATAAGACAGCCCTGTAACACTCACTCCAATAAAAACAAAACTGCCTCCTCAATTTCTCTTCTTATTTAAGATATTATTTAGATGTCACAAAAAATTTGAAGGAAAAAAAAGATACTGCACTTACATTGATAACGTAGTTTATTTCAATTTATATAGAGTCAAAAGCAAAAGGTAGAGAGAAACTTAACAATAGAAAATGAATCAGCATCAAGAAAGTCAGTAAATAGGCAAATAAAAACTCTTGGTATCAGCAAACAACCTACCAACAAACTCAACTGGGAAAACTGAACATTTCTTTGCTATTGTGACATTTTTATCTGGAGCTAATACAACTGCATTAGACGTTATGTGCTTAGTTTTTTCAAACCACCACAAACTTGTCTCGTTAAGAACCTGCAAGCATAAGACCAAATGACCAGACCATCAAATGTTATCACTCATAAAGCACTGGCAGTGTTTTAGTAACCATCTCTCTAAACCAGAGAAGCAGGTACAAATAAATTTTAAATATCCCTTTTATTTCATCTACAGCTTGTCCATTTCACAGTCAATCAGGCAAAGGATTTTTGGATCATCTCCTTTTCCTTAAAACAGTAGTGTCATGTATATATAGAGAAAGACACAAATTAGTTCTGTCCTGTGCTGGTAACCCTGCACAGATACATAGTGTTTGGTTGGAGAGGTTTGGAGTGAAGCGGAGGGGAGGGATTTTTTTAAAACTTTTATGTTTGGTTCAATTTTTAGAGGGGAGGGGAGCAAAATCCCTCCTTAGTGAGTTTTGCCTCCCCTACAATAAAGGGGGGATTTGGAGGGGATGAGAGGGATTTTAAAACATAACCTATGTATTGACTAAAATATCCCCGCTTATGTATTTTAAAATAATTAATTATAAGGGTTTAAGAATAAATTTGTTTTAAAATCCCTCCCCTCCCCTGAACCAAACACACCCTGTTGGGAAAATGTTTCTCTATGGATTTGGACATGAGATGGTCCTTTGGGAAAGACAAAGGCACAAATTTGATCATATAAGAACCCACATGATTAGTTGTAAGGTCAACTAACTACATTCCAAAAAATTGTCTTTTTCCGAAAAAAATGTTCACCCAACAGTAATTGATCAGGTCACATTGGAAGTGGACTACACTCGACTCAAACTTTACCTGCAAGGTTAGCAGTTCAAATCCTGAAGTTGCCACCTTGAGAGGACTTTACATAAGAGAGCTATGCCTATAGGGAAACACATGACAGGTAAATAGAACATGAACAACAAACCTGGCCTTTGAAAGGAATGGAAGCGAGAATCCTGTCAAAAGCACTCTGGCGATCAGTGGTCACTAAAACAAGGTAGTCCCCGCTATCATAAATATCTCGAACCTGCAACACACACATACAGTGACCTATTTCTCAATTCCAAGTAAATGAGGAACAATAAGAACAAACAAGTAACCAAAATGATTAATCCTAAAAGAAAACAAGCATTCAAATATATTACTTTGCCAGGGATTTTGGAGTTAAGACCAGGAACGGTTAAATGGAGGTTAGTTTCGGAGAGGCAGTTAGAGAGTGAGTGTTGTGTTCTGATGGCGTCGAGAATTTGGTGTTTCCGAGGACTGTTGAGTAAGGTGTCTGTTAAAGACGGTTGTTGCTGCTTCTGAACTGAAGCGGAGATTGGTTGGAACTTTTTCGATTTGAATGTCATTCGGGTTTTGGAGCTAGACGCCGCCGGGAAAGTGGGGTTGATGGGAAGAATTTTGGTGGGGAGGGTTTTGGAAGGGTTTAACGCTACCATATATTCGCCCATGTTTCACTCAACCGCTTCTTGTGTCGGGATCGCGTTGCGTTTGGCCTAAGGACACGGTACTAGTAATGCATAAGAAAATAGGATTGATGCTTGTGTCGTGTACTATGCTTCAAATCGAAAGAAGGGTGCGTTTACTCTGCACCACTTTATGTTTGGTGCATAATTCAGCAACTTGCACTAAATATTTAGGAGCCATGAGTAAACATTCAATTTGGTCCTGAAAAGTGAAGTAGTATCAATTTGATTATTGAAATTATCGAAATTTCAAAAAGCCTTTGAATGATAAGTTAATATCAATTTGGTCCCTCATTCTACTCGCTTGATATCAATTAAATCCCTGACACTCCTAACTTAAAATCAACTTAGTCCATATAATTTTCAACGGCAATATACAATCCCATGAACTAATTTGAAATTTCGATAATTTTAAGGATCTGATACTACTTCACAATTTCAAATACTAAATTAGGTGTTTACTCAAAAGGTTATTGTTATTTATAAATAAAAAAATAAATAAAATAAAATATTGGAAATTTTAAACCCTATTTGGCACTTTTAATAGAAAATTTAAGTGAGTAAATTGAAAGTGATTGGCAAAATTAAATCACCTAGCTGATATGTATAAAATTATGCACGTGTGCATATATAAAATTATTAAATAACGAGAATAATTAAAATATAGAAATTCATCATCATCATCATCGTCGTCGTTGTTGTTATTTGATGAATTGAATTATCATCCCAACGAGGATTGCGATCAAGCACCAACATTAACTAAGCATTTGAATTCAGAATTTGAGTAAGAAAGTCAAATTGGTGAACCACAATACAAAATCAATACGAAGAGTGAAGAAAAGATCAATCTTTAGAGAGGTCAGGTTTTAGAATCCTTCCAATTAATTTCCAAAGTGATCAAATTCAACACACAAGTCCTTCAATTCATGCAATAATCATTCAAGTCCAGTAGGATAGATTATCCCCAAATCCTTGGTGAATAGTCCTTTTATCCCTAATTATTAACCCTAATTCCTTAGGTGTACAAAATCAGTGATAAACATAATGATTATGAACTTGTAAGAATGCATATATGCTAGATTTTTATCCCTAAAAATCAAGAACATATGTCTAACAATTCAAATCCACGTTGAACACCAATTCTTTAATTGAGAATTCGAAGTCATGTTCATTCAATTGATGATCAGTCAATAGAAAGGATTAAGAACAGAATTGCAAGCTCTAATTACAGAGAATCGAGTTGGACTTACATGGAGAAGATGACCAATTCAGAATGCTAATTGAAATTCATCCTAACCTAACCTATGGAAATTTAGAAACTCATGCTAAAGAGTAGAGAGAGGGAAGAATTTGGGTAGAAATGAGTGGAAGAAGCCATTGTGTCTTCAAATCTTGTTCCCAAACTTGAATCTCCAGATGATGTAGAGAGATAATGATGTTCCAAGTTAAGATCGCGCTAAAAAAGGGTCCAAAGATCCCTCAAAATCTATAAAAACACGAATTTATAGTGATCAAATTTTAACGCCGGCGCTTGGCTTCAGAGTAGTCTCCCTGGTTGCATGGCACTGGGCGCTAGAGAAGATAACAGCTTCTGGACTTCCTGGATTGTGCTAACGTTGGGTGTTGGAAATCAATGTTGAGTGCTGGAATTCAAGTGGACTTTTTCCTGCATATTTCCAACCATTTTTCAGTATATCTCCTCCCAAAAATTCAACCTAAATATCTAAGGTCTATTAAGAATTTGTGCATTTTCATATCAATTTTCTTTAGAATTCTTAAGATTATTTACACAACTACGCCTAATTAACTCTATAAATCTGCATATGTTGCTGATTTATCATTATAGTTTCTTTTAGGGTATTTAGCATTAGGTATTAATTAAGGGATGGGCCAAATCAGTAAAAATAAAAATAAAAAAATTGCGTCTCCTAACTTATTTCATAAACTAGCTATAGTGCTCTACTAGCTTATCAAATAATAGGTGAGTTTTGGGACCTGGTTTTGTTTTGTTCCTACGACAAAGATCATTGCTTTGAACTCCAACCTCTCCATCGATGTCCTTTCCCTTGTGGCTCCAATATATTTTGTTGTCACCTTATTTGCCCTCAACGCGGTCGTGTCGGAGGTGCTGGATCTAGCGGCCTTCTTCATTATCGTGTTCTTCATGACCGCTGATCTCCCTAAATGCCCCTAGTGCTTATGGTGAAGTGATTCACAGATGGGTTTGAGGGAGAAGGGGAGGGTAAAGATTGCATAATCTTTAAGGTACATGGATGCATCACTTTTAGCAAGGTGAAACATAAAATATTCGTATTAATAAGTTTTTTGAAATTGAGACCATTCAAGATCTTTAAATCACATGAGTTTTAAATAACATGTTTTTTTTCTAAAAAGAAAATCCAGGGTCACGAGCAATTGTACCATCACAAGATTAAAATAGGCTTTTAGGTTTAATGAATGCTTAAAAAAATACTCATAGATAACCCACTAAGAATGAATATCGATAATTTTCAAAGATCACGATTCACCTTTATTAGTTGCCCTGATTTCAGTTACATTTTTAGCAACTCTTTTTAAAAGCATATGTAGTAATTGCTATGTGTTTGTTTCGACGTTTTAAAGCATATGTAGTAAGTTGCTTAAAGCCACATTGTCATATTGTCTACGTGAAAATAAACACAAACGATAATTTTGATACACTTATCAAGAAGCATATCTCCTCAAGTATAATCAATATACCTTTTACTTATAAAAAAATGAAATTATAAAATGGACTGGCTAATAGATCTAAATATTAAGAGATGACATTCATGAACCAATAAAAATTTATGACACGGGATTATGAACAGATATTATCCCCACAAAATAATGTATATGCAAGAGTTATATAATCTGGTATAAATTCTCCTAATATTAAATAAAATAAATAAATGCAATATTAGTCTATTAGAGGAGTTCTTGTACTATTTTTTTTTTTAATATATAAAGGAAAACCTGTTAGCTCAGCAAACTAAAGAAAGATGAGCAGACCACCGTCTTTCTCTTTTCTCTCACGGATTTTCCCCATTCTTCCAGCGCATATTTCTAGGGTTTCACCTCCTGATTTTTCCCTTATCTTCCTCCCTGATTCAATCGCAGTTTAGAAATTATAGCTTATACATTCTCACAATTCCCCTCATTTAAGTTTTCCATTCCCTTTGCAACCGATCCACCTCACCTATTCATCATTCGAACGCCAAACTTTGGATTTCTTTCAAAGGTTCGCTTCTTCCGTTTTTTTTTTTTTTCCCTCTCACTCTGGCATGTTCTCTTCGATCAACGATCATTGTTAATTTCGTGCGTTGATGCAATGGCGCTTTTTGGCGCCATATAACTGTTAAAGATAATAGTAGTTTAGTGCGAATATCAGAATATGAGTGTATTTGCCTGAAATTAGAAGACTGGTATGCTATATTTTGACTGTATAATAGGATAGTGAACAGTGAACTCACTGGGAATGTGATCAACATAAAGAGTGGTGTGATAGTTTTTGTCAACAGGTGTAATGAGGAAGAAAAGAAAAGGAACTGAGGCTGATGAGTCCTCAAACCTGCCCCAGATTTTTCGTTCGAATCGTGGGTCATTATCATCGAATTTGAGGTCCCATTACTCGCTGGAAGATTGTTCCAGGCTGAAGAAGAGGTGTAGAGAACATGCTGACATAGAGTCAGGTACTGCTTCCTACAAGAGTAGGCTTGCAGGTGTTGCCACTGCTCCGCCTTGTGGGATTTCTTCGTTGATCACGCCAGGAAGAGGGCTCAAGAGGAAGATAGGTTGCATTGATGTGGCTACCCAGATGGGAAGGAAGAAGAAGATTGAGGATGATTATGTTACCGGGGCAACGATTGGACGAGGCAAGTTTGGATCAGTTTGGTTGTGTAGGTCCAGGGTTGGTGGGGCGGAATATGCGTGCAAGACCCTGAGGAAGGCGGAGGAGACGGTTCATAGAGAGGTGGAGATAATGCAACACTTGTCTGGGCATCCTGGGGTTGTGACTTTGCGGGCGGTGTATGAGGAAGCTGACTGCTTTCATCTCGTGATGGAATTGTGCTCTGGGGGCCGGGTGAGCGATCAGATGTTTAAAGATGGCCCATGTTCAGAACAGCGAGCTGCTAATATACTCAAGGAAGTTATGTTGGTCATCAAGTATTGTCATGATATGGGAGTTGTGCACAGAGATATCAAACCCGAGAATATTCTGCTCACAACCTCAGGGAAAATAAAGCTTGCAGATTTTGGCCTGGCCATGAGAATTTCTGAAGGTAATATGTGAAACCTGTTTGGATGACTTACTTTTCCTTTTCTACATATATCATCATATATCATATATGTGTAACTTGGACGAGTAGAATCCTTGCTGAATCTGGATAGTGTAAAATTCTATCCAAGTCAGTCTTCTGTTAATAAAATTATGTTGTTAATGTATTGCCTCATTATCTAAAATTTTCTATTGCAGGTCAGAACTTGACGGGTTTGGCTGGAAGCCCTGCATATGTTGCCCCAGAAGTACTGTTGGGTAAATATTCTGAGAAGGTGGATATATGGAGTGCTGGAGTATTCCTGCATGCTCTGTTGGTTGGTGGTCTTCCATTTAAAGGAGATTCATTAGAAGCAGTTTTTGAGGCTATTAAGAATGTCAAACTAGATTTCCAAACAGGGATGTGGAATTCAATATCTAAACCTGCACGAGATCTTGTTGGGAGAATGCTGACAAGGGATGTTTCAGCAAGGATAACAGCTGATGAAGTACTTAGTAAGTTTATGATAGATTATGAATGTTTTGTAGGTTGCCTGCTTTATCTTTCTTCCTCAATGATGCACACACACCAAATACTTGAAGTAATCCATCCTCTGAAGCATGGGTACTCCAATTCTTAAGGAGTACCAGTACCGGGTACGAACGGTACGGCTTGGGTACGTCGTGGTATGTACCGGGTAGTACCCTTTTTTTTTTTTGAAATTCAAATTGGGTACGCTTCTCCGGTACGGCTATAGCATATATTTTCATAAACTGATACTAAATTTTAGCAAAACACGGTCGTTTCACTTTAGGGGTAAAAACCCTATAAATATAACTTCTAGATGTAAACTTAAAACACATTATAGTGCCACCTGTTGAAAATTAAAAATGCTGTTCTAACATCTTGGACTCCATTTTTTTATTCTCGATGCCTTCACGGTATGTTCCATTCGTCCCTTCCCATCCTTTTGGTATTATTCAAGTTGCTAGTTTTCTCTTGATGAACCAGACTTGGAGGCTGTTCTTTTTACTGATGACGGGCAAGGAAATAATGATATCGAGAATGTTAGACCATGACTTTTATATTCATGCTTAGATTTTATGTCAACACTTATAGTTATTTTTTTTTTGGTAAAAAAAAATTATACTAACGTACCCGGACTTTATTTTTTTAAAAATGTCATATCCCGTACCCGTACCGGGCACCGGTATCGTACCCATACCTATGCAACATAGAATCCATCTGATTTTGTCTTTTAATTATGAAATAATCAAAATACATAATATTTTCATGCTTTGTTGAAACTTACCTTTACTAATCACATGGATTTTTAGTTAATATCAAGATTGCCTATTTTTAACAAACTTTGCTGTTCACTTGACTAGTGCCTGACTGGTTATACAATTTTATACTGCATGCTTTTGTTCTTTTTTTGGATAACAGTCTATTAATTCTCACTTAATTTTGGCAGTTTTGTTTAATTTTTTCTATAAAAGAGGAAATTTATTAAGATTAAGAGAAAGAATTACAAAGAGCGAGGAGGATAAGTATTCCGCGTAAACAAAAGAACAATACATACCAAACATGGAAAAAGAGAAAATCTGTGTAGCGATGCTTCCCAATCCCTCAACATATCTGTTAGAGGAACTCATAAAAAAGGCAATGAGATTTGTCAGTTTTATTACATGTTTCTCTTCTATCTGGTTGAAGCTTTGTCAGTTTTTTATGGTTTTAAAAAAGTCTTTAAGTTGTTTGCATGCTTAACATTCATTGTTTCAATTTCAGGGCATCCATGGATATTGTTCTACACAGAGCGTACACCAAAGATGCTGCCTGTTAAAACAAAATTGAAGCACCAAAATGGAACTGCTTGCCACAAGTTTGTTGCTGCATCTGAACCTAGGTTAGGAGGAAACAGGATAGGTGATGGCTCCTTTAGTGAAGTTTCAAGCCCAGTTTCATCCTGTGAAAGTTGCAACTCAGATGATCAGGATGATTGTGTATTGATTGATGCGCTTGCCACTGCAATTTCACATGTGAGGATATCTGAACCAAAGAGGAGCAAGTTGTGGGGTCCCTCAGTTCCAATAGATCAGCAAGGTTCATCTAACATGACGGCTAACCTCTGTAAAGCATTTTGATCTACTGACAGGTTGACACCACAATACAACACTATCTCGACTGCTTTAGCTGGGGACGGGGGTTTTAAAATTTACTTTGCCCAGCGCATTCTGCAGTTGGCAAAAGTGGATTACATGCTAACACCCCATTTAGGTTGACCTGGGCGCCACCTTTTCTCGAAGTTCCTTTTTATTGTGAGAACTGATTGCAATATTTTTCTTCCGCCCCTTTGTTCATTTAACCTAATAATGTAGCTGAGAAAGATCAGGCAGTTGTACAGAAGATGTAAATATAACGTTAATGTGAATTGCATGTTTTTGCTCTTGCTGGAGCATGGTTTTA
The DNA here is from genome assembly GCA_035048595.1 of Echinosophora koreensis. Classification (NCBI taxonomy): domain Eukaryota; kingdom Viridiplantae; phylum Streptophyta; class Magnoliopsida; order Fabales; family Fabaceae; genus Echinosophora; species Echinosophora koreensis. The sequence continues at coordinate 2,462,183 of JAPCYP010000060.1, read as the reverse complement.
TATAAATAAAATAGAAGTTGTTATGATTTCACTAGTGAGAACTTCTCGTGTTTTTTTTTTTTTAATGGTAATATTCTATAAAGTTAAACTTGACTGCAGAAACATATGTTCTTCTCCTCCCATGCGCCGCAGGTGTTTGGTCACTTATTTGTTTTGGCATTAGAAGAGGCGAGTCTTTATTGACAGGAGAAGGATTTCAATTTTCAAAGGCGATGAAATTTGGGATTCTTTATCGATTAAGGAACCGTTAAGGGGTTATTCTGGATAAGTAGAAAGCTATGAAGGAGGCAGCAGAAGGGGTTAACCGGGAAAAAGAAAAAAAAGACTTATAGATAGCTAAATGATTGATTAAATAACTTGTTACCTAAGAATTTCTCTTAAAACTGGTTAACCTCTCGATCATTATTGATTTCCTTTTTCGTTTACACAACAAGCCAGTCAAATTCGTCTATTTGCGACATTTCGAGCTAAACACGATCATACAGGACCAACTCATGAAATGAAAGGATAGTTCATGGTTGCTGCTTGCCAAGTGCTTACTTTATTTATCACACGACATTTAAAGAGAGAAGGAGCACGGTGCAAACCATTAAGCAAGCAAATTATCCATTCATTTTTTCACATAGAATCACTGCTTTACTCACATATATCCAAGAAACATAAGTCAAAAGTCAGATATAATTTAAGTATTAACCCCCAACGGATTGTTGAGCTTTCCTTACAAAATCAGGCATCACGTAAGTGTCCAAAGAAACCCTTGTGTGAAGTCTTTCAACCACAAAGCTGGGCAGCAAACTCCCAAGTCTTCATTTTCTGGACATCTTAGACCAGAGGTAAACTATGAAGAAACATACTAAGGCAAAAATAATGACGTGAATAATATGGTTAGAACCGTTTTGGATGATACTCTTGTTCAATCTTCTTAAATTATTCTTCACCCCAGCTTGAGCCTTCATCATTGTCATTTGCTGTATTAAAACAGATAAAACTAAAATGTTAAAAAAGGATATGAAACTGATTAATTACTAGGAATCAACAAGCAACAAAAACCAGCTGAAAGATCTTTCCTCTCTACTACTTTTTTTTTATAAGCTCAAAGATTCAAAATATATATATCAGCAAATACAAAATGGTTTTCCTTCCCTTATGACTTTTAAGATCCTTAACATTATAACAAGTTGACCTTAAATTTCTGATACAAACATTTCCTGCCAGATATTTTCAACAGTAAATCCATTTTGCCTGATTCATAATGCTGACAACATCAAGCAAAATCTAGATATTTCTTTCAATGGAAGTTAGGATATCTGGCAGAAAACTTAAGTTCATGCAACAAATAACAAAACTATGAGAAACGGATATCTCCAAGAAATTATTTACCAGCTGTTCCAGAAAATCTTTCTGATACTTCACTTCTGTCCCTATCTCCTCAGCAACCTGTGTGATAAATATTTGAAGTTGTATGAGAACAAAAGAATCAGAAAGGGAAAAGTTAGAGGAAGATAAGTTTTGAAACAAAATATAGTTTCACCAAATTAGTTCCAATGAAAGGAATAACATGGAATTTAGAAAAGAGAGAACAATTTTAAAACTCAGTCTCCGACACATGGGGAAAAAAGAAGGAATCCTTTGGTTCTGGACCGAGCAGGTGGTCTAGGGCCCAACCGAGATCGGTACAACCCATAAGACTAGTCCAACCAACTCCAAACCACATAGTGATAGCTAATCCCTCTTTTCTGACCGAGATCATGCCACTTTTGTAGCATTGTTGAGCGATATATTCGCTTCGCTCAACTTGACGCAACTTCCAATCAACTAAAATGGACTACTGCAGGGTCTCCTGCTACAAATACCATACTCCACGCCACAGGTAAACCATCTTTCTCGTTCATATAACTTTTCTTCCTCACGTGTCATGACTTTGGAATCAAAGTGTTGTTGCACGAACACCCTCGACCACTCCACCACTGGATCCAAACACCATTCCAACCAAGGTAATATTCCAGCCTAGATCAACTTTAAAAGGTACGAAGCAGGTGATGATCAAAAAGCATGGAAATGATAGTGATCACACAAAAGAACAATTGTGTAAGTTGACCCAATTTGATGATTGCACTTACTAAAGGTTGAAAGTAAATAAAGAAGCCTCAAATGACAGCATTAGCTATTAGCTATTGTTCATAGTTGTGTGTTAATTTATGTTAAGAAAAGTGTCTCCTGCACAACTCTCTCTTGTTCTATTAACCCATGAATCTTTGGTACCTTTCTGAATAAAGCTTTCAAACCCCACAGGTTCTCTAGAGTCTGTTTTAATAGTAAGGATGTATCCATCCTTGATCAGCTAAAGTGTGTTTTGAGAATTGAGATACATACTAAAATGTAATAAGTTAATAGCTAAGAACATCTCTTCTAAATTGCATATATATTAAAAAAAATAAAAACTTGAAAGTAAATTAAAATAAAAAAGAGGAAATAACATACATTTTTTAACCTTCTAACTTGGCGATGAAGACCGGTGATCTCATCATCCAAGTCCATGGGATCAATACGCAATTGGATTTCGTCGGAGGCAGTAACGGTTCTGGTGCTAAGTCCCTCTCTGCAAATTGCAATGCATTACACATTAATTATAGAGAGAGTAATGAAGAGGGCATGCATCAAATCATGTGAAGCACACAGAAAGAAGAATAGAAGATAGAGCTACCTTGATCGGTAAGGGGCGGCATCACCGTAGGAAGGACCTGCCTTGTGGAAATTGGCTGCCATTGAAGAACCCACAGAAACCTAATCCTCTGATTCCAATTTCGATGGTCGCAGGTTTTTGTTTTTCTGAATGAATCAATTGTACACGCACCCAGTGATGTTGTTCCCAAAATGGATTCCACCCTTCAATCCTTCATATATAACACCATGTGTGAAAACTGAAAAGGCTTTTGGTTGTTGGGTAATCAATGAAGACACGAAATTTTACTAGACGATAAAATGAAGGAACGGGGAAAGAAACTGGTGAGAAGAAAAGGAAAGGAAAAGGGAAAGGAAGTGGGTGGAAAATGGAAATTGGATTCAAGAATTTTCACCCCATTTCAGCTTTCATAAAAAATAGTAAAATACATAAAAAAAAATACTTAAAATAAATAAATAATATACAATCATACATAATCAGTGACATACACAATTTTTGGATAAGGAAATTATAAACATAAAAATAAAATACATCTAGAGTGAGGGATATATTTTAGATTAGGAATGTAAATGAGCTCAGTCGGTTGGTTTAGATTATGGGAAAAATAAATGAAAAAACGTTTTTCAATATACAATATTTGTTTTGGTAAAAAGTGTATTGATAAACGTTTTCCCCCATTTGCTTCCATTGGAATCTAGCAAACATAAACAACTAATTACGTGTGTATTTAGAATAGCTTATTTAAACTTAACTTATGAAATAAACTTGTGCAAATAGTTTATCATCTTCATATACTCTCTCCGGTCTTTATTATAAGCAAAAATTGAATAAAACAAACATATTAAGGTGATTAGTTAATCTCATTTAAAAGAGTCATTGGGAATAAAAATTAAGTTTGTTACCTAAATTATCCCTCCTCTTATTTATTAAGCTTGTGTTATGGAGAATAAAATGAGTCTTGGAAAATAAAATCTATATTAAATGAAGGGTATTTTGAGAATAACTTCATTAAATAGGATGGAAGTAGATGAAATTTGCTTATATTTTGGACTAAAAAATTTGGAAATTTTTGCTTATATTGTGGACCGGAGGGAGTAATCTCATATTATCTTATTGTAATAAGCTTGTTAGAGAAGTTTATGAAAATAAGTTGTTGTTAGCTTATTTGGAGGAGAAAAAAACTTAGATAAGTGTTTAATTAAGTTATTTTCGCAAACACATCTTTAAAATGAGTTCATGCAAATCCCACATGCTAAGGAAATCACATAATTGTGAATAAGAAATTAGTATAAAACATGATGTTTTCCAAAACAAAGGAAAATTAAGAAAATTATTAATGCAGGCACTCATGGTTCACAATTCAACATCAACCATGTGTGGTTGTTTTAAAAATAAAATGATATTAATTAGAGTTTAATTTTAATGTGTATACTACATTAATTAATCATATAAATAATCTATTCATAGAGCAGCAAATAGCCCAAAATATAATAAAAATGAGAGGGCTTGAAAGCAGCCGAAATGCCGAATTGAAATAGACCCCATGCTTTTAAGATTCTAACCCAGACGAATCGTTGATGGGCTGGATGGCAAGTTGAGTTGTGGGCTTCCAATCCCAAACCCAATTGAGAATTTTTTTTCTTAGAATTTCTTTTCTCATAAATTTCATAGATCATATATGATTATTATTATTTATTTATTCAACGTCGTTTCACATTTCTCCAATTTGCACGTGCAGTCAAGGCTTGTGGCCTTACAGGGTACCAAACATAGGAAAGACCGAGGTCCACACGTAGCTGAATGTAATGGAAGGCAGTTAAGGCATACGCAAACAAGACCCTGACCCCTTTTAAATTGGGTTGTTCAGTGCCACCACAAACCTTGTTTTGTTTGTAACAATCTCCTTCCCACACTTTTGGAATTGCAACTTCCATCCTCAATAATCATTCATTCTTGTAATAATTCGTTTGAGACAAGATGGTAAGCGAAGTGAGGAAGCCAAGGTTCCTATGTCTTCATGGGTTCAGAACAAGTGCAGAAATCCTAAAGAAACAGATACACAAGTGGCCACAATCCGTGTTAGACAATCTCGATCTTGTCTTCGTGGACGCCCCTTTTCCTTGCCAGGGCAAATCTGACGTAGAAGGCCATTTTTGATCCTCCTTACTACGAGTGGTTCCAGTTCAACAAGGTTTTCTTTAATTTTTCTCTCACGTGTTATTTTTTTTTTAATAGACAAATGTTAGGTAAAATAAATAAATTGATTTTTCACATTGATCCTATAAATTTTTTATTTTTCACATTGGTCCTACACGTTATGTTTCGTTTTCATATTAGTCATTTCCGTCAATTTTGATCTAACGCCATCAGTTTTGATCCGACGTGACTAAGGTCACCTTAGTCCGTCCAATTTGAAAAATAAAAAACTTATAGGATCAATATAAAAAATAAAATAAACATACAAAACCAAATTACCTATTTTGCCCAAATGTTAATATGTCAGATGTGGCTTTAATTTTCTCACACCTTCGATAAATGTTTATGTTTTTCCATTTCACAATTCATATTTTTTTTTTTTTTGTGCAACAGGAATTTACGGAGTACACCAACTTTGATGAATGCCTTCAATACATAGAGGATTACATGATTAAGCACGGACCTTTTGATGGTCTTCTTGGTTTCTCACAGGTAACTCTTAATATTGTTCTCGTTTCCAAAAGTAATACAAATAAACGAACTATTTAGAGAAAAATGTTAGGCAGCAAAATTTTTTAAAAAGTAAGTAGTCTATACACTTCCTAACGATTTCAATGAAATAAGAGGATGTCAATTGTAAATTTTATAGTAAAGTGGAGTCAGCCCATATTTCAATATTTTATTAAACAAATTATTTGATAATAAAATTATATATATAGTTAAGAAATTAATCAAGGAGCCATGGCTCCCCTTCGCTTAAAGTTTAAAGCCAAGGGTATCAGTATCAGTGTATCACCCAAGCTTCCAAAAAAATCTGAAGGATCAATGCTTTATATTCGTGATATAAGTTTGATATGATTTGAGATTTCATGCTGCTCAAGGATTTTAATCTGTTGACATGTCTGAATTTGACAAATTAGGGGGCGATATTATCAGCTGCACTGCCGGGTCTTCAGGAGAGGGTAAGTGGGTGGCTATATTCTTTTCAATTATCGTTCAGAGTTCATTTAGAATTAGAATTTATGTGCAGGGCGTGGCACTCACAAAGGTTCCCAAAGTGAAATTCCTGATAATAATAGGAGGGGCCAAGTTTAAGTCACCCTTGGTGGCTGAGAAAGCATATTCTTCCCCCATTCGCTGCCATTCCCTTCACTTTCTAGGTAACTTCGCTTCCTCCTTTTAATTTATTATTATATTTTTTTGTCATTTTTGTGAGACCATATTCTAGCCCCCATCCTTCACTCGTTACCACGTTACTCATTTGAATTTATTCATTCCCTAAGAAAGAAAATAAAATAGAAAAAATTTCTAATAGGGAATGGAAGCCCACAACTCAACTTGCCATCCAGCCCATCAACGATTTGTTTGAGTTAAATGATTGATTATTATGATTCCTTGGATTAGAATCTTAAATAAATAGTTTCAATTGGGCTGCTGTCAAGCCTTTTTGTTCATGTTCTTTCTGTCTATTTGCTGCCCTATGAATAGATGATTAGTTTTGACTTTTGATCCCTTCAAAAAAATAAAGTAGTTGATTAATTAACAGTGGGGAAATACGATGGAAATTTCTCTGTCCAAACTTTTACAAAATTGGGTTGGCACTGTTAATGGCTTTGTAATGAATGAGTGGTTCTCACCAGATTACTTGTCCAAATCTTGAAGAATTTTGTCATAATTTTCTATTTTTCTAACATTACTCTTATAGATCGTAGAATTTTTAAGATTATAATTACCTAAACTAATCAATCAATTTCCACCGTTCATTCATTGCATTTAAGGATCAAAACCATACCTACCACATGCGGTAGGCTGTGTGTTTAAGGATCAAAATCCCGCTTGACCATAACACGGAAATAATATGCTAGAGAGAGAAAATCACAATTTCTATTATAACCAATTTAGCTGTTCTTTGATGAAATTTGTGTCTATCTCTCTCTATGATGATGGTGTTACATAAGATAATCCTAACTCATTACAAATCCCAGCTTCATTTAAAAAGAAAAGAAAGTTAGCAAGCAGACCCTGCATTGCAAAACTTATGTGCTCTAAAATACTCCAAATGGCCTCATTTAAAAATGGGTTGAGAAATTATTGTAGTGTAATTTGTTAGAAAAATGAATCCTTCCCCTGAAAATTTCCATGCTTACCGCAGGCGAGACGGATTTTTTTAGGCAATATGGGATTGAACTAATAGAATCCTGTGTTGAACCCGTAGTGATTCATCATCCCAAAGGACACACAATACCAAGATTAGGTAAGCTACTTAGCTGCTATATATATTTATCCCTGTTATCTGTTTGTTTTCAATGCTCAGATAGGTTCTTATTTCATATTTTGTCCATTTGTTCTTGAATAATAAGGTGATGTTGTGTTGGGTTATTAATATAAATTGTTTTCTCTTTTCCTTTTCAGATGACAAGAGCATGGAGACCATGATGAATTTCATTGGAAAAATTCAAAAAGATGTCTGAAATAAGAAATGAGTTTAGACGACGAGCCAAAGCTTCGAGATGATTTTTGAAATAATTTTCGTTTTAGCATAATTAATAGGGCCTGTCACTTTTTTTTTTATAAGCAAAGATATAATATATACTAAAGTACTAGGGGTACTCCAACCCATATACAAAGTTCATAAATGGACACCACCTAATGTAAATAAAAGACTAATAGGGCCTGTTACTAGTTATACTAGCTAGTTTATTATTTAGTTCTTTCATACGTTTCTGCTACTGTTTTTTCATCAACATAATCAAATATATAAGAGGTGATATTTCAAATATATATGGACAGGAGGGTCTGTGCCAAATTTGCCACAGCATTTTCTCCCATCTTCCTTGATCTTCCTTTTTTTTTTTTTATGACTCATTAGTCAAGAACTCAAGATTTATTCTTTGTGCACACCAAGGCTAAAATAAAATGGCTTAACTAGCTGCCATACGAATACTAAACAAATTTGAAAAAGGCTACGAAAGACATACAAGGGGTACTTCAACCCTTTAACACCGGGCTTCATCTTTTGGACTTTCTATTGACAATTAGTAAAGTTAAGATCCACGGCTAATAGGATATGCAGCATACGTGCACCCATGCAAATCTCAGAAATCAATAAATCAGTTGAAATGCTTAATAATGATGTGAATGAAATATTGAAATCAATAAATCAGAAGTCCTAAGCACTCAAGGCTGTTCATTATATTAAAGCAGGAACTCCTTGTGTTACTGTTTGATATTATTTGCAAGAAGATCTTGAAATGCTTAAATTCAGTTCCTATAGTTCTGGTGGCTACTCACTGTCAAAACAATTAGTCAAATAATCAATAGTTGCAATGAAAAGGAAAATCAATCAATATTCCTAACCCAACTGGATAACCTTTCCGCTTATTCTTCTCTACGCATGTATTTGTCTTATTCAGAATCTCTCTTATGTTTGTTGACTAATTTCTAGCCACTTGAGATTATCCAAAATATGCATGGTTCACGCTATTGACCCTTCCTTTACACCAGCAATTAGATATTTGTTGTGTCTATGTAGACAAGTTGGTAAGCTCGTGTTAATTTGTGAATCTTCTCGCATTCCCTCGGAAATGTAGCAATCTAAACTAAAGTATGCAATCTTCTAAAGATTTTGTGACTATTCATTTAGTCCAATACCAGCTTTGATTCTTTTAAAGGAGAGGCTTTGAATTAGACACTTTTGACTAACTGTTAAATAGTACTTTTCTTTTACACAGGTAAGAAACTTTATTGTGAGATCCTAATTTGATCAACCCAAATGATCCAAGTGTTGAGCTTTTTTGCCGATTAAGGTTGTTCTTATTGAAGGCATCAGAAAATGGAGGGTGAATATCTGAATATGCAGTATAACTTTTGTCCACATATGCATGTATCCTATCTATCAACAAATGTATGATTCTCCAGCGCACATCAAAAGTAGCTCATGCTGAAATTTGATGATGGCGAAATAGAATTGATATTAAGCATTTCCGGTGAAGGTTATGGTGCACCACCCACCAAAATGGTGCATTGGTGCACCACCCAAGTGGCATGTTGTGGACCATCCAACAAGCCACTTGGGATAGTTAACTATTCACTAGAATATATTTGGTCAAAAGCCATAAATATTATTCTTGTATTCTTATATTTGTAAAATTAGGTAGAACTATATTTGTATTTGCAAAAATAGGCCATTCCCACCACCCCTGTGCTTCTTGTTCGGGTCTGCCACCCCCACACCACCAACTTTGCCGCCATCAATGACCACTTCCACTCCTTATCCCTTGTCGTTCCCAACCCAATCCCCAATCTCAGTCTCAGTCCTATTCCCTTTTTGCTTTGATCCTTAGTTATAATTTTTCGTAGGAAGCCAGAAAAACTCCATGTTTATCAGTAGGAAAAATAATGGAATATCATCTCAGAAGGAACATCACTGTCCAGATCTATTGTCATCTAACCTCCGCCCACCAGATCCGGCGTCATTTAGCCTCCACAAGACTAATGCAGAACAGAGAAGAAGAGCAAAAAAATTTTAGATCTGGGTTCAAAACGAACACCCCCCTCACTGCCGCATCCTCGCCGTCATCCATAGCCCCCTCCCTTCAACATCCTCGCTGCTACGACCTCCGCTGTCGTCGTCGACAGGGCTACTGAATGTCGATCTCCTCCACGAGACAAGCACAGAACAGAGAAATGCAAACAAACAACAAAAAAATAAAAAATAAAAAAAACCAAAAAAATAAAGCAATAGATAAATCTTTATTATTCTGATTAAAAATGGAACCTGCAAATACATGTAGGTAATGTATTTGAATGCAAAATACAAGAAACATACAACTTTGACTATACAAAAAATGTTGACAAGTCCAACCCATCTTCACTAACCCAAGTGGCAAAATGGATGAATCAGAATTTGCCACTTGGGCAGTGCACCACTGCACCACTTTGGTGGGTGGTGCACCTTAGACATTTCCTAATCAAAATGAGGCCCATTTCTTTTCATTTTCATATTGGGGGGTCTATGATTCTCCAAAAGTTTTTGGATGGTTATTCCATGGACTTTTCTTGATATTATTTTGTAGTATTAGTTAGGTTAAGGTCCATCATGACCAAACTGGGCTCCACCATGAATTTTTTAAAATCTAGCAATTTTCTTTTTTCTTTTTTCTTTTAGGTTTCATATCCTCCTCCTTGGCCATGTTGAAGCTGATACCTGACAGTGATGCAGCTTTATCTGAGAGGCCGATTTAGTTCAAAACAAAGTGACCCCTAACCTGACGACACCACTTTCTTTCTGAAAGTAAAGTATGGGTATCGCTTCTCACTGAATGCTAGGGCTATCTTAACATGTTATTTTTGTTAGAACTAATTCCAAATGGATAGGGTAGGAACTTTCTACCTTGCGCATTCAAATTAACATTTGACATGCATAAAGTTGTATTGTTAAAAATATATGTACTTGTAGCGTGGCCACATAATTTTACAAATGTCAAATATGGAATTAAAAGTGTTTACGGCAAGAAGTTCTAAGGGATTTTTCATACACGGGTACCATCATTCGATGTCACTCTTTAAAGATATAGAGATGGAAAGGAGTATAGAGTTCTAATAGATTCTGAAATTGAAATTATTGGGATGCTCTTTAGTCTTTGCCTCTCTTTCAAATCATATGCCAAAAAAAAAAAAAGTTTGTGGCCTTTCAAAGTTTTAATGGAATTTGAAGTTCTAAGGCTTTAAAGCCTCAGTTTTAGATATCCCACAAGTGGTGGAAGCTGTTTGATCCGATTGATGAGTTCATTAGTTATAAGCATTGGGGTAATAATAAGTTCTTGGTTCTATTCGGAGAACAATTTGACACAATGATGTCAACGTGTATGACCGATCGAGGGCTATCTTTTATGAACAGGGACAGACGACTGTGTTTGGATTTTTGTTGGGAAGGTCTCAAACGGGTGTATGGGCAAAAGCTACTTTCTAGTTGCATTGTTTCCAATCTTTTCTTTTTCCATTATTTTATTTATTTTTAGGTAAATATGCTTAATTAATTTCATTATATTTTTTATTACTGGGTGCAATTTACCATCACTCAAATACCACTATCATTTATTTATAGATTTGTGAAATAGGATCCGTTGGTGTAAGTCAAAAAAACTTACACCAAATCTTAGTCGTTGAAATTGATTGATCAAACGGATGAAAATATTTCAGTTAAATTTTTTTTTTAAATTAAAAAAGAAGTCATGTGAGAGTGGAGAGAATCTGCCTTCCCTAATGTGAATTCTGCAGAATCATGGACGCCGTCACTAGGCACCTCCCTTCTCCCTCCTTGATAGATTTCAAAAGTGACTATTATTTGTTTCTTTCTTTCTCTGTTCTTTTGTTTGTATGTGAGTGAAAGGAAGAACAAAGGTGTATAGTGATGGCGGCGCGGCGAATCTGATGATTCTGCGGAATTCTTAACAGAGTGGTGGGTAGGTGATAACTGATAAGGGAAAGAGAGGGGAAGGTAGAAACTTTCCATACTGAGGTAAATAACTATTATAACTGAGTATATATTCCGATATATGATATGTAGAAATGAATTGAAGTAATAAATTCTGAGAGAAATTTAACCATCCCTCTAATGTTTCCTGAATCCCTCCTGTCTATGAGGGATGACCCTTTGTCAATTTTGTACAAGGCCGCGTCCATCAAGTTGAGGAGCACTAATGGTGTTCTTAAGGCTAAGCCTGTGTTTACTTTTTGTGTGTATGTACTATATATGTAATGTGGGAGCAAGAGAAGATAAGAAGAGTTCATAGTTCATAAGGGAAATGTAAAAAAGAGAAATGATTTTTAAACACAAAAAATGAAACAACAATTTGGATGGTTAACACAGTTCAAATTGCGACACATTGTTATATACACTAATCATCTACTGAATGTAATTAACCACATTTTTGAACTGGTTAATCATCCAAATTGTTGTCCCATTTTATATATATATATATATATATATATATATATATATATTTGAAATAGCACAACTGTGTAAAAAAAGACCTTGTAAAAACTAGAAAGTATTGCACATTGCACAAACGCAGAAACGCTCATCTTCCAAAATTTTCAAATCATGTTTATGGATGGACAGATATACTGAGGCAGGGGATAATGCTACTTTCTTTCCAATGTTTATCTGTATTATGATTGAACTTTTGAGGGGCTAAAATGAACAACTTATCTAAAGAGATTCCGACAATCTGACTTGACTGGTGGCTTATGGGTGATTTATGGACAAGAGCCATTTAATATTAGTGCATGTCTCATCCCTTTAATGGGTGACATATAAACTAATGGTGCTGGCAGGATTATTCATCCTTTGTTATACACCACGGATTTCAGCTGAAAGCAAAAAATGACGCGTTCACTATCCATTTGATCGTTTGATGTGGCCTGTAATTGAATTTTTTTTTTTTGGTAAACCCGGGTATCCTCCGACCAGGAGGCAGAGACTAATCCTTCGAGGTACTGAGATCCATCTAAGGGGTTGACCTCTCCTAACAGATGCTCTCCATACGCATGAGACAGGAATCGAACCCCTGACCACATGCTTAAGGGGTCCAGTTATCTACCAACTGTGCCACACCATGTTGGTATCTTTGAAATTTTTTAACCCAAATATAAGCATATTAATTCAGGATTACAACTCACTCCAAGAAAGTAACAATTATTCGATTTTATTTTATTTAGTGATCATTTTCTTTCCAAATATTAATGTTTTCATTCAATTATATGATTTTCTATTAGGCAGCAGTTTCTCCATTTTACACAAACATGGTATAGGGAAGCAGCTGTCTCTAGAAAAAGTTGTACACATTTTTTATCAAACGAATGGAAAATGGTTATAATGCTTTATTAAATTCGTGATTTTGGAACATAAAACTTTTTGTGCTTGCACATACACAGGCATGCAATGTTATACTACTTATAAAACTCCGCATAGCAAGACTCATGTGCATTGCACAAGAAAATTGATCCAACTTTCCTCTAAAGTTGCCATTCTGATATGGTCCATACCATAACTAATAAAATGAGAAATGGTTCACTAGGAAAAAGGCGAAGATCAATCCTGGAAATAGTGCTAGGAAAGAATGCGCAATTAATTAATGATTTTCACATAAGGTAATTGTACAGCAGAGGAGCTTAATCCAGTGGTATAGCACAGGACAGCATGCTTTAGTGGTTGACCTCGTGCTTAGATCAGCCATGAAATGTGCTTAACAGACAAAAGTTGTGAAAACCCCCCAAACCCTTTTGGCTTTACCGACCTTTTTAATTTTTCCATCCCCCACCAAGGCACCAACACCACCCACTGCTACTGCCAACTAGTTATTGGCTTCATTGTTTGTTATTTTGTACTTTAGATTCTGCATTTTGGCTCTCCACCATTATTTTATCAACTATGATATCATTATTGATAAATGCATGATTATAAAATATCTTAATGTGCACAAAGTCATTAATATATCCCAACCCCAATACCGTACACGTGGCCCACATACTCAAATGATCAGGTGGTGCGCCAGACCCAGACGGGTCTTCACCAATCACCCCAAATAACAAAGTTTTTTTTTTTTTTTTCAGAAACTACATCTCATTATAACCATTAGGAAAATGCTAACAAGTACCTTTAGAACGCTCATTAAGAATCAAGAAAAAAAAAATTATATGGTAAAATAATGTATTTAATATTCGAAAAAGTGAAATATTTAATTTTTCAATGAAACTTTTTTTTCCTTTAAGACACTCGTTAGCATGACCCTAATTATTATTGTTTTTTTCAGAGTGTATGTATGCTTAATAAACACTATAATGCATGTGAGGACCTGATCGGGTTGTGTGCAGAGATACCTTATGCATTCAGGACCATGCAATTTGAAGAAAAAATTAATGAAAAAGAAATGGACTTGGTCTGGGGTCTGGTCAGTAGGTAAGACAGGACCATCAATAGGGTCATTCAAACGTATCCGACGATTATAATTGAAACAAGCGAGCATGTAAGGTCATTATCAATTTGTTTTCTTATTTTCTTTTTTCCATGGGGACAGTGATGGCTGGCTATTCGTTGTAAAGAAGAACGAAAGGCAAACAGAAAAAGGATATGGTTAAAAGGCAAAGACTACTATTGTATGGTAATGACCATCCGAGAGACTATTCCCACCATGAGCAATGTGGATAAGCCAAGCCAAGTAATTGAAAAGTGAGAACATAGTGTCCCCTTATTCTTTCCGTTCACTGTTCACTGTACTAGCCTCTAATGCTTACCAAAAAAAATCTGATTCATAATACATAGTGAGTGTCAGAGACAGAAAGAGAAGGTAAAATGGCCTATTGCAAAAGGGCCAGTGGTAAGGACAGAGCATTGGCTTCGGTCCACTTGCTGCAGCAGCAAATGGATAGACAAGAAAGATAGCCCAAGCTTTGCTTCCCATCACTTATTTGCACAGTCAGATCCCACTTTGATGTTTATGTTAGCTTTTATCATTCTGCCTTATGTCAGATTGAATACCAACAAGGCAGGGAGATCGATTTCTCCCCTAATAATGAGAGAGAGAGAGAGAGTCCGTTAGTGGACTTGGCCGCTTTATAACGCAAACGCAGGGGGTGAGACAAGTCATCAAATTATTGGTCCCCTCACCCGATTGAAGCCGTATATATTTTTATATGCATGTATATATATCAACCAAATAATATAGATATATATTCAAAGCAAAAAGAAATTACTCAGACTGCAGCTAATAAAGTAAAGTTCAGTCCCTTTACATAACCAAATAGGCATATGTAATTAAGAAAGCTTGTATGAGGTAATTGAGCAATGAAAAGAGCCTGCAGGCTCCTCAAAAGGATCTAATAGACGATCAGAACCATCAAAACACCCCCTTTAAAAGGCATGTAAAACGGAACCCCACTGGAAGAAAGGGGGTCGTGCAACGTGTACAAGAATAACACTTTCCACACATAATTAATAGGTCTCACAGTCGATGATCATTCAACATTCAGAAAAGGATAGATATAGAAATATAGTCCATGAATATTCTGTGGCATTTATTGACCATCTCACCATTGCTAACAATAACAATAAATTCAACAGTCAGGTTCTATAGCAACATATCTGAAAAAACCATTGATATTAGGGAGACAGAGATACGTTTATATCAGTCTGGGGATTGAATTGATGAATTCCCACCACCTACTGCTTAACTAACTAACATTTTAATCAAAATAACAGACTAACTTCCTTACAAAGTGAAAGTTTTTTTTTGCTTCATATGGCCACCTCCCCAAACCTTCTGTTTTAATCCTTCTGAATTTGCTCTCAGTGCATCATCTATTTGACCATGGAAAGAAAATAACGGTTACTAACCAATCCTCGGAGCAGCTTCAGCAATCTCTACCTTCCCCTCCTCTGGCAGTTTTCTCGTTATGGTAAAATGAATATAAAAGGGAAAAGACAAAAATTTTAAACTGTGACAATACAAAAGCATTGAATGGTCCAATACCTGTAGGACTCATCTTCTGCATCATTAATCTCCCCCTATCCCCCTCTATTTTTCTATCCCCCACCTGAGCCGGAGTCCTCTAAAATAAACAAGGGTAAAAGGAGCAATGTTTCCCCCAGAATAACATCTTTGTGGCCTGTCATCACAGCAGCCCAAGCCAAGAACAAGAGTTATTAGCTTAACTTAGCCATGGATAGCAGAAATCTTCTGGCAGGTTTATTTAAAATCCCCTGCTCTATCATCATTCACTCAAGAGCCACCATAGGAAAAAGCTAAAAACTTCTTGAATTAAAAAATCTAATGCAGGATGGTAACAACTTGTGGAGTATCATCCCGTGGCCCATCGAGAGACCGGTACATGTACAAAATATCAATCTCATTTTCAACAACTTTATTCTCTTGCATGTCAATGATGATCTGATCATTGTTGATCACTTCCAAAACCAGGTGGGGCAATGCTCTTGCAACTTCTTGGCAACCTTGGAGTGTCAATTTACAGGATGACATCCAAAGGAATCTCATGTTATAATAATGATGCAAACCAGAACGCAAAGCTTCATCCCCAAATGGACTATCCCTGATTTCAAGCTTTTGCAGATTAGAGCATCCTTCAAGCACATATTTAAGGCCCAGGTCTGTGTCTCCAGCAAAGGCAACTGACAGCGTCCTGATCAATTTCCCATACCTTCCAATGTATTCAAAAGCTCGATCCGTCAGCAAACCAGAGACAGCAAGTCGAGTGAGCTTCTTGCAGTTCATAACAATAGCACCAAAACCCTCATCCATGGGTTCATGAGTGATAGCATCAGGCCGATATCGCCCAATTATACAAAGACGAAACACCACAAGATCTGGGCAATTCTTTGACATAGCTACTACAGCAGCATTTGTCATTGTTTGACAGAAAAACAAAATCGATTCCAATTTCCTACATCCCTGAGAAATTGCTTCAAGACCTACCTCAGAAACCGGACCTTCAGATTCCTCCCTCGCAGCGACAGGGAAAACCCGAAGCTCACGTAAATCTGTGCAAGTTGCCGCCACTGCTTGAAGGCCTTCATCACGTATGGAATCAAGCACCTGCACAATAAAAGCTAAAGTAAGCTCCAGATCTCAAATTCCTCAACAATGCAGTCTGAAATCAGAACCACATAGACAAACACATACCCAGAATATCTGTAATTTGTTACAGTGGCATATGACCGATTTGAGCTGTTCTGCATTAATTTCAGCATAGCTTAAATTCAATGACGTGAGATTAGCACAGACCGGATATATGGCCGGAAGGTAATCCGCCCAAATCTCCCTGAATCCAGACAAACAAACTAACGATCTGCAAGCTGCGAATGCAGAGGAATAATCAGGTTCCTGATCGCCAATCTCCACAGCCTCTGACGCACTAAAGGAACCTGTTCCAAGATGCGTGAGCTGCGGAGCACGCAGCATTAGGCGATACAGCTGAGAAATTGAAACATGACGATTCAATCTAAGTTTCTTCAAACAAGGTGACCTGGCAACTAGCTTCTCCAAAGCCGCGAAATTAATGCCCCACTCAACACAATCAAAAGCAAGAGACTCCAAATGAGTTTGACTCTCCGGAAAACACGATATCCAATCCACCTCTTCACCATCCTCAACCTCAATCACAGAATCCACAAGTTCAAGCACTCTCAGCACTCTGCACCAACAACAAAAGGAAACAAAAATTTAACCCTAACAAAACTTCACACTACAAAATCCAATCCACTATTATTCACACAACAATGCCATTAAAACCCTAAATTACGAGAGATCCAACAGAGATATATAGATACCTGCAGTTGGTGGCAATCGCGGCGAGCCCAGGTGTGCCGAAGTCTTCGCAGCATACGAGGACGAGTTCTCGGAAGCCGGCGGCGAAGGATTCGGCGATGAGGGCGAGGTCGTCGTCGGTGACGGACATGCGCTTCAGGTGAATCTTCTCGAGCCACGGGTAGGCCTTGGCAAGGGAAGTGGCCCAGGGAGAGAAGTGGGCCCCCCAGTCCGGCGGCATCATATCGAAGTCCGCGAACCGGGGTTTGCCCTTCACGGTGATGGACCGGACCCGGGGGAACCGTGAGGTGGCCCGGTTCGGGGAGACGGCGTAGCAGTTGCCGATGAAGAGTTCGGATCGGGTGAGGGCCTCCGCACGGTACCAGGAGCGGCATACCAATGAGGCGGCGTTGCGGTCGCGGCGCGAGGAGAGGAAGTGGAGCACGTTTTCCAGAACGTTCTCGAGGACCTGGTCCGGGAAAGGCGGTTGGAAATCCATTGGGCCTGACCCGGGACCCGGACCCGGGAACCCGGTGCAGGTTCGGGTCTTGGTAGAAGAGGAAGAGGATGAGGAGGGTTCGGTGATTTCGGTCCTTGCGAGATCGAGGAGGGAGGATCGGTGGTCATCTTCGGAGGTGGATGTGGTTGAAGGGTGGTTGTTGTCTCTCATGATCTATGGAGGAGTGTGGGTTTGGATCAAAAGATGGGATCTGTGGTTTGAGAGAGGAAATGGGTTATGGGAGTGAGAGAGAAAAAGAGATTAGAGAGAGAGAGAGAGAGAGAGAGGGAGATGATGGTTATGATATGGAAGATGGGGGGAGTGAGAGAGTGGGTATTTGATTAGTTTAATTGGTGACACATGAGGGGCAGGGAGTGACAACAGTAGGAGCCTCTGCTGTCTGTGTCTCTTACCTTTAGCATTGGGATTCTCCATGCTCCTATCTCTTTCATTCATCACAAATATCCAAATCACCCTCTCATTTTACTCATTCTATCCGTCCATTCTTTCTCTTCTTCATTATTGGATTTTCCTTTTCCTTTACAAGCTTTTGTGTACTTTATTTTACTGCTTTTGTTTCATGTTTCGATTATTGGTAATTTCTCTACTTATTACAGTTTTCCATTCTGGTCAAGATGATGGCGCACCTAATTTTGAGCCTTGAAGGACTGGCTAAGAAATCAATAAAAGAAAGATTTTATTAAAAAATAATATATTTAATATTTTAAAAAGATAAACATTTAATTTTTTCATTGAAATCATGCTATTTTTGGATTTCTAATTAGTATCCTAAGGATACTCGTTAGCAAGATCCTGAAGCTTTATGCATAGATATATGTGTTTGATTAATGTTTTGTGTGGATAACGAGAAAAGCAAGGAAGAAAGAAGTAGGGAGAAGAGAAGTAAAAGAGAAGAGAGAATAGATAGAGAATGAGTAAATTTTTAGGTTGTTTAAATTAAGAGAAAAATGAGAGAAGTAGAAGAGAAAGAAAAGTTAAATTTTTGTATAAAGACATTATTATCCTTATATAAAAAATAATAATAATATTATTATTAATAAATAATAATAATTTTATATTGGTTAAAAATATAAGGATAATTTTGGTATTTTGGAGGATTTATTCACTGCCGTACAAAGTGTCTTCCATGGTGGAAAGATTATTTTTTGTTGGCCCCCAATCCCTTTTTTATTTTTTGCTCTTCCAAGCGGCAGAAGTCCTCCGTTTCCATGCTACTTCTCCTCCTCCATTATTTTTAATGAGTTTGACGGGATTTGTTTAAACTCTTCACAAAATAAATTATTTTAAAAAGTTAATTTTATAATTAAAATAAAAAACTATTTTCATTAACTTTTAAAAAAAATTCATTAATTACTTTAAAAAAATGATTTTTATAAATATAAACAAACACAAAATAGCTTATGTTTTTCTTTAAAATCTATAAAAGATAATATCTAAATTATTGGAGGTCAAAATCACTTTTTTTTAATATGTAACAAACGGGTTCTAAGTATTTGTTAAAACTAATTTTAAATGAATTTGATTTTTTAAAATTTATTTGGTTAAATTGAATTTGAAATAAAGTGATTTATGTTTGTATATTTTTACTCTAAAAGTAAGTTTGAAGTAAAACTTAATATAAAATTTTCAAACTACTACAAAAGCTGCTTTTTATTATTTCTAGTCTGGAGATATAATTAATTTTGTCTTAACTAAACATATATATTTTGAGTTTAATGTATTTTAATAATATCTTAATAAATCAACATTGTTGTTATTTTTCTCTCTTAACTATTGAAATAAAGGTATACATATTAAAATGTTTATGGATTTCAATGTAAAACTTTTTATATCAATGGTATATACAATTTTAATCCATATATTTTTATTAAAATCACATTTGACAGAAAACAAAATTAATTATAATATTTTCCACCTGTAACCAAACAACCTACAGTAGTTTTCTAATTTCTTACCCAAACAATCAGTGTAACAGTGTTGTCATAGTGTATCTTTGGGGTCTGTTTAGTTTATTTTCAGTTTCCTATTTTTATTTCCTGATTTTAAAGATAATTATAATTAAAATAATTTCAAAAGTGTCACCTTATTTTCATGTTGTTTCTTATTTTCAAATATTTGTACAGGAAATACTGAAAACAACTTTTTATTTGTTTTCACTGTTTCCTATACAAATCTTTAGAAACAACAAAGATGATGAAAACTTGGTGCACTTTTATAATTATTTTAGTTATAATTATCATTAAAATTAGGAAATGAAAACAGAAAACTAGAAACAAACCAAGCACCAAACAGGCCCTTAACTTTCGAAACACTATTCTCGTCCCTGTCATATTTTTTATGAATATCTATTTATTTTTCTCTAAATAGAAAATCAATATCACTTTTTAAGAAATAAATATCATTCTCATAATTATCATTAGGGGTGGACATCGGTCGGTTACGGTCGGATTCGGGTGAAAAAATCCCGAACCGAACGAAACCGAGCCCTTCACTGCTTCACCCATTCCCGTCCGTGAGCGCCTTCGGATTGGGCGGGTCGGCATGTCGTCGGGTTGACGTGTCAGCGGGCGGGTTAACGCGGTTGAGGACCAAATAACAATTTTTTTTTCAAGAAAAGAGGGAGGAGAAGAACAGAAAGTAAATCCAGAACCAGATATATCAAACTTCAATCATAACAAGGACATAAATATAAAGTTTCAAACTTTCAACTAAAAGATCAAAACTTACAAAAAAAAAAATTCAAAACTTTCAACTAAAAACACCTAATCTTCTTCGTTGAATGCTTTTTCTGTTCTTCATTGGGTCTCATGGCGGAGTACCTTTGCGTCTCACGGCGGAGACCTTTGCGCTCACAGCGGTGCTGGCCGGAGACGGGATCGGGCAGATCTGTCTGGAGAGATGCTGGCTGAGTATGAGTGAGGGTGCATGTTGCTGGGCGAAGCTCCGTGATGGTGGTGGCTATGGTTTCGCGCGGCGGTTCACGGCGATGGCGGCGCGCAGAACAGAGACATGCAGAGTGTGGGAGATTCGTGAAAGGAGAAAGGGTTTGAGACTTTGAATCAGAATCTCAGAGAGGAAGATAAGAGTCTCCCATTTCTATGTTTTTGAATCACGTTAGAACTTAGAATGGGGAAGGAAGTGAATAGAGAGATGTGTGTGAATAAAAGAAATGAAAGAGTAGAGATGGCTGTTGGGAAATTAAGTCTGGAAAGGAGATTTTTTTTTTTTTTGATATAATAGAAATGAGAAATAAATAATTGTGCCGTGTCTCAAGGCAAGTACTCAAGTAGTTTGTGGTTATCAAGGCAAGTATGACTGGCAAAGCAAGTAGTAGTCAAATAAATTGTGGGACTCAAGGCAAGTACGATTGGACAAGTACTCTGAGGTAGCATGAAGTTTAAATTTACATACGTCCATCGGTCGGGCCGGGTACCGATGGATTAAAATTTCCACACCCGAGCCCGACCAAATACACCCGTTCTTTCTCTGTTTGTTCCATTTTTTTACCCGGTTACCCGAGAAGACCTGCCCGTTTCCCCAAAATTGTTTTCGGTTTGTTTGGGTTCGGGCGGGTCACGGGTTTTTGTCCACCCCTAATTATCATCATCAATCATCAATTAAAAATAACACAAGCCATAATTGCTATTTTTTTCAAAATACTTTACACCAACTCAGGTTCTGAGCAAAAACCCTCTTAACAACTCACATTATATATATCATAGGTTAAAGTAATCTTTTGGTCCCTATATGTGATACTGATTTTCAATTTGGTCCATATACGTAAAAAGTTATCAATTTGGTCCCTATACGTGACACTGGTTTTCAATTTGGTCCTCACCGCTAATTGGTCCCTGTATAAGAGGGACCAAATTGCAAATTATTATCATATGTAGGGACCAAATTGAAAATAATTGTCACATGTAGGGACCGATTTCAAATTTTTTTTGTTGAATTGGTCCCTACATGTGACAATAATTTACAATTTGGTCCTCTTATATAGCGACCAATTAGCGGTGAGGACCAAATTGAAAACCTATGTCACGTATAGGGACCAAATTAATAATTTTTTACATATAGGGATCAAATTGAAAATCAGTGTCACGTATAGAGACCAAAAGATTACTTTAACCTATATCATATATTATAGACCTTGGAGCACTTTTTAGTTTTGACTCGACTAAGGCAATTTGGGTTTCGTTAGTCAAGTTATAGATGTACCCAAAACTTAAAAGTGGATGGTCATCATACCCCTTTACGAACTGTATTGGAAAGATTGATGGTTCAAATTCTAAATTCTAAAGTCATTATT
The DNA here is from genome assembly GCA_035048595.1 of Echinosophora koreensis. NCBI lineage: Eukaryota > Viridiplantae > Streptophyta > Magnoliopsida > Fabales > Fabaceae > Echinosophora > Echinosophora koreensis. The sequence continues at coordinate 2,440,152 of JAPCYP010000060.1, read as the reverse complement.
TTGGGAGGATTTTATTTAATAATCACTCCTAATCTGAAGATTAATCTCAACTTTGTGGAGATAACATTCTGGCCCTTCAAGAGTCTATTCATACTTTATCCCATTTACAAGGGGAAAAAGGTTATATGATTCTAAAACTAGACCTAGAAAAAGCCTGTGATAGACTCGAGTGGGACTTTGTTATAGATTCTTTGAGAAAGCTTGATATTCCTGATCATATTTGTTCCCTAATAAAACATTGTATCTCCACAGCTTCACTTAGTGAGCTTCACTTAGTGTAAATTGGAATGGAGATCAAACACCTACTTTTAATTTTAGTAGAGGGTTAAGGCAAGGGGACTTGTCCCCTTACCTCTTCATCCTTGCCATTGAGAGACTTTGCCATAAGATTTCTAATTCGGTTTTGGCTAGACATTGGAAGCCCCTAAAATTTGGGCATGCGGAGGGTCTTATAGTATCTCACATCTGTTTTGCAAATGATCTGACACTGATTGCCGAAGCCAATTTGGAACAAATGCTTCTCATTAGAAATATTCTAGATGATTTTTGTAGATGTTCTGGTCAAAAGATTAATCTTCTTAAATCTAAGGTTTTTTTTCCTCTAAAATATTGATCCGAATTCCTCGACTGACCTTAGTATGGCTCTTGGGGTGGAACAAACTTATGATCTTGGTCATATTTAGGAGCTCCAATGCTTCACCAAAGAATTTCTAAACATTCCTTTACTTACTTGATTGATCGGATGAGAAATAAGCTTTCTACTTGGAAAGCAAATACCTTGTCTTTTGCAGGCCGCGTGACCCTTGCACAATCTTCCCTAGCTAGCATTGCTGTATATGTCTTGCAAACTTCTTCAATCCCTAGCTCGATTGGTGAGGAAGGAGATAAGATTTGTAGGAACTTTATATGGGGAAGTTCTCCAAAGCATCGAAAATGTCACTTAGTGTCTTGGGAAAAGATTTGTCAACCTAAGGAATTGGGGGGGTCTTGGTTTCAGGAACCTGAAAGTTCTGAATCAGGGGTATATGATCAAATTGGCTTGCCAACTTTCAGTGGACAGAGACAAACTTTGGGTATAAATAATGCGGCCTAAGTGTGCTTGTGGAAATCAGCTTATTCCAAAAATTTCTAATAGGAGCATTTCATCGAATATCTGGAAGGCTACCTCTAGAGCATGGTTTCAGGTGGAACCTAATCTAGAATGGGTCATAAATAATGGCCAAGACATACGATTTTGCAGGGATCGGTGGTTACCTGGGTTGGACAGTCTTGATAACATTATTCCTTCACCCATTCCCAATGATGAAAAGGAATTTCCGGTTTCGTTCTACTGCAATCAAGAAGGTTGGAACTGGGAGCCGACCTCTAGATTTGTACCTTCGAAGCTATGCTCTAAAATTGCCCAGGTTAAAGCGCCTACTAAGGGCCAATCAGACTTCCTCAATTGGAAACTCGAAAATGATGGTCTCTTCTCCATTAGATCAACATATATCTTCCTTAGTTCTCTAGCTCAAGTGAATCATCCCCAAATTCCTGTGTTTCAGAAGGTTAATTCGTGGAAAGGGTCCTGCTCATATTCGGTCCTTGATCTGGAGGCGCACATGGATGCCTTTTGACAAATGAACAACGATGCATAAGAGGAATGGCATGTGCTAATCTCTGCCCTCCATGTCTTTCAGCCCCTGAGTCCATCATGCACGCTTTAAGGGATTGCGAGGTGGTGCAAGACTTTTGGAACCGGTGTATTGATCCAAAAGAATGGAGCAGGTTCTTCAGCCTCGGTTTGACTCAGTGGATGGAATGGAACTTGGATTTGAAGAAGATAGGAAATACTCCCTGGAATTGGTCTTTGTTTTTCAGAGTTACTTTGTGGTCCTCGTGGAAAGACATAAACTCTCTTGTCTTCTCCGATATTTCTGAAATGGGTAGACACTTCTAGCATAATGTTATTAATCAGGTTCCTGTTATTGAGGAGAAGTTCTTCGGTCCAAGTATTCTAACCAACAAGGCTCATCCTGGAAATTCTCATTCTTGGCAGAAGCCACCTGTAGGTTTTTTCAAGATGAATTCGGATGGTTCTTTCTCAAAGTCTCTGGGCAGCTCCTCGTGTGGTGGCATTATTAGAGATGAATCTGGGGCTTCTGTTAAGGGGTTCATCTCCAAACTTCAACCCTGTAATGCCCTGTATGCATAAATGAGTGGTCTACTCCATAGAATTAGATTAGCTCGGTCCTTATCCTTGGAAAAGGTTGTCTTTGAAATTGACTTAATGATTATAACAGATTTATTCAGAAAAGGGTTCACCAACTACTCTCCAATTAAACCTCTATTTGAAGAGGCTTTACACCTTCTAAGATCCCATCATTGGACAACTCAAATAGCGGTATCAAGTAAAGAAGCTAATAAATGTGCAGATATGTTGGCTAATAAGGATCATCAAGCTTCTTTTTTGTTTCCATTATTGAGAGGGCTTTTCCTTTGCTTAGTACCCCCTCCGGTCTCTATTATAAGCAAAAATTAAATGGGACACACATATTAAGATAGTTAGTTGATTTTATTTAAAAGAGTCATTGAGAATAAAAAATTAAGTTTGTTACCCAAGTTACCCTTCCTCTTATTTATTAAGCTTGTGTTATTGAGAATAAAAAGAGTCATTGAAAAACAAAATTTGTATTAAATGAAGGGTATTTTGAGAATAACTTCATTAAATGAGAAGAAAGTAGTTGAAATTTGCTTATATTTTGGACCAAAAAATTTGGAAATTTTTGCTTACATTGTGGACCGGAGGGAGTATTCTAGTTAGTGACGATGCTGGAGGGTCTTAACCTCTAAGCATAATTGGTTAATTGTAATTTTCCCATTCTTATAAAACAAAACAAAAAAATTAAATACGTGTAAGTAAAGACGTGATTTTAATTAAATACACAAAAGAGAAAAAATTAAGGGTCTTTTTGTTTTGTTTCTAGTTTCATGTTTTCATTTCATGTTTTCAAAAATAATTATGAAACTGTTAAGGCTTGGTTGCTTTGTTTCTACTTTTCTGTTTTCATTTATGTTTTCATAAATAATAACAAAATTATCACCTTGTTTTCATTATGTTTCCTGTTTTCAGAAATTTGTACAGGAAATAATGAAAACAACATCTTTTCTGTTTTCACTGTTTCTTGTACAAATTTCTGAAAACAGAAAATATAATGAAAACAATATGTCAGTTTTATAATTATTTTTGAAAACAGGAAACTAGAAACAAAGCAAACAAGCACTTACCTTGTTTTCATTCTGTTTCCTATTTCCAAATATTTATACAAAAAATAGTGAAAACATGATAATGTTGTTTAGTGTTTCTTGTACAAATTTTTGAAAACAAGAAACAAAATGAAAACAATGTGACAATTTTGTAATTATTTCTGAAACAGACTCTAATGCTTTTGTTTGTTAAAGTAGAACATGTGAAGAGAGAAAACAAGAAGAGAGTAAAGGAGGAGAAAATGCATTTTTCTCTTGTTTGGTGGATGGGAGAAATATTGAAGAGAGAACAAAATTGGTGGGGCCCACCTCAAATTTTTTTTCTCTCCCCAAGTGAGAAGAAAATGGAAGAGGGAGAAAGTATTTCATCTAAAATGACTTTTGTACCCTTCTTTTTGGGTTCTCATTCAATTATTTAATAAATTAATAATTTGAATAAATAAATTGAATTAAACAATCATTTCTATAATCAAATTAAATTGAAATTAATAAAATAATTATATTAAACTGATAAATTTTATCAGTTAAAATAACTTAAATCAATTAAATTAATTTAAGTTAACTTAATTAATGAAATTAAATATTTGTATATCGATTTTTTAGTTAAGGGTATTTTTGTATTTTAAAAAACAATTACATTTCTCTCTTCTCTCTTTCTATCCAACCAAACAAATGGGAGGGAGAGAACACTTCTTTATCATCTATTTCTCTCATATTTCTTTTATACCAAACAAACATCAAATCTACTCTATTTCTCACCATTTTCTCTCTTCTCATACCCTTTCTCTCTTCTCATTTTCTTCTCACAATCAAACACAGCATAAACAAGCAAAATAAAGCAACGTCTAATCTGAGCCCATAATCAATTATATATACTAAAATAAACATGTAACCAATTGACATAATAACAACTAATTTGATTAAGTTTATTTTTCCCTACTAATCTGACTTTAAGTTTGAACGTCCTCCTCAAGTCCTCAACACTGATATTGGGTTCAATTCCACTAAACCAGATTCACAAAAACTGGGTGATACCTGGATCTAGCTTCTCACTCCAAAGAAATTGGAGAGTGTTATCAAGAAGGCGAGGATCACTTCAAAATGACCCCTGAGTAGACTACCTAGCCAAAGATCATCCCAAACCTAAAGTAAACAAAATAACTCTTCAACTAATCAAAAATAAACTAAGGATAATGCTTTAAAAACATAAAAAAAATGTGTCTCTTTGACTTTTTATGTATTTTTGAAATACATGTATTTAAAGAAGATAAAAATAAATGTCAAATAAGACGTTCAAAAAGTTGGTGTTCAGATAAGAGGACTCGTAAACTAAAGAGAAACAAAATGGCCATGGTGTTAAAAGGGGTTCAAGTCATAGTGGGTGGTCAAACAAGAAAATAGTGATTGAATTTCAATGTTGGAGTTAGTGGTGATGGCTTAGCCTCATTACGGTTAGAGGTTGCACATGTTGGGTTTGGATAGCAACGAGATTATAAATATAAGGTCAGTTAGATTTGCTAAAAATAAAATAAATAAGGAACGTCACAACAGAAGAAAAAAAATTATACTTTGTTTAATTTATAAATTAGTCTAAATACTTAAATTTATTACTCATTCATCCAATGGAAATATATCCAATTTAATAAAGAAAACGCCATGGAGATTTATATGTAAGAAAGCTTAAGTCAATAAGATGACTTTCGGGTGAAGGCTAAAGTCCTTCAAGGATCGATCCTCTAAATCTCCCGAAGCTAAATAATTATTGATTTTTTTAAAAAATCTTTAATTAATTAATCGATGATCCAGATTATTAGAAGATCAATTCTCGAGTTGAAAGTTAAAGGACCTTAGTCCTGCCCAATTTTTTTTTTTTACTTTATGGTAATAATGTTTTTTTTTTTTATAAATTAGGGAAAACACAAAGCAAACTAAGCAATAACACGAGGTATGCTAACACCTAAAGCATCCTCTTGCAAAATTAACGCTAAAGAAGCCGAGGTTCTATAAAAAATGGTCCAAGTGAAAGGGCTCAAATGACCCTTGTTAGCCAAATGATCCGCTCAACGATTAGCCTCACGATAAACATGGGAGACAATAATACTCCAATCTGATTGATACAGCATGTGAAGGACCTCTGAAAGAAGCGGTTGAAGAAACTGATTGCCACTCCTACCAATATAAACCATATTCACCACCACTTGGGAATCAAGCTCAAAATGAATAGGACTAAGGGAAAGATTCCTGACCAACTTGATGCCCAACCGCAGAGACCAAAGCTCGGCCCACACTGAATTACACGGGCCCAAGTTACAATAGAAACCTTTGACGAGGGTTCCCATTGAGGTTCTAATAAGACCCCCACAAGCTGCCATCCCTGAACTTCTACGAAACGAGCCATCCACATTAACTTTGTAAGCATTAACATGAGAAGACAACCAAGAAATGTGCACCTCGCGGTGGCTCTCTTCAATGAACACTGGAGTTGGGTTATCTAGCTCCCTAGTGATGAGCCTAGCCTGACCTTCAATGCAAGGCCAAATAGAGTGAGGGAAGGAAGACTTCCCACTAAAAACCAGTTGGTTTCTATCCATCCAGATTTTGCGAATTGCCACACCAAAATAAACAGGCCAGTTCAAGAACTCAGTTCTCATATCCCGAGATGAGAGGTTAAAGTCTAGCCAAGCATGAGTGCCAAGGCTAAAGAATTTGCTCCACATATCTTGAGGGATCACCTTAGTCCAAAGGTCCTTAATCTCTTCACATTCACGAAGAGTATGCATGAGGGTTTCCGAACAGTTATAGCAACGGGGACAGTCCTCAAGCTCAGTTATGCCCCTCATGCAACGCTCTGGATTAGTTAAGAGGTGACCATGAGCCACTTGCCACAAGAAAGTTCGATTTCTATGAGGCTCCTGCCACCTCCAAACAGAAGCAAAATTGAAGGAATCGCTGGTTGGCTGCTCATGGGTAGAGGAAAGAAAGAGTAAGCTGCTTTAATAGAGAAACAACCATCTGCAGCGTGGGACCAAACTGGAAAATAATCTTTTCCTTGGGAGGGAGAATTAAGGGACGCAATCCTAGCACAAACATTAGAGGAGAGAATATACTAGAATGAGTTCCAATTCCAACCCTCATTGGTGGCAAAGTTTGAGACAGCTGCTTGCATGTCAACATGAGGGTGGCTAAAAGCGCATGCATCAATCAACTTCCCACACCCCGGAACCCACTGATCAGCCTAGAATCGAACTTTGGTACCATCCTGAACAACCCAACAGAGACCATCCTCAATATAATGCCAAGTCTTGACAATGCCTCTCTAAACCACAGACGCACGAGCATGGTTTTTGACAGAAGGAACAATCTGCTCACCACACTCATACTTAGCCTTCAGAACACGAACCCAAAGTTTATCCGAGTTGTTGATGAGATTCCACTCAAGCTTCATGAGATAACATTAGTTTAATAGTTTCAAATTACGGAATCCAAGGCCCCCTTCATCCTTGGGCTTGCAAATAGTCTCCCAAGACACCATGTGACACTTACGGTGGGTTGAATCACTCCCCCAAATGAAGTTTTTACAGATCCTCTCAACATCATCATACAAGAGACCAGAATAAGAGAAGTTTGCATGAAATACCGAGGAATACTCATAAGGGAGGACTGTGCAAGAGCAACACGACCAGCAAAAGAGAGATCGAGATTTCCATCCTGAAAGTTTCTTTCTAACCTTGTCCACAACAAAAGAGTAGGACTATTTGGAAACTCGGCTATGTACTATGGGAATGCCTAGGTATTTTCCTAGATCGTGGGTGAGAGGAATTCCCAAAGAGAAGCTTAGAGACTCGACTACAGTATCATGCACATTACCAGAAAAATAAACCGAGGATTTGAGCAGGTTTACCTTCTGACCCGAAACTGAGCAAAAGAGATCCAGAATGTGTTTGATTTCATCCACCTAAGACATTGACGCCTCTCCAACTAAAAGAATGTCATCAGCGAAAAATAAATGTGAAATTTTTGGACCAACATTTCTAGCAAAGCTCATCGACTTCCACCTCCTAGCTTTAACAGAGTCCTCTATTCAGTGGGCTAATCTCTCCAAACATAGGACAAAGAGATAAGGAGATATTGGGTCCCTTTGTCTCAAGCCGCGAGTGGGAATGAAACTGTCACTGGAGGTGCCATTCCCATTGATCCCCATAGAAGTAGAGGAGATACACGACTGAATGAGAGAAATCATCCAAGCAGGAAGCTGAAGCAACTCAAGAGTACTACGGACAAAGGACCACTCCACACTGTCATATGCCTTTTCGTGGTCCAGTTTAATGACCATAGTGCCTTTCTTACCTTTCATCATACTCATAGAATGGACAATTTCCAGAAGGATGATCACAGTATCTGAGGATTTGACGGGCTGGAACAAAACTACTTTGAGGCAATGACACCACTTTAGGAAGAATAACCTTAAGTCTCTGAGTAAGCACCTTTGTTACTACTTTATAGATCACATTGCATAGGGCAATGGGCAGAAAATGGGATATACGAGATGGGTCATCAAGTTTGGGAATGAGAGTAAGAAGAGTATGGTTAACCTGTTGAATTATCCCAGGTGAAGCAAACACATCCGTAACAAACTTGTACACAGAAGGACCCACACGGTCCCAATTGGACTTGAAAAACAAATGGTGATAGCCAACGGGCCTGGGAGACTTATAACTTTGCATGCTGAAAAGAGCCCGACGAGTTTTGATAAACTGTCGTTTTGTATACTTTATTGTTAGGAAATTGGGTGTAATTTATTGTTTATTTGGAAATTATTGTGGATACTAACCTGATTTCCTATAATTATTGTAAGATATGTCATAATGGCAGTGGATCATTAAATTTGGAGAAAAAAGAATAAATCTGGAAGCTTTTTGAAGAAAAAGCTGTGTTCTGAAGATATCAGATGAGCACGGCCGTGCTCAACATTGAGCACAGCCGTGCTCATCAACAAGGCCTTGCTGAATTTCTCAGTTTTAGCACGGTTTGACGCCGTTTTAGTTGAGCACGACCGTGCTCAACATTAAGCACGGCCGTGCTCGGGTCCCAGAGGCCCAATTGCTTAGATTTTTACGTTGCCAATAAAAGGGAGTAATTGGGGTCATTCGAAGAAAGCTTTTTGACACAGCAGCCATCGTTGTGCACAGAACAGAAGATAGAGTCTTGGAGTGAAGGATCGTCTCCCAATTGATTTGAAGACTTCTTCGCGTCAAAAAGGTGTTCGGGTTTTAGTTTTCTTTTTCTCTTTTATGGATTGTTACATGTCTTTGATTTGTATAGTGAGTTTTGTTATTATGAGTAGCTAAATTCATTCCTAGGGTGTGGTGGATCTTATGTTTTGATATATTTGATATTTGCCTAATTTTAATATGATTCAGTGTTTCAGTTAATTGATTGGTTTAATCCTTGTGTTAAGTTAATTAATTGACTGGCGACCGTACCACAATTAGTTGACGGAACTCTAGGATTAACCGGATTTGGGGTTGCGTGGACCAAACGCAATCCCTTGTTTGCAATCGGTTATTGAATTAACAAAACTTACCAATTCTTTATGCTTCTTTTAACAGCTTACCTTGCATGACCATTGGGGGTAACTGATTCGGAGAAAGAATATTAATATTGCATGACCATTGGGTATTAACAGCTTTAGAGTGAGTGATTGACAATCAATAAGAAATACATATTATTGAGGAATTGGGTAATATCATAGGTAGTGACATAAGTGAAACCAGGCACCCTAGGCTTTCCATAATTGAACCTTTGCTTGCAATTCTTTGTTTTTCTTGGCTTTCATAATCTTGCTATATTTATTTCGTTGTTTTCAACCAATTCGGTTGTCTAAATAACATAAGGAAGTAATTAATCTAGTACTTGTCAACAATCTCTGTGGGTTCGATACTTGGAGTCTCAAATACTCCTATATTACTTTTGCGATAAGGTGCACTTGCCCTTAAGTATAGTTTTAGCGCAACAAGCTTTTGAGCCGTTGCCGGGAATTGTTTTTGACAATATTAGAGAGATTGATTCCTAGTTAATTTAGACTTTTTTATTTATTTTTATTTTCTTTATTTGTTTATGCTAACACTTTCCTAAGAGCCTGTTTGCAGTTGATCATTGGTGAGAGGGGAACTCTTGAAGATTATCTCATACCCACTATGGAGCCAGCAGGCACTCCTTGGATTGAATATGAGAGCCAGTCCAACTGGGGACAATATGATTCTTATTAGGATAATGTCTACGAGCTACCTTACTTGCAAAATCAGTGGCCAGAACTACAGGAGCAAGAGCCAGACCTTGAGGAAACCTTTGCTAAATTTATGAAGTGGACTGATAACCGATTCAAGGCTTCGAAGACTCAAATCTCCACCCTTGTTACATTGATATCTCAGCAAGTCCAAGAATTACTGCCCACTTAAGCTGAGTCAAATCTAGAGGTAGAGGCTCATGTTATCACTTTTAAGAGTGGTAAAGAGTTGAATGAAAAGCTGAAGCATGAGGTGCAAGTGTCCATAGAGAGGGATGAAGCTCTCACTAAAGGGAGCATTTATGAGGAAAATTAAAAAGACCTTGTAGTTCAGGACATGGAGAAAAAGGATGAAGTCCCAAATTTTTTGGGGCAGACTCTCTTAGCCATTGGTGATGCTGTAATTAGGGTTCAAAGGGGAAATGTAACTTTAAGATGTGGTAAGGAAGAGGATGTTTTAAAGGTTTTAAATTCTACCAAATACCCTTATCCTTTTGTTTCTTCCTATTTTATTAATGATGTGGTTATTTCTAACAATTTTGGTGATCAAAGGATGCAGGACCCTATGGAAAAAATTCTTACTTTGCAGGATCCTAGCATATTGGTGGGTGGTCAGGAAGCCAAAATTACATCATCTTTTGAAGTCCATCCACCACATGGGAAACAGAAAAACCACTTGAACCACATGGTTAGAAAATTGAGAAGGGGCAATGCCTTAAAGGAAAAATTTGCACTTGAAGAGCCCCCTGATTGATCACTTTTGAGTACCGTCAGGCTCAAGACGTTAAATAAGCGCTTTACATGAGACAACTTGTGGTGTTTCCATTTATTTTTTATTTTTGTTTATTTTCTTTTTCTTTTTCTTTTATTTTCTATTCCCTTTTAGCAATGGAGCTCAAACTGCAAGCTGTCTCAGGTAAGTCCTCTTTATTCTCTTTCCTAGTTACTTTTATGCTTTATTTGTAGCATTGGGGACAATGCTAGATTTTAAGTGTGGGAGGGGAAATTCAAATTTTCTCTATTATGTGCACATGTTTTCACTTAATTTATCTGTCACATGCTCTTAGCTGGTTGACTGAAATGATTGTATTGTGTTTTGAGTGATGATTTTGTGCCATTTTTTATAGAAAAATTAGAGATCTCTATCATTAGGGGACCCAATTTAAAATTTTTTGCTTGCTTTGACAGATATATGACTAAAATTGAATTGGGATTATCATTTGAAAGCTGAAAATTAGCATGAGAATCCTTGTTTGACTGTTTTTCATTGAATTGAGCTACTAAATGTGAGACTTGAACCATTATAGGGGTATTTGCTAAATCATGAATATTCATCCCTCTCTTTGTTTGTGTGATGTTCCCCAAGTTTGTGTATTCTAGAACTTGTTTTGTGACCATTTCAAGACGAATTTGATTTGCATGCATGTTGAATATGATTGAGGCAATTTTAGGTATTTTTTTGCCCTTCAGATATATTGTTTTGCCATGTCCATTAGTTGCTCATTTTGAACCTTAGAAAAAAAAATTTATTTTCCTTGGTACCCAAGTATAAATTTAAAAATTGTTTAGCGGCAACCTCTTGAAAACATAAATGAAGCAATTAGATTTGGAATGTATTAATGAGATATTGCTTATGTATAACTGGCAAAATTATTGTTGGGAATTTCTCTCTCTTTGATGTGAAAAGAAAAATTGAAAAGAAAGAGAGATGAAAGTAAGTGTGAATTGAATTGGAAAAAAAAAGATAAAAATAAAGGAAGGAAAGAAAGAAGAAGAGAAAGGAAAAGTAATGTAAAATGTGAAATTCGTTGGAAGGGATAGATGGTGTTATTCAGTGATTCATATTCAATGCTCCATTTATGCTCTAAGGGTTATTTGCTTAATTCTTAATTTCCTTTAGCCCTTTAACAAAACTTACCAATTCTTGATGCTTCTTTTAACTACTTACATTGCATGACCATTAGGGGTAACTGATTAGGAGAAAGAATATTAATATTGCAAGACCATTGGGTTTTAACAGCTTTAGAGTGAGTGATTGACAATCAATAAAAAATACATATTATTGAGGAATTGGGTAATATCATAGGTAGTGACATAAGTGAAACCAGATACCCTAGGCTTTCCATAATTGAACCTTTGCTTGCAATTCTTTGTTTTTCTTGGCTTTCACTGTAACACCCTGTTTTTCAGAATATTTTAATTAAGCTGGTTGTATTAAGTTGAATTTATTGTTCAAGGGCTTAATGGGATTTTTGGCTAAAAGTCCCTTTCTGGTACATGAGCACACCCGTGCTCATTAGCCAGCAAGCCCGTGCTTAAAGTCAGAAGCGTGTTTCTGATTTTAAGTTGAGCACGACCGTGCTCAACAGGTAGCACGCCCGTGCTCAATGTGTTGACCGCGTCTCGTAACGTTAAGTTGAGCACGACCGTGCTCGAGGATGAGCACGATCGTGCTCAAGTCCGGACCTATATACGTTGAGCAGACCCCGGGTTGCACCATACACTTCCTCTTTGCTACTAAAAACCCTCGTACGGCTGCAACCTCCCTTCCTCCCTTTTTCCTTCATACTCAGTGTGGTTTTGAGTATTGGAGGCGCTAGGGAAACGTAGTTTCGTCTGCACTTCGTGTATAGGTAATGTTCCGTTCCTTTTCTTTAGTTTCCTTTCGTTTTTGGTTGGGAAACTAACACCGTTTTAATCTGTTTGTTTAAGGCTCGTTCGTGCGTGAGCCGCCTAAAGGAGAGGAACCGGTTGCTGTTAGGAAGTCTTAGAGAGCTACCTTCAATCCAGATATGGGGAGAAGGGTAGTATTTACGTAGGTTTGGGTTTAGTGTAAAGTAAAGGGGTTCCCTAACCCCGATGTGTTTATATTTGTATGTATGAATGACATGTTAAATTAGTTGTTTAATGATGGTATGCTGTTGGCTGTTTCGGTACGTTATTAGTATGTTATTGGTTTACTGTTCATGTCCATAATATGTTGTTAATGTTAGTGTTGGTTGTTTTTCTATGAACATGATGTTGTTGGATTGATGCCGTGGTTGAATGGATTGCTGTTATGATGATGAGTTTAAACCCGAAAACATGCTGATATTTGATGTTAGGAATAATTGAGTAAAAACCCTGGTAATTTATCTAAGTTTCAGTCTCTGTTCCTGCCCAGAACAGCACCGTCGCGCGATGAGCACGACCGTGCTGAACAGGGAGCACGACCGTGCTCCCAGTTAAATTCTGGGGAGATGGCCGCGTTGTTGAGCACGGCCGTACAGGACAAAGAGCACGATCGTGCTGCTGAGCACGACCGTGCTCATTAAGAAGCACGACCGTGCTTCACTTACAGGGGAGTACGCCCCTCACGTGCTTAAGCACGACCGTGCTGGGTTACGAGCACGACCGTGCTCAACCCACTGTGACAGAACAAGATTAAAGGACTTAAGGGGTTTTAAACCCCACTTCCCTATGATGATAACTGATTAGACAACTTGGTAGATGTCACTAAAGATAAATAAAGATGATGAGAGGGTGAGATGTTAAGTCGATACCCCTTTTGGGTGCCGCAAGTTGATGAGCTGTGCCTTGGTGCTTTTTGGCCAAGGAGGCCTTGACCCCACGGTTTGGGTCTAAGGTGTTGTTGTTACGTACCTTGGTGGCCGAGAGTTTGCCCCAGGTACTGCGGTTGATTCCGTTTAAGTCCTCAGGTAGATTCCGCGAGGCAAGTTGGTGCGGTTGATTCCGCTGTTACCTTCGGTCGATTCCGTTGGAGTTATGGAGGTGGTGTTGCCGTTGTTGTTGTGTTGCATACGCATTGCATCGGAGATGTTGTTTAGGGATGTTCGACATAGGGGAGATCGTCCTAGAGTACGGCGATCCGGCCATCCACGGTTGGAGTAGATTCTCCTAGCGCCCCCGTGATGAGGCATTCGTTGGTTTGATGCGTTGGCTATCCAAGGAGTAGATTCTCCGGCGTTGAGTAGATTCTCAATGTGGATATGTAACTCCGAAGTCGTTCATCCCGAGTTTAGTGGATCCACATGCATTGGTGGTTTAGCGGAGTAGGACTGCATTGCACTGCATAGCATAATGATGATGTTGATGTTTGATGTGATGCTGTTATGCTTGCTGTTTACTTTACTGCCTATCTCCATGCTAATATGTTTATACGATTCTTACTCCCTATATATGTTTGTTGTTTGTGTTTGGCCTGATTGGCACATTGCAGAGGATGATGAGCAGCCCGGAGAGGAGTGACTCTGAGGAGCCGCCACTCATAGTAGGGCTAGTTTATGTTTTCTTAGTTATTAGTTCAGTTGTAATTCCGTGGATTTTGTTCCGGAACGGTTATACCAGCTCTGTATGTGACATCGGGGTTGGGTTATTTTTATTGGTTGTTATGTTTTCGCTATTAAAAACTTATTTTATTTCCGCGTTGTAAACGGTTCATGTGGGACTTTTCTACCCATGGACAATTGTTTATTTTATTCGATAATTGCATGTTTTCCTTTAATTGTTTTTAAATTAATTGGCTTTTAACTTACAGGGGTAGAAGGGTGTCACATTCACAATCTTGCTATATTTATTTCGTTGTTTTCAACCAATTCAATTGTCTAAATAACATAAGGAAGTAATTAATCTAGTACTTGTCAACAATCTCTGTGGGTTCGATACTTGGAGTCCCAAATACTCCTATATAACTTTTGCGATAGGGTGCACTTGCCCTTAAGTGTAGTTTTAGCGCAACAAGTTTCATCTAAAGAGACCAACTGATTGAGCAAGCACCGATCTGAATGATCAATAGTAAGAAAGGCGTGCGTGGTTTGAAAAGTCAACTGTACTGGACCCGAAGAGCTGTAAAGCCCCTTATAAAAGTCAACTTCCATGCAATGTAACTTATCATCATCATAAACCCACTCTACATGCTCATTAAGAAGCGCTTCGAACTTATTTTTCCTCCTTCTCGAAATAGTAGCTTGATGAAAGAAACGAGTGCTTCTATCACCTAGTTTAATCCACTTCGAAAGAGCCTGCTGGAACCAGTAGGCTTCCTCTTCATGCAAAATGGGAGAGTATTCCTCCCATTGGTCATCCCTGAAGGTACTCAAACGGTCATTTCTACCATGAAGAAGCACTCTTTGGATGCCTTCCAACCTGCCCAGTATCCTTTTCTTTCGTTTGAAAATATTACCAAATATCTCCTCGATTCCAAGACTTTAGATTGGTAGTCAACCGAGAGATATTATCCGACCAAGACGATGAAATAACCAAATACCTCTCGATTCCAAGACTTTAGATTTGAAGTCAGAATGATCTAACAAAGGGCCCAGAAATTTGAAATAATCTCTCTTATTAACCGGATTACAAGAAGGCAAGAGCCGAAGTCACAACCCACAATGATCTGACGAGGGGAGGGGCAAATTAACCATTGAACTATTTGGGAACATTGTCTGCCATTCAGTATTTCAAACCGTGCGATCCAGCCTCTCTCTCAAGTCGCCCTTTGACCAAGTGTAAGGGGCCCTTTAAAGCCTAAATCCAGAAGATTACAGTCATCAAAACAAGAAGAGAAAGCATGACATGAGGCTTGGGAGACTGGAGCCTCACCAGCTTTCTCACACTCATACAACACTGCATTAAAGTCACCTGCCACACCCCAAGGGCCTGAGATGGTAGAGCTGAAACGACAAAGCTCATCCCAAAGGAGATTTCTATTTCCCTGTTAAGGGCTTCCATACACAACTGAAAGAAACCAAGGAGAACCCGAGTTAGGATTAACTTTCAGATGAATACAAAACCGAGAAGTTGACACCATAGAGATGGCAGTACGAGCTCTCTTCCAAAAACACCAAATACCCCGGAGAAACCTATGGGGTCAACTCTAACACCATCGTCCATTCCAAACTTATTAACCACTTTATCAGCCCTTAATTCACTAATCATGGGCTCCAAAATAGCAATGAAGTCCAGATAATATATAATTGAGACATCACGAACAAGACCGGGAAAGGAACGATTTCTCGCCCCTCTGCAATTCCAGAAAAGAAACGACATAAATAACCAAAAGAGGAAAAAATAGCTTGATAGCTAAACAACATTCTGGGGACTAAACCCATTACCAGAGCTAGAAGTAGAGGCAGTTGAAACCAACTGCTTAACCTTGGGATCTCCCTCCATCATACTTACCGGATTCTCCTTATTAGGGGGCTTATTAACCATAAAGTCCAAAGTAATATCCATAGCAGAAGAAGAGGAGTCTGCATGATTATTATAAGGACGTAAAAAAGCTTGTATGGCTAATAAGTCAACCTATTCACCAGCCGCCACTTTATCATATAACTCCTTTTGCATACGATGCATAATACGAAGAACCTCTTTTTAATTCAGCTTCTTTGGACTTGGCTTTATCCACATGGGAAGTGGGCCTTATACTTGGTTGATCAATAACCATGCTTTTAGTATCCGGTTTGGGCATGGCCTTAGGAGGCCTAATATTAGAAGAACTAGTCTTGGGCTGAGAAAAGTTCCTTCCACGTTGTTGGACCTTAGTAGCATGTCCCTGATCCTTTTTTGCACCTCTTGGTTGACTATTTGGGCATGGGCCATGATTGCCAACTTGACTAGAAGGAGAAACCCTAGGATTATGCGCCTCATTATTTCCCTGCATGACTTGCATGTCCTCATTTTCAAGAAATTCATATCTAGATCCTTGGCCACCCTGATATTATAACTGATCCGTATCTTTTGCCCTGCTAATTTGACCAGAATTCCTTGCACTAGAACCGCGTCGTCTTTGAGGTTTCTTAACAATCATCCACGGGCCAAACACACTCCCAGATTCGGCTCCTACAATCTCAGGATTTTGATTTTGCACGTGCGGATTCTTAGGGATGATCTCATAAAGAGAATCATGATTCACCGCCCCTTGATCCGCCTCTTTTTCCGCTCCTTCTACCGGGACTCCCTCAACCACTGGAACTGCCTCATTCCCAGGTGCTCCACCATTGCCCGACGACTATACAGGAAGCCGATCAACACAATTACTCATCCAGTGGCCATATTTCCCACACCCAAAACATATGAGGTGCAGGCCCTCGTACTCTACCTGAAAATCTTTCCCCAAAGCGGAAAAAGGAAGGAACAAGCTCTCGTTGTAAATCCACTTCCACACAAATACGAGCAAACTTCCCTCTGGAATGGATAGACGTATGCTCATCTATACGCAACATAGTTCCTAGTTTCGAGCCAACTCTCCACAGAAAATGTGAGTTAGCTAACTCAAGAGGTAGATTAGGAATTCTGACCCAAACGGCGATCTTCTGAACTTTGTGATTCGAGGTATCAAACAGCGGTCGCTAGCGTTGGACCAATATAGTGGTCTAGAACATGCCAAGGACCTTCGTATGAATCAAACCTGTAATCTCCCTCATCTAAAAATCTCACCATAAAGAAATCATTATGCATATCAAGAACTTGAAAAGATCCCTGCTTTGCCCATATATGCTGTAGTTTGTTTGTCATATAACGCAAACTAGTGGTTTTACCAAGCAAATGAACAACAAGAGTATTCTTCCATGGTCTACACCATTGCTCATATTATTCCACCGAGACATTCACAATGGGTTTAGGGTTAAATTCCCATTGCAGATTCTCTTCTTCACTTTCCTTCAACAGTTCAGGACAAATCTCCTCAGTAACACTGAACAATCTCCTCAGGCCTCAAACTATCCTCCATCAATGAACCTTGGTCCACCCCAGCCATGCTCATCACTTTATATTTGTACGAACAGCCCTCCACCGAGGGTGCTATAATCAAGTTGTTCCTTTCAATACCCTCGGTCACCATCACAGTATCACCAGGGTCAGATTGACCCTCTTCTTGATTAGTTTTGACTTTCTTAGTAGTTCGTTCCAGAAGGTCTCGCTTTTCATTGGAGAGAGAGGCAGCGTTTTCCATGACTTTTATTATAGATCGCTTTACGGTAATAATGTTGTCTACTCGTTTTGGGACTTCTTCTGTTTTTTTTTTTAATGAAAAAGTTTAGGTGAGGTGGGCACCGAGAGATCACCAAGACCAGGGCAGGCCCCACGGCTCAAAGAGCACTTAAAAAGGTACTTACAGATTACTCACCAACAAAGTCCTCACTTTGACAGTGTGATTTGAACTCACGACCTTGTGGGTTATGAGTCATATCTTTACCAACTGGATCAACCTCGTTGACTCGTTTTGGGACTTCTTTTACTCAAATCCTTTCACAACTCTCACTTCAATTTCCAATTAGAATCCGGTGTTGTCATCCAGAGCATACTAACAAGTAACACCCTTAACCTAGCTTGCAATCTCGGGTTCTAACAGTTTATACTTAGGTGATGATTTATCCAAAAGTCATTTTCCTCTTGTATGCTGAGATCTTGTAATAGAATAAGTCATAAGTACATACTTACACGCTCCTCTTTGCCTCGTGTACATCCATGGCCCTAGGCCATTCAGATTATTAGATCGATCTACATACATGCGCACGCTGTTTCGAAACCATGCAATAATGCATTCTTTCAAATTATATATATTTATTGAGTGACATCTAAGCCCTCGTTGCTGGTGGAACCAGAAATTTTGGTAACGAGGTCAAGATCAAAGAGTATATAGTTTATGAGTAAAGAAAATTTTAACTGTTACCACGTTATATCATATGACAGACATAGTATAATATATAATATAAATGGAAAGAAGTAACAAAACAAAACTTAAGAGTTCAAATCATTCTAAGAGATGGAAAAAGAACTCTCTCTCACACACACATCAATTAAAAATAAGAATGACAAACATATAATAAGAAATAAGATGGTAATGGGATAAAGACAACCCATGTGGGTGGCAAAAGGGAAGGAGCTGAATATATTGAGATAAGGTATTTCGAAACACTTCATAATTTGTCAAACCGAAAAGGGAAGGAGCTGAAGGAGAATGGGGGCAAAGAAAGATATATATTTGAGATTCCCTCGGTGCACTTTATGACTTCAAAGAATCTTTTTTGTTTCGAAATGTCATTTCCTTCTTCAATCAAGCAATTTTTTCGGTGAACAAAAACAAGAGGCGACAAAACTTGCACTCTTTCTCTAGTTTATTCTCATCAGAAATTTCAGACCCAAATAGGCCAGGCCACCGACCTAAGGAGACAGAGCTACATGCATTGATGACTTAAGTAGAACTTCTTTTTCTTAGGGTGTGTTTGATTTGCAAAAATTCAGGGGACTGGACAGTACAAAAATTTTTGTCCCCTGTTTGATTTGAAAAGTGGTCAGGGGACAGGACAAAAAATGGGGTGAGGGACAGGACAAAAACCCAGAATTTTGTCCCCCACCAAACCATGGGACAACTTTTTGTCCCATGAACAGACTAATAAAAGACAAAATTATCTTTACATCTCTCCTCTCCCTCCTCTCCTCTCCCTCTTTCTCTCTCCTCCCTCCCCCTCTCCTCTCTCTCCCTCCCCCTCTCCTCTCTCTTTCTCTCTCCCCTCTCTCTCTCCTCTCTCTCTCTCTCTCTCTCTCTCCCCTCTCTCACTCTCTCTCTATTGTCTATATTTATATATTAAATAATAATATATATATTATAAAGGGTATTCCGATAAATTTAATATTATTTTGTTTGTGCTGTCCATTATCCATCAAACAATGTACAAGACAAAGAATTATCCTGTGACTCAAGGATTTGTCCTGTGCTGTCCTATCTATCCTGTGCTGTCCTCCTACCTTTTGCAAATCAAACTCACCATTAGGTTTTAGTCCTGCCTTCTTTCACTAGTGAAATTGAAAAGTTAATATCAAACATTAAGTTGAGAAAATTCGCGCATGAACACCACCTGACCCGTACAATTCACATACAGCGAAAAGCCTAAGATTAAGATATATATCACTGATCCGTGTTTTAAGTTTGTTATAGTGTTTGATCTTTTTATCAAATTAAAGGCCAGGTGAGGTCTTAGGCTATATTTAGTTTATCAATACAAACATATTTGTGGACAAAGTACATTTGCCTTAAATGAAATTTAAACATACTTTTGCAGTTTCTCATTGTAAATCAAATATGCACTTACCGTAGCAATTCATGTTTTGCTGATAAACCAAAGAAGAATCAGCAAGTCGATAAAGGGACTTGTCCTTAGCTTGTGGGCCATTACAACATTAAATATTTTCTGTGCTCCCGCATGGCATATATATATGACTGTTCATTATCCGTTTCTACGTGGGGACTTCCCATTTGGTTTGTTTATAAGGACAAGACAAGGTGAACACTGATAGATAGAAATTGGACATTTGAGCTAGCTTTTCAAGGAGCGCTGGTCCTCTCCAGTAACTGGAGAGGCCAGTTGGTGAGAGAAAGAGAGAAAGAAAAAGGGGTGATGTGATATATATTTTATTTATTATTTAAAAAACTTAAATTTTTTTTTTCTCTGTGTCTTGCTCTCTAGTACTGGCCTCTCCAGTACTGGAGAGGACTTTTTTCCCTTTTCAAGATGCTCATCAGTCAATATTGCTTGTTTGCGAGACAACTTCTCCAAGCCGTTGATTTCATTAGGCCTGCTTAGTAATATTGTAGCATATAGCCTTCTCTTTAAAAGGTTTCATCCCCACAGATGGGGGACTTGGTTCATGCAGTGCAGGGAGATAAAGCTGATTTGTGGACTTCGTAATGAGGGAAAAAATAAAAAAAAACAACAATTTAAGCAAGGCTTTTGAGTTTAGAGTATAGCTTTGCCTTTCATGCTATGCTAGCAAAGGATATATAGGACTAGGAACTGACACTGCTACCTCACATATTATTATATTATTTTAAATTAATTTGTCTACTTTTAGATTGTGTTTGAGAAAGATTTTTTTTTTTCCTATTTCAGCTGTTTTTTAGCTTAAAAGCTATTTTATAGATAATCTATCATGTTTGATATTTTTCTTAAGTTTATAAAAAAGCTTTTTTTAGGGAAAAAAAGCTGTTTTATATCATCTAATTTTTTCTAGCTTAAGATTATTGTGATTTGATTATTTTTCATTCTCAATACTCTCTTCCCTGTTTACCCCTACAAAACTAACTTCTAAACAAATATTATTAAATTATACAAATAACTTCATACCCTTTTTAGTAATTTATTATATAAAAGTGATTTTTTTTGCACCACCCAAACGAAATAGATTATCTTAAAATCGCTTTTCAGCAAACAGACCCAAATAAAAACAGATTCTGATTATAATCGATTATCAGTATAATCTTTTTTTTTTTCAGCTTTCTCAAACACGTCCGTAGTAAGAAAATCTAATTCTCAGGTTAATGAATGGCCTGAGTGTTATATATACCGATCAATCATTAGGTTGCTTGTTAAAATTTGAAGTGCATTAAACAGTAATTTGGTAGGGCTTCCCTCACTTTGGATGCCTTATATTTAGGTTTCACCTGGAAATTTGGAAACTAAGGAAACTCTGACTGAAGTAAAGGAGTCTGAAGAACGCCCTCACACTTTGACCAAAGGCTGAATAAAGTATAATAAAGGTCATTTAAAGCAGGTCTTTAACGATGTACTAGAACTTCTCGATAAAATTTCAAGGAACTCATTTTAAGTTTATAAGTGAATCCATGAGAGTTTATGACACCTACTTAATTTTTATTTCAATGGGAGTTTCTAATATTAAGTTACTTAACTTCTCTTTCATCAATATCACATGTTCTCTCTCTCACTTTTACACTATCAAATGCAAAAAAACTATTATTTAAATGTTATGAAACTCTCTTTTAAAATTTCTTAGATAAAGAACCCATTTTAAATTTAAAGAACCCAAAATCACATACGACATATTATAATAATATTTTATTTTTAAGGAATCCTTAATTAATTTCCACTAAAGATGCACTTAGTTGTGGTTTTTTTTTTTTTTTTTAGGCAAAGATGCTCTTAGTTCCAAAGTCCAAACAAATGGAAAAACATCTAAGGCATATCTATTATAGTGTGGTACATGTAGCCCCATAATTATGGGGTTGTGAGGGCCCCATTCATTTGTCATGTTATTATAGCAATAAATTTCAGATAAGATTAAGAGCGGTGTTGCAGGCTAATGTCCAATTCATATTCACTCCTTACCTATATAGCTGGTGTCTTTTATTTTTTTAGAAGAGATAGAAGCTATCCAATTGTGCCCTATGTGTTGTGGGTTACTTCACAGGAGAGGAGTGTTATGGAACTCATTCAAAATGGGAATATTTGATGTAAACAGGCGGGGAGATCCGTAAGGAGAGCCATGTGCGCATGTGCACAGGATGTTAACGAATGAGATTCACTACTCAAAGCTATCTGGAATAAATATTGTAGACAAACTTAGAAATCCGGTTCATATTATAAACATATAATAATTGGCACCGTGTTTTATTTTACAAATACGAGAAAGTGTCAAGGAAAGTCAAGTAATGAAGGCGAAAGCACCAAAATGAGATGGGTCATGGGTTCAAGAGACCGAGCATGTGTTGCGGGAATACTATCAGATTGTCTGAGCCCATGTGATTACGGCAACTTGTATTTTTCAATATGCATTCGTTGTTGATTGAGTTGTATTGTGCTTTTCAACCCAAGTTAAAAATTCCAAGTCATTATTACCGTACTTTGGTTAGTTTTAGTTAACTAAAGTGTCACTAGCTGGCAGTACAGGTGACGGTGCTAAGTTGAATTGGATCGAGTCACTTAATCGGAAGTGGACAGGGTTTACTAGTAGCTCACAGCGGCTGCATGTATAATACAAGTTGGAAATTTTGATCATATAATGATATTGATGATGGTTATATTTTTTGGGATTTTAGTAAATTGCGCGTGATATAGTAATAATTGAACTTTTTATTTCAAAAGTAGAACTTTAAAAGAGTACTATTTTTTCATATGAGAAAATGATATGTCCTCGAGAATGACAAGTAATTCCATTCATAATAATTATCATGGTTCACATGACCTACTACTAGGTGGGCAATTAACACACTTAAAATTCTATTCACACTCTTAATTTATCAATCAAAATTTCAGTTTTAATTTTTAATAAATTATGAATATAATTAATGATGAATATGAATAAACAATGAGTTTAATTTGTAGCACTGTTAGTGATTATTAAGGTGGTTAGGATAAGAATCAAATATTTTTAATAGTGTGTCAATTTCTAATTGGTTGATAGTATAAAGAAAAAAAATTTACCCTATCAATATATATCAATTAAATCCATAAATAATTAGGAGTGTCAATGGCAATATCTCCCGCTGATGCTTCCAATTTCATGCATATTAGTAATACAAAGGAGAAAAAAAAATAAACATATTACATTCACACCAAAATGTCACTTAATTTTGATATGTAACTAATTTAAAAATTTGTACACTATTAACCAATCATATATCACATTACATGTGTAACTTTTAAGATAATTATTATAAAAGTCGAATATTTTTAATGATATGATAATGTGTAATTGATTGATGATATAAAAAAAAATTTACTTTGAAAATACATCATAATTAATCCCATAATAATGAACGTGTTTAGTTAATACTGAGAAATACCTTCTTTCTACACACAAACTCTCTGAGTTGATAAAGAGAGGAAGAAATATCAATTTTCAGTGCTTCGTACATCCTTGCTTTGGGCCTACTATGACATTGCCTGACTCCTTTTGTTTTGCTCATAAAATTTGGAACACGAAAGCCCAAGGAAGGGTAGACAGTCTAGTGGGCTTTTGCAATTTAGACCAATTTTTGAGCCAACGAGTACGTTGATATATGGATGGGGGTTAGATCGCTGACCCAAATGAAACAATACAATCAAAACCAGCGGCGGAGCGGCCAGATCCAGAAACATACAGAGCCCATTCAATGGCGTATGTGACAGTTTTAACAATAATTGAAGCCCTTTCGTCCTTCAAAATTTCAATTCAACAATTTTGGCTCTGTTTGGTAAGTTCAATAACTTAGTTTATAACTTATTTGACTATCTTATAAGCTTGTTTAACTGAAATAAATATGTTTGGTAAACAAGCTTATCTCATTAGCTTATGGCTTATAGCTTATAGCTTATTGATTTCTATTTCATATTTACCCCCAATCTTTTAATGAAATTCCCACTTTATCATGCATATCATAAATATGTCCTTTTATGTTATTTTATATCAATAAACTAATTCAACTGTTAATTTTATCAAACACTTCAAATTCAATGAGCTAGTTTTTCAGTTTTCAGTTTTCAGCTATCAGCTATCAGCTATCAGCTATCAGCTATCAGCTAAAAATTAACCCATCAACTATCAGCTAAAATTAACTCACCAGCTATAAGCTAGCTATTTTTGCCAACCACCGAAAAAAAGCTTACAGTACTACTAGGTTCGTTATGTTGCCTTGTTTTGGTGTTAGAAACAGTATCCACATAGAACCAAAAAACATTAGTGGTGATATTCCTAGTTTCCTACTTAAAATAAATCTCACATACTTCTAACATACTTAAAATAAATCTCACATACTTCTAACATAATTTTTTCAAATTTCTCCTATGTATTTACAAGACTATCATATCTTCACAATTATTGAATATGATATAAAAATAGTTATGGATAAAAATCTTCTACTGGGGTAAATTCAATAATTTTTACCTTGAATCTTATTTCATATCAACGAGCAAATCAAGTAGGGGTGAGCATGGGACGGGTTGGGACTGGTCTTACTTGTCCCTTACCCGACCCTAAACATTAGTAGAGCCAATTCTTTGAACCCGAACCAGGCCATAGACCCAAAGGAACCCGATCATATGCAGGGTTGTGTAAGACCGGGTCTAAACGGGTTGACCCGAAGTTAAATAGATTCTTTATAAACTAAGTTTTTGTGAGTAAGAAAAAATGTTAATTTTTTTATAAGCCAAAAGATTAGTAAAAGATGCTTCTGCGAATTAGGGTCAGACCCAACCCGAACACTATGGATTGGGATGGGTTTTAGGGCTGGGTCGGGTTTTACACATCCCTAAATATGTATCCCGCAAGGAGACGGTGAGCGAAAACTGAAAAGTCTTTTGTCCTTTGCAATGAAAAGGTTTTTTGTTGGCTTGCTTTATGGTCCCAACTTAAATTCTAGACGAAGTCTTGCCCATGAGGGAGATGTATTTGATGGCCCTGACATGGTGGGCCTAACTATACCTGACGGTTGATCACAGTAAGGTATGATCAAACATTATCACGGCCCATCTTTCTTGTATTGATGATTAACGTCACCGATCATGTAGGGCCCTTCTTGGCCCATTCTCTGAACTCGTTACTCATCCACCCAGCAGCTATGTCTCCATAACAACAACCACACTCCAAGGAACTTACGCACTGCCCAAGAAAAAGAAGTGGAACATACACAATCTGGAATCTATAGGCTCAACAATATATTTAGTTACTAGTTACTACACTTCCTTATTAGAAAAATAAGTAGGGATTAGGAAGAGAACTGCGAATCTTCGATCTTGGTTTTGGCATTTTGAATGAGACTCAAAATATCTAGTACTATTTTTTTTTTCTTCATATTTATTAAGTGCATGTTTGGATTTTCATTTCAATTTTCAACACAACATCATTGCTTTCAATTATACATGAAGATGCATGATGTCGCAAGCTTATCTATTGAGCTTCAAAATATTTAGTACTATTTTTTTTTCTTCATATTTATTAAGTGCATGTTTGGATTTTCATTTCAATTTTCAACACAACATTATTGTTTTCAATTATAGATGAAGATGCATGATGTCGCAAGCTTATCTATTGAGCTTTGATTTGACCAACTACTATAGTAGTAGACTTGTAGTACTATCCTACAATTTTACAAGTCAAGTGACACTAGCATTCAATTTATGAACCCAAAAACGAACAAACCAGAACAAAGAAAAGAAAAGGCGATGCGTGACCACCCGAGTCTGTTATTGGCTAAAGTGATTCCGCCCGAGACATGCTTTGAGCTTTCAAGTTAATTTCAATACACAGTTCTTCTTCATGTCCAAACAGAAACTCAAAAAAAAATGAAAAAATAGAAATAAACAAAATACTTTTTTTCTTTCCAAAAATATAAAACTAGAAAAAATTAACTTTACAGACTGGTTGCTTATGCGAATGCACGATTCTTTGAGGTGTTTTGATTAACTTGATTAGTTTAACCAAAATATGAATATCACATGGTTAAGCAAGAGAAGGAAGAAGGAAAAAATGACCTACGTAATTTCGTCCATAACAGATATTAGCAGCAGAACTCAAAGACATTAATCTTATTTTGCAAAACTGGTTATTATGAATTTGTGGATAAAACTCAAAGTTTGGAGTGTGCAAACTATAATCCAAACAACATTCTTGGAAATACAGCATGTTTAGGTTAAAATGTGTATGCAATATTGATTTGCTTAATCTTTAGGGAAAAATCAGATATTTTTTTATACAAAAACTGTCTCACAAAGATTTTAATTATAATTTTTTTAAATAGAAAGTAAGAGAATCCAATTACACTCTTAGACATGAATTAATCTATGTGATCATATGAACCAAACTCAAAATATTTTAGAGCTTAAGATATGGACTTTTGGTGTAAAGTTTTTTATACCATCAACTAATTAGAAATCATGACATGTGATTTTTAAGGGAGTGAGAATGAGAATCAAACAGATTTATAATGATGTAATTTTTGGTTTGTTGACAATAAATTTTTTTGTACTAGCACGGTGCTACTAATTAAATCCAACATTTTATAAGTCAAAAAACATTATGAAGTTAGAGTTGTTTAATACATGAGTAATGATAGTTGCACACCCAAAGTTGACACCTTGGTTAATCAGTATAAATATTTAGTTAATTCAGTTCATTATATGGTTAATCACGTGTATATATTTGGTTAATTCATGATGACCCATTAATCATATAAAAAACCGAATTAACTAGATATTTGTATATGATTAACCAAATATTTACATGATTATGGAAAATAAGTTTCATATAACCCATTAACCATATAATGAACTGAATTAACTAAAAATTTACACATGATTAACCAAGGTATAAACTTTGGGTATCAAACCCAGGTGTTCAAATATCATTACGCTTAGTACATATATGTAGGGCCTAGTGTGTGTGTGAAAGAGATATTTATAGATGATGTGATGTTTCGAGCCTTTATTAGTCTCCTTATGAGGAGGTAAATGTAAACTTTTTTGTAAGTGTTTATAGAGCACGTAGACTTTTCCTACCTAGGATTTGCGCATCATCCCCTCACCTATTTTTTTTTCATAAAAAAAAATTATAGAGAACATATTAGGTCTTAAAGTGGCTTGAATACGAATTAATAAAAGATTAACATGGTAGCTTTCGTGACAATCGAGTCTTCAGTGGCTGGCTCACTTGATAGACTTTCCTCCAGCATATACATAACATAATTAATTTGAGCTCGAATTTACGAGTCTTCCGTGAGATCAGATGTAATATGTAATAATACCACTATAAGCATGTATGGACCTTAATTAGAATAAGAAAAGCCTATTGTTACCTTAAAACCTAAAAAAGAAAAAAAAGACTCTGGGGAATAGCATTAGAATTCAAAGTTGCAGGTTATGATGAGTCTGAAACAGAGAAGATGGATGTCGCTTTTTCAAAACCATGATTATACATTCAACATATGCAAGCGTATACAAGTACAACGTATCCAGGCATTCCTAATTTTAAACATCAAGAAAGTTATATATATATATATATATAACCGATCGAGCATATCTGCTCAACTATATAGTGTATACAAAGTAGTTTCCATTTTGTAACCAAAAAAATAGTTTTGATTCTTTTTTAGTAATTTTTACTTACCCTCCTTCAGTTTTTGTTTTCAACTTGTACTAACATGCAGCAAAAAGGAGGCATTTGTGCTAAACCATTGCATTTGAAACGAACATAAACCAACATTAACTGGTCATTTGTTGAATAATTGATTAATTGAATACAGTTCGCGGAAAATGAAAGAACAGACTAACAAATAAACAAGGAGAAGTAGATAGAGCTGCATTAGGATGATGTTCATCAAAATCAATAAAAACCTTTATTTATGTATGGGTCTCGCTAAGCAGAGGCAATTTGAAGCCAAAAAAAAAAAATTTATTGAAAAATAAGAGATAATACTTTTTAAAAATTTGAATGTATCATTTTCAATAAAATTTTCGTTTTTTTTATTCCTTAAACCGTCCAATACATTATCGACTATTGATTAACATTCAACTATTGGAATTACTAGCTTGCTCAAATAAAAATACAAGTATTTCACGATTAAAAGAACATTATTGTTCAGAAAAAGTCTGCACGTCTGATTGCAAGACACTGGTGATCTGTGACCCGACAGGCAAACAGTGTACGAGTTTGCCGCGTGAATACCCACTCCTAGTTTTTTTTGTTCTTTCCATTATTACTTTCTTGCTTTTTACACCGCACTGACCAATCATATACGAGAATGGGATTGAATCATTGAAAAGATCAAATTCAAGTCTTTTTCTTTATTTTTCTGTAGAGATACAAAAAAACAAATGGTTTGTTAACTCCAAATTTCCATTTTTCCTACACCATTGCTGCAAAGATAAAATGAGATGCAAAAATAAACCAAGAAATTATAGAGTAAATTGAATCTTGATGTGTGTTTGAATATACTTTTGATAAAAGTGATTTAGAGTAGGATTAATTTTATAAAATTAATCTGGTCAAAATTAGGTTTGAAGTGAAGTTATTTATGTTTCTAAATTTTTATTTTGAAAGTAAGTTTTATACAAAATTTAGTTTAAAATTTTCGACCCAACACAAAAGGTACTTATTGTAACTTTTAGTCAAAATCGTTTCTAAAAACAAAATCAATTTCACCTGAACATAACAAAATATACTTTATTTTTATAAAAATCACGTTTGACATGAGATATATTTAATTTTGAATATTTTTAACATAAAACCAAACATGTATTTAATCTATTATTATATTTTTGTTCACCTCGTAATATTTGCCTGTCATATTAATAAGTACATAGATGGAGTTAAAACTTTAGTGATACATATTGTTTAGAGTGTGTTTGGAAGCACTTATTTGAGTTTATCTTATGTCATAAACCTTTTTGTAAGTGTTTGAAGAGCTTATAAATATACCTTATGATATATCCATGAGCTTATTCCAACTTATTTTCATAAGCTCCTCATGATAAGTAATAGAAATAGCTTATAAAAGCTCACGTAGAATTTAAGTTCAAAAGCTATTTGATTGAAAAATCAACTTATACATAAGCTCTTATATAATAAACACTTATATAGCAAATAAGCTCTTAATTAAATTTTAATTTGTATCCAAGTGATGAAATAATATAGCTTAAAAAAATCACAGCGACCCAATACAGAAGGGAAAACATTAACCGAGTCCATGGAGCAAACAATATAATGGAAAACGAGGTAGATCTTCTTCACCAACAACTGGATATTAGTAGCCAAAAAAACATGAAATGATGGAAAGAAATCGCGGTAATCTCTCACATTTCATGAATCTCTTTGAATATTTGCGAATTTCTCATGTTCCCAGCTCATCACGCGAAGGGTGTCCAGAATGAGAAGAAAAATGGTGGGGACCTTGAGAGTTGAGACATTAATATGAGAATGAAATGAGAGATAAAGCTAGAGAGGAAATGCAGGAAAAGATTACATAGTGAACGAACACAAAGCAAATTTAAATTACAAAAACGCTTTGCATTTGCATAATTGCATGGCGCACACTTTATAAATTCAACTTGTATCAGAATATTTTTTTTTCTTTGGACTCATCTGAATACTTCCATACTCCATAGCATACTCTCCTGCTAATATGATGAAAATACTAGCAAGTAACCATAATTATTTGTCTTTATTTGGTTTCTCTTTACTGAGAAACGAGAATTGATTTGCAATTAATATACAATAGTACATGTACATCATACATGTTAATTACCTGATCGTTTTAATTATCCCCTTACCTAATGCCTGCTAGCTGAAACTGACGGTTGGAAACAACTTGCCAACATGAAACTGGAAAATCACCACCCACTAAAATCCCATAAAATAACAGTAAACTTAAATAAATTAACTAAAATAATTAAGCAAATGAAATGAAGAAGGAGTAATTAAGAGCCCTAGCTTGATCTCCATCAACATTTCACATTACAGTTCTTTTTTTTCCGCTGTCTTTTACACACAACACAAACATTCTCTCTTGTCTCACTACTCATCCAATTGAAAGTTGAAATTAAAAGAGCCATCTCAGAGAGAGAGAAAGGGTGACACCAAAAATGCCCAACCACATTGACCTAAAAATCAAGAGAAAGAAAAGAATAATAATAATGATAATAAAAATCAGAAATTAGGGTTTCTTACCAAGACTGTTCTTGTTATTGTGCATCCAAACCTTGAGCACGTTTCTCTTCACACAATTCTCCGCACAGAACTGCTCCACCGCAGCTTCATCGTGCTTCTGGATTCTCCACCCAACCTGCTCCGCAAACGCCAGCATCTTCTCCTTCTGCTCCGGCGTGAACTTAGTCCTGAACCTCTTCTTCATTCCGCTACCGCCTCCGCCACCACCGCCGCTGCTGCTCGGATTCGACATGTCTTCCTCCTCCCTACTTAGCCCCCCTCCCGACGCCGCCGCTGGAAGAGCCAACGGATGGTGCTGCGCCATGGGATGAGTTACAAGATGGTGGTGGAGGTATCCAGAAGCGGAAGGGTACGGCGGGCCTCGGTGGTAGTAAGGAGAGAACTGATGGTGTTGGTGAAGCTGCGGCGGCGGTGGTTGTGGCCGCTGGTATGAGCTCATTTCGCCGTCGATCTCCTTGCGGTGGAAATTCCGGTGACAGTTACAGGCAGCGCAGATGACGGCCTCGAGAGTGCCTTCCTCTCCGGCGGCTATGAACTCGCAGCAGCCATCGACGGCGTGGCCGCCGAAGCTGACGGCGTGGTTCTTTTGACATTCTCTGTATCTCACTATCCCCGTTGAGTTTGTGGTGGTCCCAACTTTGCGTCCAATGGTGGATGAAGCTCCTTCTGTTCGAACTGCACCACCGAGTTTTGGTCTGTTTCCGAACGAGTCGTAACTCGGTGGCTCAGGGATCTCCATTTCCTCTTCGTGCTCTTCTTGCTCGTCAAATTCCATATCGCTCTCCACTGTTTTTTTTCTTTCTAAATTTCCTTTTCAAATAGTTTTATTTATTTTTTCCTTGCAGTTTGGAATTTGGTTGTGCCCTCTTGTGCATTAGACTTTAGAATTTGAGATGGGACTATGGGAGATTGAAGATCTAGATGAGTGTGGAGGTAAGGTAAGTGAATGATAAAATAAAACATAGAATTTCACTAGGATAATAACTAAGCTAAGTAAGATTGTATTTTATTTATATTATTATTATTATTGGATGTCAAAATAGCAAGTGTTTAATAATATAGTAGTAGTATTATTACGTATTATTACGTAGTGTTATTTATTTGTTTGGGATTGGGAGGAGAAGATAAGAGATGGGAGGAGGATGTGGTCATCAATAACCGGTCTGCAGAAAAGAGGTGTCTCACTCTGCAAACCCATTCCAATACTTGCCATTACATAATTAATTAACACCTGTGCCCAATGATGTTCGGACATTTACTTTTTACTTTACAAAAATGCTTTCTGATTTCCATGAAAAAAGATGTATGTATGTATACCCAACGAATTAGATTGATCCAGTGGATAAGAATAAGGCTTATAATCAACAAGATCGTGAGTTCGAGTCTCACTATTGATATAAGGATCTCATTGGTGAGTAATGTGTAAGTACCTCTATAAGTATTTTTTGAGCCATAAGATCTGTCCTGACCCTGGTAGGGATGGCAACAGGGCGGGGCGGGTGCGGGTACTGCTTCCCCCGCATCCATACCCATCAATATCCATGAATATTTATGCGGGTAACGGATATCCATTTAAGAGTCTCAAATAAAAATAAAATAAAATGAATTATACAATATAATATAGTAAGATATTATTATTAACATTATATAATATATTATATGTGTTTAAAAAAATTATTATTATAGGTTTATCCATTGAAAAATATGAAATAATAAAGAAAATAAAGGTTACTTATACTCAAATTTATAGAATTTATCATAATATATATTATATATTTAATAAAAAATATTTATTATGAATTTGCGGGTATCCGCGGGACAGGTACTATGATCCTCATTCCCATTTAATAGATATTCATTTAATACCTATTGCGGGTAATCCATGTGGGTATCCACGGGTGCGGGTGATTTTGCCATCCCTAGACCAACCAACTCATCTAAACCTTTTTTTTAAGAAAAAAATGTATGTAGATTATTAATTTTACGTTATATCTCAACTTAAAATAAATATATTTCATATAAACATAAATAAAATATTATTTAAATTCTACATTATAAATATTCAAATAAAAAAGTTTTACTTTTACTTTCCATATACTCATCTTTCTACTCTTTCTCTACCTAATACATTCGTATTATTTACATTTTGAATCTCTCATTGTATCTGATGACGTGCACAAGCATACACTGCTTTTCTAATCGTGTTCTTCGAAAAAAACAAAAAAAGGAGCAAATCACTTACATTTTATTCATATTATACGTACAATACACAACAAAACAAATAACTAGAGAAGGTTTAAAAATTAAAAAAGAAGAAGGATATAGTTAACAAATTATAGAGGAAGATAAATGCTGAACAAAATTACTGTTTGCCTAACATTTTTAGCTAAGCATAGGCATGAAGATGAGATGAGGGATGAAAGCGTAAAGATGGAAACTTGAAAGGGGGGGTGATGAGAGTTTGAGGATGCCTGGAGAGGCGATATGGTTGGTGGGAAAAAGGGGAAAAGAGAAAAGGGAAAAAGGAGAGTGGAGTTGTAGGGCTTGATTTTGCTAGAATGAGAAATTAATGTGGTTGTAGAATTGGAAGCAGAAATGGAAATAGGAGGGAGAGAAACCATAAATATAAAACTTAGGACACGGACTTCACATCGGACGAGTTAATCTGTCGGCATTTATGGGAGCTGCCTACGTGCCCTCCTTCTCCGACAGGACACGACGTCACTCTCCCCCTCCCACTCCCACTCCCACTCCCACTCCCACTCCCACTCCCATTTCCATTTCCATTTCCATTTCTTCCTTCTTTGCTTCTTATCCAAATTTATTTCTTCAAAATTGCACATCTCAAAGCCCCGGTAAAAGATGGCAATGGGTCTTTAAGGATTATAGTAATCATTTTTATACCCGTATTTGAAAAAAATTACCCGTACTCTCATGAATAGCCCCGTACTCATATATGTATTTTCTGAATACCTAAGTACTCGTATCTATACCCGTTACTCACACTTTAACAATGAAAATATAATAAATAACAAAAGAAAGTTATCATATTAAAAAACAATTCAAAGTTCCGTTAAATTTACTCATAAAACATTACAAATCAAAATATTAAAAAAAAATCAAAAAAGAAATTATAGATGCAATTAGGTTTTGAAAGTTAAGAATCTTTAGATTAATTTTGGTTTTAAAATTTGTATTATAGTTAAAATTATATATATTAGTAATATAAATAAATAATTAATTAATTATACATACCTATACATATGAGCGAGTATGGGGCCGGGTGGGTATCAAAGTACCCGTACCCGCACCCGTACCCATTCAAATTTACGGGTAATTACCCGGACCCTTACTCATTGTGTGGGTAATTACCCTACCCATTATGAGTAATTTTTGAAGGTACCCAATGGGTAGGGTACAAATTATCATCCCCAGCCGTCTGGATAGGGTATTATAATACTCGTCTTCATATTCACGTTTAAAAAAATTACCTGTACCAAACTCTTATCCAAGTGGGAAACAACTTTAGTACCTTTATCCATACCCTCTAGGTACCTAAGTACTCATACCCGCACCCGCACCTGTTACCCGCACTTTAATTGTGAAAAAACAACAAATAACAAAAGAAACATAACAATTAAAAAACGATTCAAATGACTTTTAAATCTACTGATAAATATTACAAATCAAAATATTTAAATAAATAAAAACATCAAAAAAGGAATTATAGATGCAACTAGGTTTAGAAAGTTAAGAATCTTTATATTAATTTTGGTTTTAAAATTTGTATTATAGTTAAAATTATATATATTATAAATAAATAAATAATTATATATACATATACATGTGTGCGGGTGCGTATGCTGGGCGGCATGGGGTGGGTACCATAGTACCCGTACCTGCACTCATACCCATTCAAATTTGCGGGTAATAACCCGGATTCGGACCCTTACCCATTGTGCGGGTAATTTTCCTACCCATCGTGAGTAATTTTTGCGGGTACCCAATGGGTAAGGTATAAATTGTCATCCCTAACCCCGATCCACTTTAAGAAAAAAAAATTTAATTTGTGATCTTTTAATTGTTAGTCTCAGTAAAAAAATTGTTAGTCAAAATAATTCGTGATATAAATTAAATTTAGAGAATGCTAACGAGCGTTTTAAGGATATTGGTTAAAGAATTAATAATTTTTTTTTTACTGGAAACTGGTACGTTCAATATTTTGATAAGTATTATCTTTGATTTCTTAATAAAAACTTATTTTTATTAAAATCCTTAACTAATTCCAGGCACTAGTTAGCAAAACCCTTT
This sequence comes from Echinosophora koreensis, assembly GCA_035048595.1. Lineage (NCBI taxonomy): Eukaryota > Viridiplantae > Streptophyta > Magnoliopsida > Fabales > Fabaceae > Echinosophora > Echinosophora koreensis. The sequence goes on along the minus strand of JAPCYP010000060.1, from coordinate 2,405,879 downwards.
AGATTAAATATTGTTAACATGAGTCACAACGTGTGAGCCAATCCAACAAATGACGCTTTTGAGTTAGGTTGAGTTGATTTTTTTTCTCAGAAAGATACGAGTTGGACTCAGCTCATTACACTACAAGAAATTACCGGATTACCAACGGCGAATTACCGACGGACATGATTGCCGTTGGTAATTAAGAGATTACCAATGGATATAGCCGTCGATAATACAGAATATAAAAAGCTACCATAATTACCGATGGAAAGCCCATCGGTAACCTTACCGAGGGCTTTTCCATTGGTAATTCCATCAGAAAAGCAGGCGGGAATCTAAAAAAATTGGCGCCAGAGCGTACCGACGACCAAATCCATCGATAAATGGGACAATAATTACCGATGGACATGCCGTCGAAAATGTAGGGACAGGTAGCGACTGAATAGTTCGTTGGTAACTTTTTTTTGAATTACCGACGGACTAGGCCGTCGGAAATCCTTTAAAAACCCTACCCGCAAACCCTTCTCCCCCCACACTTTCCCTTTTCTCTTCTTTCTATATCTCTCTTCTCCCGCGAACCACCGGCGCCACCAAACAGCGCCCCCCACCACCGCCTCTGGTCTCTCCGGCCCTCTCTCTCTTCCCTCCCTCTCTATATCCCTTTTCCTCTTAGTGCATGTGCGGCCCTCGCAGTTCTGCATCCGCCAGAGCCACCTGCTCCTCCGCCGCGACCTCTAGTACCATCGCCGCGCTCCTCCCTGCTCGGTTTTGCCTCCTCCAAAGCCACTTGCACCACCAATGTGAGCCACCTCCCCCATCTTCCTCTCTGCCTCATCTTCATCTTTTTCTTTTTTTTTTTGCTTTGTTTTTTGTTTATTTAATTATCTTGAGTTTTGGTCTGACATGCAAATGTTTGACTTGTTGTTATACTGTTAATCTGTTATGTGTTTTGGGAGCTGCCCGAGGTTGACACCGCCACCATCGTCGTGTACTCCATTTTCTTGGGCTGCCAGAGGTACCGATGATGTTTTATTTCGAGATATTTAAACTGTTCAGTACTGCATGCTATGAAAATGTGTAATTAGTAGTAATTTCTATATATTATATATGTCTAATCGTATATATTGGTGTATTTTTTTGATATATTTGTCTAGTCATAATTAAATGTTGTACAATTGTTTATTCTGCTATTTGTGCTATTGTGTAAATCAGTTCATGAATTTACACAATAATATAAATTCATATGGACAAAATTTAGTGTAGGTAGGATTAGTCAACAGGTAAAATCGTTTTCCTCCTATATATATACATGCAGTCGTGATGGATCTGATTCGACAGTAGCGGCAGTGATCGAATTAGTTAGTAATTCCTCCTAAAATAAAATATAATAATAATAATAATAATTAATATTTAAAATACATAATTTAAATTTTAATAAAATAAAAAATTAATAAACAATTATTAATATAAAACAAAATAAAATAAAAAATAATAAAAATTACTAATGAGGGGCTCCTTGTGACGAGGTTTCCGACAGACGGCTCAGATCCGTTGGAAACCCTTTCCTACTCGCTTATTACCATGGGATACGTGTCCATCGGAAATTTCATCGAAAACACTGATTAACGACGGCTTTTTGCCTTTTCCAACAGCTTTTGGCTGTTGGTAATCAGCCTCTTTTTTTTTTTTTGCAATGTTATATCTCTTCTACTGCAACTTTTTTTTATAAGTTAAAAATTACAACCTTTTAAAAATGCACCAAAATGTGCTTTTTTTTTTTCCTACCCCCCCCCTCCCCTCCCCTCCCCCCAGACCATCTAAACACTCATATTTTTTGTAAAAACACTTTTATTTTAAAAATAAGTTTTTTTAAAAGATTAATCCCATCCGACCGAGCTGATATTTGACTTTTTTTTCAAAAGCATATTTATGACATTGTATAATAAATTGTTTAAATAAATATCTATTTTATTAAGTTAGTAAATATACAAAGGTCTATGTATTTTTTTCACCAGAGAAATGTTTTTCTTTAACAGATATATTTTTTGACATCAAATTGGGGACACTAGACAATGTCTCCTTGGTATTTTTGGGTATTATTAAAATACGTGTATACAAAAGATGATAAAAAGTAAATAAAAAAATAAAAAAAAATATTTATGATGTCATATACGGTGTCTAAAATTTTGTATTCAAATAACACAACTCTTACTTTAATGTCTTTCATAAAAGTACTGGAAAAATGACTGGACTTCATTTTAATTTATTTTCTAAATAAAAAACAATTAGAGTTGCTTCTTGGGCCATACCAGTTGGTAAAGTAGGAGGTTAAGTAAGGTAATTTTTTTAATTTTTTTTATAAACTCAGTTGTATCCAATCTGCTTATAAATTTGATGTTTTGAATCCATGGATATGACATATACCTTTTTTTTTTTTTAAAAAAAAAAAGGTTTAATTGCATTTTTCGTCCCACTTTTTTCAATTGTGCGATTTTGGTCCCTCAAAAATTTAATTACATATTTTGTCCTCCAGTTTTTCAAATTGTACAAAAGCAGTTTTTACTACACGTTGACTGGTCATGGCGGAATGATTGATTTTGCACAATTCGATAAATTAGAGGAATAAATGTGCAATTAAAATTTTTGAGGGATCGAAATCGCACAATTGAAAAAGTTTAGAAACGAAAAATACAATTAAGCCTAAAATTTTTCTATTAAAATAAACGCCTAACTTCAAAACTAGAAATTCTCTTTGTAAAATAAGGTTAAAATAGAAAAAAGTCTTAAATGAATTTCTAGGACTGGTGGAGTTCAAAATGGTGGAATTTACCCAAAAGTTAGTGGTCAGTATGTCGTGAACCTTAGCAGCAAGGTTAGAATCTTGATTAAGTTATCATTTTAGGGATGACTTTATCTAACCATCACTCTCGTCCAACGGTTACACACACGACCTTATCATTTGGGATATTCGGTCAAAGAAAAAAAAAAGATAATGATTTTTTTAATAACTCAATTCAATCTGACCCACTTATAAATTGAATATGTTGAATTTATGGGTACAATGTACATTTATTTAAAAAAATATTATTTATTATAATATTTTTCTATAAACAAATATGTATAACAACGGTAATAAGATATACTCAAACCCATTTATTTATTAAAAAAATGCGAACTACTGAATCAAAATTTCATCTTGCACAAGAAGTAAGGAAAAATTGTGATTTAAAAAAAACAAAAATTAATACATGGTTTGGGCTACATTTTGTGGATTTAAAATTTTGGCCCCGTAATCCTTTGCATTTTTCGGAGTTCAGTGTTTTAAAGTCCACTGCATTCAAACAAAAAAATACTTAAACCACGAAGACAAACCTGCTAACTATTTTATGATTTAACTTGAATTAAAACTACTAGTTAGCAAGTTGACCTTAATCAGGGACAGATTTATATGTATTTTTAGGGGTTCGGGCCTCTGCTTCTAACAAGTTAGTTGACAGGACAATGATTTAGGTAAGGGCTTTCTATCATATATATATATATATATATATATATATATATATATATATATATATATATATATATATATAATTTTAAAAAGTTCCACAAGAATAAAAAGTTATGATTATTCAAAACCTATATCGTTGACCGTTTGAGATTTACATCACTCGTCAAGTCCAAAAAAACCAGCAACAACAAGCATTAACATGCACCTAATGTGTGTTGAATCGGTGTTGGGTGTAGATGTCGGAGGTGAAGGTCTATTTTTTATGATTAGATTATCTAATGTCGTAATATATTATTGATATAACTAATATTTTGAAATAATTAATTATGAATATTTTATGTAAAATTTGATGGATATTTTTTTTAAAAAAAAGGTTCCACAAGAATAAAAAGTTATGATTATTCAAAACCTATATTGTTGACCGTTTGAGATTTCGATCACTCGTCACGTCCAAAAAAACAGCTACAACAAGCATTAACATGCACCTAATGTGTGTTGAACCGGTGTTGGATGCAGATGTCGGAGGCGAGGGTCTATTTTTTATGATTAGATTATCCAATGTCGTAATATATTATTAATATAATTAATATTTTGAAATAAATAATTATGAATATTTTATGTAAAACTTGATGGATATATATTTACTAGATGAACTTTACTTTTTATAGTTGATCCCCATGAATCAAGTTTGACTCCCTCTCCATCCCTACCTTAATTCATGGACACTTTAATTAATAGAGAGGGCGAGTAAGTCAAGCGACATATTATTTATCGAGTTTTGTTATTTGAACACAAAATTTATATACAGTATACGATACTGTATGTTTTTGTTTCTATCTCGTACATACTTTTATCATCTTTCTATATATGTATTTCGAAAATACCACAAAAAAGCAAAGGGGACACTATATGATGACCCCGATATGTGTTCAACCAACATAATTCATTACTAGCTTTAAGTACCATATAAATATGGCCGCAAAAAATACTGATTTCATTCGATAATACTCCCTTTGATCCTTAATATAAGAAACATATACATCAATTTTCACACGTATTAAAAGCTAATTTTCAATATTACCCTCAGTTATAGTAGGATTTATAGTTACGGGATATATCAAAATTTATTTATTTTTTGATGATGGGATATATCAACTTTCCATACAAGTGAGTTTGTTCATTAATTAGAATGGATATTTTGGCAAATTTATATGAATATTAATTGAAATTATCTCATTTCATTGTATTTCCTTGATCTGTGTATTTTAGGATTTTGTTTCTTATATGAGTTTTTCTATCCTATGCAATGTTACACATGTTAAGATGAATTTATTACCCATTTTCTAGGATAATTTTCTCTCTCCTATTAGTTATATTTTTTTGAAAAAAAAAATCTCTCCTATTTACATATTCTTATGTCCTTCTCTCCCCATCAATAACCTTTTTTTCCCCTTACTATTTCCTACAAAAACCCTTATGCCCGGGAAACACCATTCTGCAAGCAAACCAAAACCTTTCTTCATTTAAGGGTAAATAAATAGGAGGGAGTATTTTTTTTTTCCTGTTTTCAAAAAAATTATAATTAATAGAAGAGAGAAAATTATAATATAAAGTAGGTAATAAATTCATGTTAACCTGTGTAATATTGCACAAGATAGAAAAACTCTTCTTATATTAAGGATCGGAGGGGGTATATTTTAGTAACAGTGTAATGGAAAATGTTAACAAGTACCCTTAGGACATTATTTAAGAAATCAAGAAAGGAAAATTTGTATGAGAAATGATATATTTAGTATTCCTTCAGAACTCAATTATAAACAAAATTAACTAATTTCACACTTTTTAAGGAAATTAGTTAATTTAATTTAATTGTATTGATTTGTATAAAAAAAAAAATGAATTACAATTACTAAACTACCATTTAATTGTCTCGGGAGTGTGCAATGCTTTTGAAAAAATAAAAGGAGAATTAGTTGGATTGATTAATTGTCTTGACCTTTGGACCACTGATATTAAATAGAGTTGAATTGGTTGGTTTTTGCTTATATTTGAGTCCATAAAATATATATATTTTTTGCTTATATTTGAGTCCGGATGTAGTATTTTGAAATATGTTACATTTATTTTTTCTATACAAACTTTTCTTCTGTGGGCTTCTTAATCAACGAGGTTCACTAGCAAGACCATAATGTAATTATTACTTGATTCAGTGATTAAACTTTGAGTATCTGATTTACTTTTAGATATTTTAAAAAGGGTCATGCTAACGAGTGTCTTTAGGACATTCTTTAAGGAATTAAAAAAATATTTTTTTATTAAAAAATTAACTATTTCACTTTTTCAAACATTAAATACATCAATTCCCCATAAAAAATTTATTCCCTTAATTTCT